>OZ020524.1:11946947-12068914 GCA_963971425.1 Bryoerythrophyllum caledonicum
TCTCAAGACCTGGCTGCGAACCACGACGTGACGCAGATCGTGGAGGTGATTGAAGACAGAGCTCGCGACGCGCGATTGGAGACGTTGCTCCAGAAGTATCACAAGTCGCGCACCAATCGCGTCCTGGTGTTTGTGCTCTACAAGAAGGAGGCGGTGCGCGTAGAGACCGCGCTGCAGCGACGCGGATGGAAGGTGTCTGCAGTGCACGGTGACAAAGGACAAGCGGATCGCACGAAAGCGGTGAACTCTTTCAAGGACGGATCACGACCTCTGCTGATCGCCACCGATGTGGCCGCGAGAGGACTTGATATTCCGGATGTGGAGTATGTGATCAACTACAGCTTTCCGCTCACCACTGAGGATTATGTGCACCGGATTGGGAGGACGGGGCGCGCCGGGAAGAAGGGCCTGTCTCATACGTTCTTCACGCAGGCGGACAGGGCGCGCGCTGGCGAGCTTGTCAATGTGTTGCGCGAGGCAGGTCAGACGGTCCCCGAGGAGCTCCTCAAGTTCGGCACGCATGTCAAGAAGAAGGAGTCGAAGCTGTATGGCGCTCACTTCAAGGAAATCGGTGCAGATTCAGGGAAGGCGAAGAAGATCACGTTCGGAGACTCTGATGAGGAGTGAATCGCTTCTGCAGATTCCATCTCTCAAGATTTCCTTCGTCTTTTTGCAGGTGGACAGGAAATGCAGGTCATGAGTTCTCCTTGTGTCTTGCTCTTGTGTCATCCCTTTGCAACTAGATTCTATTTTCCTTGGTTATGTTGTGTGGAAGGATGGACACCAGCACACGACGTTCAAGTGATGCCGTCGAAGGATTTGATATTATTCTTATCGCTGATTTTCGGCATTCTTCTTGTTCCTTTACTTGATTATTTGATCCTAGATACATATACCTTTCAGGGTAGAGGAGGAACTGGCTTTTGCCGCTGCTGCCATGAGTGATGCTCACATACTGGTCCGTAATTGTACCTTACCGTCAACATAGAATGAAAAAAGAGACTTCCCGTGGGAGTGTGGAAGTTTTGAGCTGAAATGTTTGTTTCTCTATCCATGTGGTCTTGATATTCCTCTGTTGTTTCAGTACTTCCCATGCAGTACGTTAATCTTGTCTTTGCCTCTACACTAATAAAAGACCGGATGGCCCAACAGCAGATGGTTTAGCGACCGCAAAGAAAGGACGTATGCTTGCAATTTTTGTAGATGCTGGAAACTTGGAAAGTGTATGGTGCGTCTGTCGAACTTCGACAAGACTACCAACCGGTTTGCAAAGACATTGAATTACAAATCACGAGGATTCTTGCGTAGAGTGAACCAAGATTGTATTAAAACCATACCCTGTGACGGACCACGAGTTGCGTGTCATGTCTCACATTTTGTCATCTTTTTTCTGACAACATCTGGGACATGTTACAGATGTCGAGGGCACTAGGGTTAAGACCTGCTTTCATCCTTTTCCTAATGTCTCGTTATCTTCCTGCAGTGCAGCCTGGATATCTAAGCTACTACTTCACAAAATCAATCGTGTTCTCTTGCCCACGTGAGGGGCAAGATGTCTCAGAGCACACACTGTATACCAAACGTGATCCGCGGACCCATAGACCAGATGTGGACGTTAGATACACCTGAGGGTTGTATCATAACTTCCAGGCAGGCAGTGAGGGCCGAACAATGATCTCTACAGGTCCGAAATGAAACATAACTCCGGAGAAGGCAGTTCCAGTACCATCAGTCAGCAACTCACCAACTTGCTTTCAGTATCCAATTTCGCCTCTAGAAGGCTTGAATAGACCAGTCTGCATGCACCAATCGACGCAAAATGTAAGCAAAAGAAACACCAGAAGACATGAAAGTTGACATGATTAATTATACTTACTGATCTTCTCTTCTTCTCTGCCAGCTCGGTGTCCTTGGCCCACTTGCTTTGCATAGAAGCTCTTTCACTGAAATTTTCAGATCCTCCCTCTCTGCTCACTCCGGCAGTGTTGTGAGGCGCTGCCAATAAAAAAAAGGATCAAATTCCATGAGAACAACGACGACGAACTCACTACAAAGATGAGAGACTGACTTTCACTCACCTTCTGTGATCGGCAACTCTGCAAACGCCCGAGGTGGAAGAGGGTCGAAATCGAAGCCAAGAGGAGGACCATCTTCTCGAAGAGGCCCACACAACTGGATTTCCACGGCAGAGATGGCGGCCCTTTCAGCGGTTGCTATGGCGTTGATCTTGGGCTTGGGACCAGGCCTTCGAGGGACCCTGTTGGGATCCTTGGGTAACCTCGTCGGACCACTTTTCCTCCTGGGCCCGGGTTTCATCCTTTCATAGCCACCACCACTACTATCCATGCCATTTGCATGATGATGATCGGCAATCAGATCGTCGTCATCCTGCTCCTCTGCCAACACTCGAGCTGGGTAACCATCAGGCTCCGAATCGTTATCGTAGTCGTCATCGTCCATTGCATGTGTTTCGAGTTCCGCCTTCTTAGAAGAACGGCATTCCAAGGTGGAGGTGTCAACAGGCGTCTTGTTCTTGGCATAAAACGTCAGCTTCTCATCGTCGATCCCATCACGCCTGTCCTTGTACCGCCGGTGCGTGAACCAGATCTGGAGCTGCTTGTCTGATAGGCCTAGATCTCTGCCCAGCGCTGATCTTGTTGCTTCGGACGGATACTTCTCCACTGCAGGTACGTACACACAAAAAGCTGAATATGTCATAAATAACAACACACATATCCATACACATACATACAAAAGAAGCTTGCAGTAAGAAGTATGATACACATTCAATTAACATGACACTGAAACCCATGGCAACTAAAACCAATCCCTGGGAAAAAATCCCGACTTACCAGCATATGCTCTCTCCAAAACTTCAGTCTGTGAGGCACTCTTCTTCTTCCTAGACACAGTCTTTGGCCTTTGAGGAGGAGATGGACCAGGCGAAGTGTCTGATGCCATTGGTACCTTGAATCTTCAAAGAAAAAAATTCCAAACTCACAAAGCCCTGCAGAGAAAATCAAGTAAACCAAATCACCAATCACCTCAATGTCTCATTATCACATCTATCACCCCCAATTTGTACGGTATCCATATACCAGCAACTCATTGCATCCAAAATGAATATTCTGTCCAGATACAGATGCTAGAACCCCTTGACCTAGTGTCCATCCATACAACGACAATTCCCCACACTCCCAACACAAACGACTATAAAAACATCCGGTTCAATGACAAGCTAATTGCCAAATCACCACACCACATCAAAAATCACCTCATATCGGATCTAAACCATAGACAATCACCGACTGTATTCAAATCTAAAACGGGTATTCTGTACAGATGCGGATGCTAGAACCCCATAAATCGATGTCAAAATCAGAACTATGACAATTCCCCACACAACCGCCAAAAACAAAAAGTAAAACAAGTCACCTTCCAACGAAAACGACCAAAAAACACATCGTTTTCAACTCTCCGCCCCTCAACAAAAGCTGGGCAGAGAGAACAAAAGCGCCCACTATCACCAAACCCAAAACAAAAAGCCAGGGTACACTCGGATCGTGAACACGAACAAACACAAGACCCACCTCAGTCTGTCCGCAAACCCATGCTGCACGAATCCACCACCCTAACCCTCACGAGTACAGTGGCGTTGCCCTAGCTCCACCAAACAGACAGACAGACAGACCGCGTCTGCTTTGTTTAGACGTGTATGTTGACGTCTTGCTTGTGTCTGTGCAGGTTGCGGTTTTAGGTCTAGGCAAGCGTTAGATGGGGCGGGGCGAAATCTTGGTCGTTCGTAGATGGAGGTCGTTTGCCTGCGTTGTCAGTGTTACACGCACAGTGTGTGTGCAATAAACGGAGTGCAGTGGATGTTGACGTTGTTGTTTGTGTTGGATGAGAGTTGAGGCGTTCTTTGAGGTCAGAGCCCACATAAAATGGAAGGTTGTGGAGTGGAGCGCATATGCGTGGAGTTATTATTGGCTTGCAGACAGAAAACTTGACTGCCCCTTCGCCGGCTTTCGATGCGAGTACTGGTAAGTTAGTGGGTGAGTTGCCCTTGACTAGAGCTGGAGACGCTTTGGTGTGGAGGAATATTAGTTGTTTGGTGTGGAGTTATGGAGCCTGGGGTTGTTGATCATGGAGCGGCCAGCCTGGGATTGGTTTTCTCATGTGAGAGGAGGGGTTCCTGACGTGGTTTTTGAGGAGGGAATGTTCTTCTTCCTCTGTTTCCAACTGGCTTGGCTCCACCTGCACTCAAAGGCTTAACCCCTAAAGTTCCTTGACAATTTCCCTCAAAAACTAGTCAAAAACTGCCATTGTCTTAAAAGAGGCACAAAATCACATTTTCAAGTGACATTTTGGGTTTTTGATCGTGAAATCATAATATCAACTCGTATGCAAATATGCCATTTTTTTGGGGTAGCAATCCGCCGCACGGATATGATGATTACAGCATTTGAAGTGCAAGAGATAGTTTTTTTCCCCCTTGCCGGCAAGATCAGCCCACTTTGACTTTGCATGTATCTTGTAACATTTACACTAAAGTGTGTTCAAAACCATTACCGATATGACCCATATGGTGTTAGCTAATTGTGTGCAAATTTTGGGGTCAGGTCGAGGGGTATAACATGTGGAAGTAGATACTTTAGTGAAAGGGGGTGCAAAACCATGATAATGAGTATAAAAGTGGTAAAAATAAAATTTGCTACATAAAATTTTACAAATTTGAGAATCCTAATGGCTCATGGTGTGCCATTTCTATTTCCACTCATTTTAGAAAGAAAATTAATAAAAATAATAGAACTTCTAATTTTCATAAATTTGTTGAATTATTCGAGCATCATGCGGGAGGGCAAGGCTTGAAAAACTTGGCGACCATTTATAAAATAAAGGATCACGTCATTCACCCATTCCCCCAAGAAGTCAACGTCTTCTAAGATTTGACTTCACGTTAAGAACAATTTTTTATCCATTTCTTATTGGTCCATACTTCTTGGACTTTGTGGGGTCTTCCCTTGCACTTTTCTCTCCCATAAATTGAGTTGCCCCACCTTTCCTTCACCGTTTGAGTCTCTACTAACCTCGGGGGGGACACTTCTTGTGTATTTGGGGGATCCATGTGCGATGGTGGGGTATTTTTAGGGGGGCTATTTACCTCCTAGAAAGCATTTAAAGGACCCCTATTATTACATGAAGCAAAAAAATTACCCATATTATCATATCTATCATTACTTATAATATGTAGGCCAAAGGAATATATTAGAGGCTATTTTCTTTGTAAGGAAAAAAACTAACTAAAAAAATAATGAGAATACAAGTGACTAACAAATACCTTATAGAAAAAAAGATTCAAGTTATAACAATGCATGAATACAAATACAACACAAATACATGCATGAAAAGCAAGACATTAGGGTTGAAAAAGTATTGAAGAGATTTTAGGGACAAAATGTGTTTAAAAACACAGACATGAAGTTCATCTGTGAAGTATGACCACAAATATATGCCTGATATAAAAAAAAATTACATCAGAAACACGCCCTTCTAATGCCCTCCATAATATGTGAGAAAAAAAAGTCAAGCTCTATGACATGGTGCATCCCAAACTTCAGAAAGGTTGTTCATAGCACGATCTCCTGCACCCAACCAGATTGCAAACATCAATGGAGTTAGATCAGAAAATCTGCCATTTCATCCCAAGACTCCCAAGATTGCCTAAAAATTACCAAGTCTATTAAGATATTAGCTTCTGTAAAGAGGCTTCTCCAGCCCAAATATACCTGTGGAAAAATCATCTTGCATTTTTGTCGGTCAGGAACTGGCGCAAATGCTCTGCATCATTTTGATCTAAAGAATAGACCTCATTTCTAGGATTATACCCCAAGGTCACGGTACAGATAATGCAGTCAATGTTGATCCATTTGCTGTCAGTATGATCGTACTTGAATTTGTCTCGTCCAATATATTTGCGGTAATACTGCAACATGACCTCAATATGCGGATTCTGAGCTTTTCGCTTCCCATTTTCCTCCAATCTCGCAAACAAATCGACAGGCTGCCGCAACACACCGAACTGCTTTCCATTGCGCCGCCTCATAGCCTGGACTCTACCCAACCAGCAAACACCCTCATCTACAACATGTAAAACATTAGTAGTAGTTAACCCTGAAATATTGGATGGACAACCTCGTTTCCGCTTTGCAGCAGATCTGACAGTAGATGACAACCGAGTAGTGCTTCGCTAGACAAAATGAACAGCACAATCAAACCCAATAGACAGCAAACCTGACCCTGATGACAAGCCCGCCTGCATACAATTGTCATGGTTATTAAACTCAATGCTATGCTTTATTCTAGCCAAACGATCCTTGGAAAGAAAGGTACTGCCATTCAGCTGCGAAACAAGAGTGGACTTGTAAATGCAATGTCCGTCCACGCTGACAGTTGCTTCAATTGGCTGACTGCTTTGCGGCTGTAAAATTTGAACCTCAACAGCATTAAACAAATCAGTCACTACATCTCGGGCTTCATCTTCAAGACTTGTCAAATAGTCAGGTAAGCAATCCTCTGCAGCGTCCTCCTCTATGTTGTCCCTCATGTGAGGCGCGTGTGCTACAAGGTCAGATGTTGAAGGTTCGTTTTGTAAGCGATCCCGCAAGACCTCGGAGTCCCCATCCTCCCCATCCTCCCCAGACGTCGGTCTAGCACCTGGTTTGTAGTGGAAGCATTTAGGGTCTTCTCTCTCCACCAGCCATGGCTTGTCATATCAAATTCTCCGTCGTGGTTGGCATTGTATATTTGGCGCCATATTCAAAGACCTCGACATGCCTTGGGCTTGTTTAAGTCCCTCTTGTAGCGCTGATATCACCTCTGCGTTTGTTGGAATCAGGGTGTAGTCACCCAAATTGCAGTGCTGCTCCCCAGGTTGCAGCTTGTGCAATGATTCCCAGACAGTATCCATCTTGTTGTGTTGTTTCTTGAAGACTAGACCGTTCTTCCCATACTCAACAGCTGAAATGTGGTTCAATGTATTTGCGGTGTTCACCAATTGATGGAAGTCATAGGCACGTTCTTGGCCATTCATGCCACCAATTCTTGAGAAGAAGATTTCGCAAGAATTGCTCCCAGTCAAATGCAACGGCACAGCTAAGTCGGGGAACTTGTCTCTGAAATGACAAATTAGAAGAACAACAAAATGACATGATAATTGAATATCGATAAAACATTGTAGGCTTACAAAGTTCTTTGCCTGCACACGTGGTTCCGAATTCCCTAATATACCATGATTTCCATGCTGCAACCACAACCTTCAAAGTCGAAAAAAAAAGGGGACCTTGCCACACAATACTATTCTAGAACATAGGTCCAAAGTAGGAGAACAGAAAATGTCAATATAGGCAGCACATATATCCAAGTAAAATTCCGTTCCAAGGGTTCTTTCATGATGAGGATAATCTGGAGCACGCATGCAAGCCAAACATGTCCTGACTTTTGACTGACACAACCTCTGTGCCGCAGCCCAATTCTGCCGGTTCCTTCTTTCTACATCTTCTCCAGTCAAACCATGTTCTTCAACCGTAAACTGCTGAAATACTTGTTCTATGTGACCATAGAGGCACAAATCTCCTCCTAATTGCAAAGTTTTAGCAGTTGAAAGCAACGAATTTATTAGTTTTTTCCCATTGTGGATATAATCTTGGTCATGAAGACCCTTAGCATTCCCACACGAATCTAAAGAAGCAGTGAACACTCAACCCTCCCACCCTACATCCAAACGGATTCCATCGTTCCTCTGGTAGTCTGCCGGCATCAGCTGCCTCTTACGAGAGTCACCGTCACTGGCGTGTCCCACAATCGGGCCTACTGCTACAAGACATTCTTGTTTCCACAGCCTGTCAATACTATCCCACTAACCTCTAACCCAATCGGAATTGAAGCAATTGCAAGTGCAGCAGACAACTAGCACAAGTTGAGGAAGTACTTCATGCAAAGGATTTACAACTACTACTGGAGCAAAACTCCCTTTCCTGTTGTTGGAAAATGATTCTAACAATTTTCGGTACCCCTCCTCACCACTCCCGACAATTGGCCTGAAACCAGATACACAGACATGGTTCTCAGAAGGACCACAAAACCCAGCAAGAGTATCCCACTTACTTTCCCAAGCCACTCTCCCTTTAACTTTTGTTTCATCCTCAGCGAGAAGTACTGGTATTGGACCTAGAATGTAACTTATGAGAAAGCTTAACATCCCTGTAAATCTGTGCCACAGTTGCAAAAATCTGTGAGTGTTCACCAAGTAAAAATTGGAACCCTTTCCCTCCTTCTCGTTTCACCTGACGGTAACTTGCACCTGAGTAGTTCAAAGAAAATATATCGACCATCCTACGACCACCATAAACCTTCATGACTTCCCCTAAGCACTTCGTGTTCTTAGTGTACCGCTTTCCTCTACGATCACGGTTGAGATTCTACGCCACATCACGAAGGAAATCCCACAGCGCACGCTTTCCACCTAAAGCACCGGACCTATGGACGTTGATTATACTTTGACAAAATTTAAAGACATTGTGACCACAAGAAGCCTCTGTAGCTAAATCCCTACAACTTGGACACTTGACCTTGAGCTGAACAATCCTAGCCTGAGCGGACCTGTGTAACAATTTTTGACTCTTAAGTTCCCTCCTGAGATCTCGACCATGCCCAATGAGTTCCAAAATGGACAAGTAAGCAAGTCGCCTTCCGGCTCTTGTGCTTCTCGATCCCCGCTTTTCTATACTAAGCCCTTCCCTCACAACTCGTTTGTAGAAGTCATTTTCCTGCGGGATAGCAGAGCACATTCTGCAAGAGAGATCCGGGAATCCCTTACCAGATTTATCAACCCTAATACATGATGTATGCCTAAATGTACCATTGATTTTTATAGCTTTCGACCTTGTAGTGAAACTTGCAGTCAAATGAAGTTCGGAATACCAAACTAAACCAACGTGAAGGTCATTCAACAACTCGGAAACAGAGTAAGACAAACCACCGTAAATGCAATGCACGGACCTCAAAAACCCCAACACAAGGAACCCAACAATGCATTCATGCGGGCTTCTGAACACTCACCCGGCGATGTCTGAGAAGGAGGACCACTGTGGTCGGCAGTAGCATCCTCAGGAACTCCAGACTCGGCCCTCCACCATCTCTCAAGATGCGGTTGATTTGAGTGTACACTGACCCCGGAGGAGAGGGCAGGCCGACCTCTTTTTCCAGACATGAGTGGGGTGCCGTGTTTCTTCCCCGTCTTCGCCTGCTCTATGGCCTGTAAGTGCTTGCTGGACGCCAAGTGCTACTGCAAATTAGGTTCCAAATTCTTCTTGGGCGGGCACAGGTTGTGCATCTCCCGACAATAGAAACAGCGCACCTTCATCCAGAAACTCTTTCGTTTGCCTTCCTTGAGCGGCTGGAACACGGTGAAAGGCTTCTGCGAATCTCCCAAACTGGCGTGCATTGCTTCCATGACTTCAATACCTTCTTGTATCAAGCTCTTGTGCATCTCGGGAGATAATGGAACGTTCCTGCCCTTAGGAGCAACAAACTGCGGGTGATTAGCATATTCCACTCCATTATGAGCGCACCAATTCTTCACGTGGCTGTTGCTGAGCAAATGCTTCCATATGAAATTGTTGAATAGATTTTGAATGTTTCTCTTCTCATGCTTACCACTGCCCCCCCAACCTCCTTGCAGCATTCTACGCAAAAAATGTTCACTACCCCGTGTCCATTGATATCGGCAGTCTTCAGCAACCACCGATTGTCTTCCAACGAGGCACACTGTATTTCCCTCTTCAACTTCTCGCTGTGTTTAAGGTAGCGCTCCCAGATGTGCTCTCAAATCAAAGTGGAATGACATTGATGCTCTAAAGAATTGGTAACTCCCGATGTCACATTAGCCCTAGAGTTTGCTTGATCGGGGACTGCACCTGCTTCACAACCGAGAGCACAGTTTCCATCTTCGGATAGGGCCTCACATCGCGTACCTGCATTGTCCAGGCGTCGGTGTTTGGAGGCTACCCCTGAAATCTCATTGCCCAATGGCAAAACAAAAACATCCGCAGGCATGTCGCTGAAGGATTCCATTTTCTACGGAACTCTGCTGCCTTCCTCATTGTCCCACAAGTTGAATGGCCATTCCAGTGCTGATTTCTCCTCCAAACGCAACCTCAGTGATGCATAGGTTTTGTCCTCGGAAACCTTGACCTTGCTGTAGAATGTTGGTTCTCCGAAGTCCTCCTCCATTGTCCATAGTTTAATTGTAGTGGCCATGACTGAACTTCACTAAACCCTATCTCAACCTTTAAACCATAAGGAACTCACAAAAACGCCCGGAACCCTAACCGTAACGAGTTCACGCAAATGAGTTCACGTAACGAGTTCACGTAACAAGTTCACGGAAACGCCTCGAACTGAAACC
Source organism: Bryoerythrophyllum caledonicum (assembly GCA_963971425.1). Taxonomy (NCBI): domain Eukaryota; kingdom Viridiplantae; phylum Streptophyta; class Bryopsida; order Pottiales; family Pottiaceae; genus Bryoerythrophyllum; species Bryoerythrophyllum caledonicum. The sequence continues at coordinate 11,957,413 of OZ020524.1, forward strand.
CTAAAACATCATATCCCTCTACGAAGAAGAAACGCGCGAACTGCGAGAACCTTGGCACCCTGATCCCTCCACGAAGAAACGCGCAAACTTCAAGTACCTTGACACCTAGGAAGAAACGTGGGAACTGACATTTTCCTCTAGCCGTTACAGATATGCTTGGGGTGATTGTACTTGCTGCCATTGAACATACTAAATTTTTTTCCTAGGATCCCATTCTTTTGCCCCTAATTTATATCTACCTAAATTTTAATGGATCATATTTTTCGGTTCCCTATATTACTTATAAAGGACATGCCACTTTTAATGTCCCCTAATTTAAATACAAATTTCTTATAAATTTTACCTAAGATTATTTAAATGTACCCTATATTCCGTTGCACGTAGGTTATTTAAAAACGGGAAGTGTCACCCCGAGCTACTAACTGCCCCTCTTTGACACTTGTGGTTGATTGGTTCACAAGGGTGCCGAGGCTGTCCGGCGTCCCCATTTCTAACTTTAAGTGGTACTAACTTACAAACCATGAATCCTAAAAGAAAAATAAAAAAATACCTCCACAAAGCTCTTATTGAAGAAAATCTACCATAAAATTTTCAATTTTTTTTGAAGAAATTAGATTTTTTTATTTTTATAAAGACTTTAGGAACCTGCCCAGAATCAAAATTGTCTCCCCAAGGGGAAATGGTTGTTTAGAGGTTAAGAAGCTTGCGCACATGATATCAGATAAGGACTATCTTGTGACCAACCCCACTCTAACGGGACCAGGTTTTGTACATTATGCCTAGATGGGGTTGGGCGTAAAATCCCATCTACTTTCTAACCAAAGCTTAGGTTTATTCCTTTCGTATTTATCCTTTTAACTATGTTCTACCTAAGTTCATCCATACTTAAGTTCCATGCTTCTTTCCTTCGCATGCCCTTTACATTCCGTGTGCATTCCTCATTTATTCCTCGTGAGTTTGCAATGAGTTCCCAAAAGTTCTCCATGTATTCCCTGCAAGTTTTCCATGTGTTCCCTAAGTGTTCCTTTTCTTTCCCATATGCTCCCTCTATGCTCCCTTTGTGTTTCCTGTTGTCATGAAGAGCAAGCGAGATGAAAGAGAAGTAGAAGAAGTGTTTCTACCAGAGGTAGGAGATTGTTTATATACTAGTCTGATGTGATACATGCTAAAAGTAGAAGAAGAAGTTGCCTAAACTTAACTATGAGTTAACTTAACTATGAGTTAACTAGGCGGAGAAACCCAGGTGTAACTCTAGGATTGGTTATCTCAACACTCCTCGATCCAGGGTTACCTCATTAAAAAACTGACCTCGGGGAAAACCTTATGAAGGAAAAATCCCAAGGGAGAAAAAGAGTGTAACCTGTTCAAGAAATGAAATCATGCAGGGGTCGCATTCCCGCTTTCTTCATCAGTTCCTTGTGCTTGTAGGCAAGTAGGGCCTTGGTAAGCATGTCAGATATGTTGTGTGCTGATTCAATTTTCTTGACATCTATTTGGCCTGATTCAATGAGGCCTTGTGTAAGTGGAAAGATAAAGTAAGGCTCCGTCTGCTGCGAGGTACTTGGTTTTGTCTGTTAACTCCTCTTCCTCCTCCTCCTCGTAAGGACGGTACGGATCTTCAACTGTATCACCTTGAAGACGCTGAAGCACCTGGGGAAGCTCGGTTGGAAGTTTCTACCGTGAAGGTTGCTTGATCAGCTTCCCTTGAGCGCAGGCGGCGCAGCTCCCACCTTGTCGGCGTCACCCGGACATAGATTGTGACCTGCAAGCAATGGTAGCATGCGGCGGAACATCGTGGTGCTCGGATGCCCCATGCGCTGATGCCATATTCCGACCTTGGCCGGGGAGGAGACCAGAAAAGTAGAGCCTAAAAGGTTGCTACCTTGTAGACCTTTAGCCCCAGGAATATCACTTCCATGTGGGAACTTTTGGATCTCTTCAGCAACTCCGCGAGGTGTGGAGAAGTGGCTTCTTGCGGGTCCCTTTTGAGGTCTTATCGCAATCTCATATAGGCCGTTGGCTCTTGCTTTCGCAATGGCAAGGAAACTACAACCTTGCCTGAGCTGCAGAACCTCTTCAGCGTTCTCCACCGCAGTGGAGACGTGGATCCCATTTGCACGCAAATCTCGGTAGTTGATCAGGCTACGAGGTGTTGTCGGTGCATACATTGCCTTTCGGCACATGAGGGGGAGTCCTCCAAGCAGTATCAGAGACGCATGGCCCTCTCCGAATCTAAAACTCCAACTTTCGGCAATGGTGACTAGGTCACACGTTTGCCAGGTGGTTGCGCATCCTGAGAAATCGAAATATTTTGCATTGCGTTAAATCGTATGGGTGGACGCATTGTCGAGCAGTGCGACGTCTGTCGGAAACACGACCTTACGATTGTCCACCATAAAATTTTCGGGTTCTACATCAGGAAATGACGGGGAGTCTAGGGTTTGCGTCTTGCGTGAACCTTTCTTTAATGATTGTCTATTCCTAGACCAAGAGATGTTTGTAGGCTATGTGCATTCTTGGGACTATGTTATTATTTGAGAATGTTTGTGAAGACTTTCAGTGCTATTGCCAAGCCATTTACCATCTTGACAAGGAGTGATCAACCTTGGATCTTGGGAGATGAGCAAGAGGTGGCCTTTCAAGAGTTAAAGGGCCGCTTGGCATCAGTACCTATACTTTGAAGGCCAATAACAAGACAAACATACCAGTTACATACAGACTGGAGTGTGTCAGGAATCAACGCGGTGTTGACGTAAATGGATGATGATGGGAAGGAGTTTGTGATTGCGTATGCCAGTCGGTCCAACAACAACGCGGAGGCTCAATATCGCTTGTATGAAGGAGAAAGGCTTGGCTGCATTGTGGGCAATTGTTGATTTTTTATGATACCTTTATGGTAATGAATTTCTGTTGGTTACGGATCATCAACCTTTAAAGTGGATGATGGAGTGTGATAAACTAATAGGGAAACTAGTGTGGTGGACTTTGATGTTAATGGAATACGACTTCAAGGTGGTGCACATAGCGGGATTGGTGAACATGGATGCCGACGACCTTAGCCGCAATCCAATTCCAAGCCAAGTGGATGCTACGGGCGCTAGATGGTACGGTGAGGATGAGGCCAATCCGTTGCCAAGTTGGCATTGTTCGGCCTTTCTAACTGTGCTGGCGATGCGTGGAGATGACACCCGAGAAGCTATTGTGGCCATAGTAGATAAGGACGGCGGTAAAGAATTTAGGGGCGCCAAAGACATCTTTGAAGACACAAACATGATGTAGTGCCTACGTGGTCCGCTAAGGAGAGAGATCGGGTCTCACAACAAGCCAAACAATTTGTGTAGGAGAGGACTCACCTTTTGAGTGTATGGCTTGATCATCGATGGTATCCGAAAGGTTGTGCCGTCTCCATTAGAGGGAGTGAAGCTTATCAAGGACACGCATGAAGAGCTTGGGCACTTTGGGGTGCGGACGACTTACAACTTGCTCCAGCTTCATTATTGGTGGCGAGGAGTGTTGTCACAAGTTTAAGCTTTGGTGGCCCGATGCATAGTATGTGATTGTGTATGAGCGTCTTTTAACGCTTTGATGCCACAATTGCAACCATTACCAATTATAGGCTTAGGATACAAGTGGATTTTGGACTTTGCAGGTCTATTGCCACCTCAACACAACAAGTATGTGTTACTAATGATACTTGTTGTGTCGAGGTGCCACATCACTAACACATACTTGTTGTGTCGCCGCACCTCGACACAACAAGTATGTGTTAGTGATGATTGAACATTTTTCGACATGGATAGAGTTGGTAGGCTTGCTTGACAAGTTCAGTGAAGGAGCCCTTTATTCTTTCGTTGATCGTGTTTTGAGTCGCTTTGGAGCTCCAGCGGAAGTTCTCAGTGATCAAGGACATGAGTTCTTGGGTGAATTTCAAACGTTGTGTGAGCAAACAATGATATATCACGGACGAAGCTATTTTGCGTGCCCAGAGCGGTGAGCGGTGAGCGGTGAGCGGTAAGCGGTGAGCGGAGAGCAGTGAGCGGTGAGCCTAGAGCAAAAAAATTGGGCAATTTTTGGAAAAAGTTCTTGATAAAGTTGGAAATAATATAAATGAGAAAGTAAAAATTAAAGTAAAAAGTGATGGTTGAGGGCCTATAGCCGTGGGTTCCTTGTAGTCGTGGATGGTTGGAGCTCTTTAAAAGAAATTAGTTACCATGGGATCTTCAATTGTGGTAGAGTAAATTGGAATCTATTGTGGACTGTGTTCTTGTATAATTAAACAAATATATGTAGTAAGTACTGGTTTTTTGTATTGCATGTCGGCATCTCACATTGCTTAGTTATACTTGAAGAAGTCAGAAGTTAAAGGTGGCATAAAGAATAAACAAATCTTGAATAAATGGTTCCTTCACATGTGAAAAGTAAATACACAACTATTAAGTGATTGTATATGGGATGATCATGTCATGTAAGTAAGTACAAATATTATTCACATTGAATTGTTTGAAGAGAAATTAGAGCCTGAATGAAGAAGTGGATAGTAGGGAATGCTTAATCTATTTTAGTAAGTGAAGACTGTGCTCTTATAAACTTGGAACCTCACAACATAGATTGCTTGAAATGAGCAAAAAATTTGAAAAAATATACCAAATGGACTAGGTCCGTGCAGGTAGTAATGTTGAGGGTGAAAAGTGTAGAATTGCAAACATGTTGCGGATAGAGTAGACATGGTAGTTAAAAAAAAGGCGGGTGTTAGGATCGGTTGAAGAATTCTATTTGCAACCATAAGATCCACCACTGCCGTTATGAATTGGAAAATGCACGTCTAAATTTCTTGTGCAAACAATGCCTCACCACATCAGTGAGGAGGGAATGAAAAAATATGAAGGATTATATTTAGACAACTATTAGCAGAAGCGGCGCTAAGAAGCGTAGTTCAGTTGGTGAGGGTTAATCAATCAATTATCTAGGAAGCATACAATGATCCCCTCCAAAATCCTCTCCAAAAACATTGTCATTTTTATCTTCTACGGCTTGCGCAAAAAAGTACATACTGTTACAATTAACACTCAACAGAGAACAATTGCCAATAAATATGAAGCTTACCTCATACATAGTGGTTAACACGTCAAGCACATAATGCGGTAAACACGCGCTATGGACAATGCGTAAACATACAAGAAGGTAATCATATAATACGGTAAACACTCTCTAGACACCGTGCTAGCAATGTGGATGACACAATGAGCGGAAAAAATGGTGCGACCATCTCGGAGGTAGCGTCATGGCTAGTTCAGTAGATCTATGGGTACCGAGTTGGCCTATTCTTGTAGTTTAGGAGGACTTGATAAAAGAAATTCGAACCAAGTCTTAGAACTTGTAGTCATTCTCAAAGTAACATAATGGTTCTAAAAGTTGTGAGTCGTGAGGGCAACTTTTGATTAATGGTACGGGACGAGAGTGAATAGGAGGATATGAGAGCTCTGGTTCCATTTCTTTAGAACGACCAAAGTTCTTTGTACTCGGCATCAGGATAGAATCTAATGATAGAACTATGGACGTTGCAGACAAGATGGAGCAATTGGGGCTGAATTTGAACATAATAGAGCTGATTGACATGGGGAGCTAAAATAGCTTAGAACTTCTATTTTGGCGACATTACAAGGTCTTAATGGAGCTGGCAGTTGGAGACAAAATAGACATGACATTTAATGCAACGGAGGCTTGGTAAAGGCACACAAGTGAATTCTCTCAATGTATTAGCAGGTATGTGAAGCCATGTTTAAGCAGAAGATGCGGAAAGGAATCACTTCCATGTTGGACTTGCCAGACATCTCCATAGACGGTATGGAGTTGTTCCTCATGATGTAGTATATTCTTGGAGGGATATTCTTTAATGGACCATAATAGTTGCTAGAAATTGTCAGCGGAGTCTAAAGAAGTTGTGGATGATCATTTTGATAAGATTTTTGATGCATGCATTAAGTATGGAGCGAGGTCACTGGAGACCACAAAATTTACCGGCATCAACAATCATTTGGCACCAAAGAATCTGGCGTCGGAGTACGGCCATGACTTTTAACACCAACAAAACGCGTGCACGCAAGCCGTATGTTGAACACCACGGTTTGTCCACAATCATCATTATGGACGGAAAGAATGGACACTTCAATTTTGATAAGCAAATACATCAAGGACTTATATATGCAAAGGTACATGTCAAAAAGGCATGTAGCTATTTAATTTGCAATTCCAAATGCTAAAAAGATTAAGAAGCATGACAAGTATTATTTAAAGTGGATTACAGAATGATAATACTTAATCACTAAAAAAAGCGGAAGATAAAATTAGAGAAGTCAGAGCATTAGATAAAGTTCAAAATTGCAAACCCCCGCTTCTCGGAACAACCAAATGTAGAGAGAAGAATATATAACTCTATGTCGGCCTCGTTGTCAACGTATCTATACACACAATAATCAAAATGGATAACAAGTGAAGCTGAGCTTGGAGATAGTGCGGCCGCTTGCAAGTTTGCTACTTCAGCATCCCATGAAGACATCAATACCTCTCTAAAGGGCCCTCTTATTATTCTTTAAAGAATTTCGAAGAAGGTGCCAACATCCGCACCCTTCTAAATCGTAACCTCAATGTTCAAAAAAGCAACCTCCAAATGAGCTTCCGACATGAAAATCCCATTGCAAGGCCTTTCCTATCTCCAAAACGCAAACCTCTAAAGATGGTGCCAACAACAACACCTCTCCACAGGGTCCCCCAAAAAAAGAGAACCTTAAAAATAGATGGCGACATTGACACTTCTTCTGAGGACCCCTCTAATGTTTAGAACAGGTACTTCCAGAAGAAGTGTTGACATTGGCACCTCTTTAGAAGGCCCTTCCAATGTTTATTGCGGGAACCTCCAAAAGAGGCGCTGCATCGACACGCTTTTAGAAGGCCCCTCTAATGTTTACTAAGGGAACCTCCAAAAGAGGCGCCGATATCGGCGGCTCTTTATAGAGCCCCTCAAGGCACCACCGCCTTGGTATAGTGGTTTGAGTCATGGCACACCAGTGAGGTGGTTGTGAGTTCAAGCCCTATTGCCGGCGTAGTGCCTACCACCATAGTCCACCCAATTATGGTGGGGGGTCCCAAGGCCTTGTTGTATAGGGACCCACAAAGCCCTTGGGGGAGATGACATGTCGGTTGTCTCTAAAGCAATTAGTGTAGGGAAGCACTTAGTTAGTGTAGAAAAGTGTTTACCCTTGAGAGGGGGGAGTAGTTCTATTACGCTAGCCTATGTCCCATGGCCATATGCTTAGTGAAGAGAATGAACAAACACTATATTCACGCCGGTCTCCTTCGGAGACTAGAGTTTTTTTTTTTTTAGAGCCCCTCTAATGTAAATTAAGGGAACCTCCAAAAGAGGCGCGGATATTGGCCGCCCTTTATAGGGTCCCTCTAATGTTTCTAACGGGAATCTCCAATAGGGGCGCCGATATCGGCCATCCTTTATTGAGTCCCTCTAATGTTTCTAACGGGAATCTCCAATTTAAGAGGCGCCGATATCGGCCGTCCTTTATAGGGCCCGTCTAATGTTTACTAAAGGAACCTTTAAAAAGGGGGCCGGTATTGGCCACACTTTATAGGGCCCCTCTAATATTTCTAACGGAAATCTCTAAAAGAGGGGTCGACATTCGCACCGCTTTAAGGGGCCCCTCTAATGTTTACTAAAAGAACTTTCAAAAGGGGCGCAAACATTGGCACTCCTTTAGAGGGCCCCTCTAATGTTTATTTAGGGACCCATTAAAAGGGGAGCCGACATCGGCTGCCTTTTATAGGGCCTCTCTCATGTTTATTAAGGGACCCATTAAAAGGAGAGCCGACATCGGCACCCCCTGAAGTATGCAACCACGCTCTTGGCAATTTCAAGAGAATTCCGAAATTGTATGACACTTTATCATCGGACGTTTCACGGATGATTTATATGAGGATGAAGTTATGAGATTTGAAACTTCATCCGTTGATAACTCATCTTTAGAGTGGCGGATGGTGACATGTAATACGGTTTTGGAATTCCCTTATGTTTTCCTAGGTCGTGGAATTAAGTTACAGGGAATGCCAATGTTGGAACCCGTTTTGGAGATCCCTTTTTATACATTCAAGGAGCCCTTTAGAGGGGTGCTGATGTCGGCATCTCTTTTGGAGGTTCCCTTAATAAACATTGGAGGGGGCCTCTGAAAAGGTGCCAGTGTCGACGCCCTTTTGGATGTTCCCTTTTTAAACATTGAAAGGACCCTCTAGAAGTATGTTGATGTCGGCAGCTCCTTTGGAAGTTTCATATTTAAACATTGGAGGATCTTTCTAGAGAGGTGCCGATGTCGGCATCTCTTTTAGAGGTTTTGTTTTTAAAAATAGGAAGGGTCACTTTGTGCTAAGGTTACTCATTTTTGCGCAAAATTGGAGAGTTCAATGAAAATTCGAAAAAAGAGTTTTCAACATTTTGGTTGGTTGGTGGTAGAAGTTAACTTGATTTTACATGTAGGACTCATTTTTTGTTACATAATCCCTTCTACAAAGAATCGTTTAGGAATGCTGAACTAGAAAGGAGAGACATTGTGACACTAAAAATTCCTAATTTTGAGTTGATGGTTATTTCAACAACGAACTAATTAAAAAAAATAGGCCTACTTGTACAACCTTGTTAATTTAACCTTTCAATCAACAAAAGTGAAAAAAAAAATCAAAATTTTTATGGAATTCCCCATTTCTTAGTGATTTTAGTGAATAAAACCAAATGTTGATTACAAATGGCAAATTTCCCTTGGACCCTAGGATACATTAGTAATATCAATCATTCCTTCAAATTCAATAATTTTCCTCATTTGTATACCCTAAAAGAAATAAGTAGTGTTTTTTCCAACTTTGTCACACTATGACATCAAAAACGGGGTACCTTTGTAGACCGTCCCTAAAGGAGCCTCCTAAGTGGTGTTGATGTCGGCATCTCTTTTGTAGGTTCCCTTTTTAAACATTGGAGGCATCCTCTAGAGGGATGTTGTTGTTGGCATCCCCTTTGAAAGTTCATTTTCTATATTTATGAAGGGCCCTCAAGAAGAATGCCGATGTCAGAGATATCTTCTGGTTATTCTTTCTAAGAAGACGCCGATATCGGAGACCTCTTATGGAAGTTCCTTCCACCATTGGAGAAGTATATGCCGTCAAGTAAGGTTGGGCAGCTGCACGGAATGGATAAGAAAGATGACGGCTACGCATGGACTCAAACAATTATGATGCACATCGAATATGAGTTTTATCTTTTTTTTATAACGTTGGCTTATTTGGAGCACATGCGGTGTGCCTACTATCTATAGTTCTTGCGACTATCTCTGGCGTTCCCTTTGCATGCCACCTATAAATGAGATTGAATGGAAGGGTACCGCGACATCTCTCTCCGTTCCTAATTGTCACTCTCCTCCTCATTCTACTATTGTCATTTCATTCTATCAAATTCAACCGACATGTATTGGAAGTTGTCCCACAAGGATCTCTTACGTACATGGAAAACAACCACTAAACACGTGCTTGCGTGCATCTCGGTATCTATGGTCAAGTTGTAAAGAAAGGAAATTATAGAGACTCACAACTAAGCTCCGTACCATAATTGACGAACAAGTAGAGATGACTCTATTTGCGACAAGGTTAGTTATTGTCCCTGAAGCAAACAAGGAGTACCTCAGTGAATTACTATTATACCTAGAACATGTTCCCTAGAAGACACTTGAATTTGAGGAACTTGTCCCCGTCTTGGACATGTTTAAACATATGTCTTCCTCTAATATTCGCAACAAGGTAATTACTTTTTGATATTTGCAATATTTTGGAATAATAAATAGCATCTCCAACATGAGAGGTTCCAATAAGTGGGCCTTCATCCAAAAGAACCATTTTCTGGAAGAAGGAACACAGTTCGATAAAGTTTTCTCTTTTAGGATAGATGAGGTGGGTTCTCAGAGTGGGGTTGATTGAATGAAGCCATGTAGAAATAAAAACGGTTAAAAGGTAAAGTAGATGCAATTTGAGGGTGACTTGGACGCTTAGAAAATATCTGGCCATGTCAAATGCGTCAAGTCCTAGACTACTATGGCCTACCATGTGTACAATTTCACTTCCAGCCGAGTCATAACTATTGGTATTTGCGATATGTCGTCCAAAGGTGTGGTAGCCCAAGAGGTGTTCTCAAAGAATTTGAATGCAATTTTGAGTAGGCATAGTATTCCAAATCCAAATTTCAAGGGATTGATGGATAACAATGCATAAGCCAATTTGAATGTTGTGCGTATTTTGTATGGTAATCGGATCCCCTGTCAATGCTATGAAGTCCATAACAAAACAGTGCCGAGAATGGCACTCTCTCTTGAGAGCTACCATTCGTATCTAATTGCATTATTCTTTGTTGCTATAGGCAGTCCTTTATATCCTAGTACATTTATTAGTCAACTTTGTCCTATCTAGTGCCAACTTTACCATAAGTATTTCTTGCAAGATCTATTTAAATATGAACTGGCCGAGATGTTGTCATGTATTTTGGTGGAGTCAACCATTAATAATTAATTGCAACAGTCAAAGAGAAGGAACAATAATTTGTATGTTGCGGCCATCAATGACAAGGTTTGAGCATTCATGCAAGTTGTTGCCTTCTACCAAATTCTAAAAGGTAAAAAGTCGGGTACTAGTTCTGGGAAGGTAGAATTTGTCTACATACTACCCATCGCACCACTCCACGTTTTGGAAATGCAAAGATCCTTTATGCCGCCCTCTCCAACATGCATGGTGTTGGCGACTATAGCACACATGAACCTCACCTGGAATGTGAAGAAGTTTTCAATGCCTCTCTAAAATAAATAATAGATCTCCCACCTCATTCAGAAATTGACTGACATCGCCTTGACAAAACCTATGTCTCACGTGCTTGGCTCAAGGCACGTCAAATTGATTCTACAATTGTTGACCTCACAACAAAAGATTTGTCATCTCATTCCAAATATGTGCTTGTAGAAGCCAAAGATCTTCCACCAAAGTCACCTACAACTACAACTAGGTTGCAAAACATCAAATTTGCTTGACGCGCTTATCAAAGCTGTTTGGAGAAGATATATCCGTAAACTTGGGTGATTATCCTCCTCCCTCCAATTCTACAAAACGTCCCACTTAGACGTACATGTTTAAAAAAACCCTTCAGCTCCAACTACAAAATATCATAATAGTTGTGCCTCTGCCCTATTAATCAGTGGGAAGATTTGTAGAATTCTGATGGTTCTGCCTTCAACTTTGGATTGCATTGTGACCTTCAAGTCTAGAAGCATTTCCAATGTTTCAAAATATTTGTTGACAATTGATTAGTTTCCTAGCTGCGACTGCCAATCCTTTAAGGAGATGTCAGATAAGTGGCTCTGCAAACGCGGTGCATAGACGTATTGAAAGCACCTCTAATACATGTTCAACATAGTCTATGGATTAGGTGCAAAGGTAGATGCCTTCATGCACGCTCTTAGTTTCAGCTCAAATGAGATCCAACAAGTTTTACAGATTATGCTGGTTAAATACTATAATGCAGAGGAATCTTGAATTGTATTCTATCAATGTCTTGCTCTTTTCTACTATAATGAAAAGGCAGTAAGAATAAAATAGCCACCCACGTAGTTTGTACATAAACATGTTCTTGCCGACCACTTGTTCTATTTTCTCGGAGATTGAGGGGAGGGATGGCGAGTAGGAATAGAGATTCTCACTTGCTTTGAAATTATAAGAGAACGATCAATATTAACTCTGCCAATTCAACTATCTATCTTCCAAACTCTCCCTTGTTTCTTTTATCTCTTCTACTCTCTTTGTGCCGCCTCAATCTCCGTCCAATTGTGCCCAGCTCTCTCGATTGCTCTCTCTTACTCTCTCTTACTCTCCTTGTCCCAATTGCATCTTCCTCCATTTGTCTCTTTCCCTAACTTTTCCTCCTACTAATGGTCCTCTTGATTTTTCCTCACTCTTTCTAACTCTCTCTGGACCCCCTAATTCAACATCCCCCTATCACACTCTTTATCTCTCCCTTGATTTTGTTGTTCCTCTCCCTAACTCTCCTTCCAATTGACCCTCTCCCCAAACCCTTACTTATTTTGTCTCCAATTGTCCTTTTCCATAAGCCACTCTAACTCTCCCTAGCTTTCTATGTCCCTCTTGTGACACTCCCTAACCTCTCTCCTCTCCTGTACTTTATAAATCTTATTGCAACTGCCTCTTTTTCTAGCCCTAAACCAACATCCATTGTCCCTCTCTCAAACTCTCTCTAACTAACCTTCTCTAACTTTCCATTTCCTTTATAATTACAACCTCAAAAGATTATATCATGTCATCATTGAAAACACTAACCACCACGGTGATAGGCCTTTCTATTTGAAAAATGCAACTTTTCTCTACCATAAGGTACATGTACTACCAAAATCAACCTTTTCTACGCAAGATTCATGCATCCTACTCCACGGTCATAGGTCCATCATTTTTACTAATAATAATATTTTCCAACTAAAAATATTTCAGAAGTTTTACTTTATCGCACAATTTCCAAAAAATAACTTACTTCTTGGGCTCTACGCTCACAAACAAATGCTCACCGCTCATCGCTCACCACTCTGCGCACGCAAAATAGCAATCCCCGATATATCACTGCATTACTTTGAGAGATCATCCCGAAGCGGATGGATTGGCGGAGCGCATGGTGCAAACCGTCAAGAGGGGGCTTCGAAAGTATAGTTTGAAGAAGGAACATCATTAAGATTGGGACTTGCAATTACCATAGATAGCCATCGGCTACCGGTTTAGCAAGCAAGCATCTTTGGCGTCATTTTCTCCTTACTTCTTCTTGTTTGGAAAACAACCGGTATTATCGAAGGCCATTCAAGCAAATGCTGACACCGTGTTGGCTAACATGGACAATCCAGATATGTGGGCTTAAGTGTATGAGCAACATGCGGATTTGTTCAAGCGGGGGATGCCTATGACTTTGGAAACCTCTCCATTGCTCAACATTGGAATACATTGCGCTATGCTACGATACGGAGAGGAGGCTACCTACCGCAAGTGCGGCGTTTTACTCTTGGAGACTATGTGTATTTGCAACAAGCAGTGCCCACCTCCTTGATGTGACGGCGGGACGTGTGACCTTGCAAGTTCGTGAGGTGAAGAACTCAGGGGTGTTGCCGTTGGAGAATCATGATGGTAAGGTGAGGAAGGACCACACGCGCAATTGCACGCCTTGTCATTTGCCACACATTGATGGCATGGTACACCCTGAGCTGTCTCACATCTCTGCTGGATTGTAATGTTGATTGTGTGGTAGTGCCAAACGGGCAGCCACAATAGTCATTTGTGACTTGTGTTCTACGGCGTGGAATCTAGAATGTCTAACCCGCTTCTTTTAGAGATACCAGTGGGTCAATGGTCGTGTCCACAGTGTTTGGCGCATAGAGAGCCAACATAGACAAGGTCTAGCAATTAAAAGTGTTGGAGCCGGCTAACGATGGGGCTCCCATTGCACCCGACCTGCTCATTGTCAATACGGTCTGTTATGTTTTTTTTGTAGGTCGACTTGATTTCTCTAGACTTGAGAGGTTTTCATGAATGGTCATTCCGCCAGTTTACCTTAATTGTGAGGTTTGCCGGTGTGAAAGGAACTTGAGCATGGGCAAAGGGGGCAAGTAAATGAATCCTTGTAGACCAATTACTAAATGTGGTGGTCTAGGTCATTTATTTCTTTTTCCCTAGTCTAGGTTGTTGAGTGGTTGGTAGTTTCTATTGTGAACTATTGTTTTTGTTGTTTACGGAAGCAACGGTGATGATATAGTCACCATTGCTCTGGGTTTGTCTCTATTTGGGCGCTCTCACCTATTGGCACAATGTTATCTTTGCACAATGTGTGTGTGCACGACATACAATTTTGGGCTCTAGTGGATTTTGGGCTTTCAAATACCATATCAATTTGGCACCTTCATTTGAATAATGTACGTTAAAGTGTAAAATTAACGGCTCAAGGACCCTTCACACGACAAACTCTTAAACTTTGACTGTAGTTATCTTCCAATCTATACGGTCACAATTCACAAAAATTTAACCACATCATCTCATGTAAATTTAGAGGAAGATCCTACACTTACATTCTCAAGTTCATATTTGCAATTTTTAATCATTGAAGTAGAGATTATTCTAAATCTCCTCAGTCCTTCAGAGGTTAAACCCCTTCGAGGGGCTTATATTTTTCAAAAGTGACCTCACCAATCAAAACAAAATAGGGGGCAAGTTTAGTCCACAACCCTCACAATATGCTTGCTGCACCAAAATACGCACATCCACAGCATTGGAAGCGGAAGATTCTGTGCGCAGTTTCTGTCCATCGCAAACTTGTGCCACCGCCGCCGCGTCCCGACAGCAAAACTGACATTCTCTCGTCAAGCATCTCGCCGAAGAGGATCCTGCTGTGGATGTACTTTTCAGAGTGGAATCCTTGTCACCTTCAGGTTTCTGCACAACGCTCTTAGGGCATTTCGGTTTAGGCATTGTAACGAAATGACTTGACTCTTGAAAAGTTGAAAAGCCAGATAACGCTTAAAAGTGATGCGCATCAACGTGAACTTCTCTACAGTCGCCAGCTTGCTGTTATAATATCTTACAAGAAGAAGATCCAATTATACAAATCTCCATGCAGCATAGCCTCTGTCTATCACCTCCCAGGTCTCCCTACTCGAGGTACGTCGTGGATTACAACTTGTTTACTTGCAATCAGTTCCGCAGGAATTCTTTTCATCCCTCTGAAACCGCCTCCTTCTGGACTCCGAGTTAGCTTCGATCTGCCTGCAAGGTTTGATTCGTGCCGCTACATGTTTAGAGGTTGGACGTCATGCTGGAGAGTGATGAGAATTGTTGATGGTTTCTGTGATTCCTTGCAGCAGCGATGGCGACGGATATCGGGCAACAGGCGGGGACCGTGAGGCCGCCTGCAGGAAGGGTGGCGGCTTACCGTGGGGAGCTCAGAGACAACGTGCGCTACCAGAGCTTGTGGGAGGAGATCAGCGGCTGCTTGGGCGACTTGGGCACGTTCGTGCCCATCGTCATTGCGCTCACTCTCGTCAATGGACTTGACCTCGGCACCACGCTCCTCTTCACTGGCTTCTTCAACATCATCACAGGTACCCACCTGCAGCTCTGATATTTCTCGCATGCCTGTTCAGTTCTTGTGCTCGCGATTGGGAATGATGAGCCAACCAGAGCACTACTCCTGGGCTTCCTGCACATTATGTTCTGTGAATTTAGGCCTGAGTTTTCAAGAAATGGATCGTCACAGTGCTGATTAGAGCCATGATTTCTTGTTGCAGGTGCGATGTTTGGAGTGCCGATGCCAGTGCAACCGATGAAGTCGATCGCCGCAGTGGCGCTAACGCCGGGGAATTTGCTCACGATCCCCCAGATCATGGCGGCCGGGATTACCACAGGGGCGGCGTTGGTGGGCCTGGGAGCCACAGGGCTGATGACGCTGGTGAACTACCTGGTGCCGCTGCCGGTGGTGCGTGGGATCCAGCTCTCGCAGGGCCTGGCGTTCGGCATCACGGCCGTGAAGTACATTCTCTACGAGCAGAACTTCGTCAAGGGCAAGCAGGGCGGCGCCCGTGCGTGGCTGGGACTGGACAGCAAGCTCCTCGCCATCGCCGCGCTATGCTTCGTGGTGCTCGTGAGCGGCGCCGGCGAGTACACCGTGAACCCGTTCCCCAAAGACTCCAACGAGTGCCTCAACGACGCAACCATCAACCCGAACAGGAAGAGGACCTGGATTGAGAAGTTGCGCATGATCCCCACCGCGCTCTCCGTGTTCGTCCTCGGCGTCATCCTGGCTTTTGTGAGAGATCCCAGCATCGCTAGCCACCTCCGTGTTGGACCCGCCACGCCCCAGATTGTGCACATCTCCGCCAGGGATTGGAGGATTGGCTTCGTCCGGGGCACCATCCCGCAGCTGCCGTTGTCGGTTCTCAACTCCGTCATTGCGGTCTGCAAGCTCTCCAACGATCTGTTCCCTACCAAGCTCGAGGTCACGCCCACGAAAGTCTCGGTAACGTTCTTCACTGCAACAATCCTTGTCTTTCAAATTCGTCAAGTTTCTTCTTCACGCTCTTGAATCGTGGCCTGCATGCATGCAGACGAGCGTGGGGCTGATGAACGTGGTGGGATGCTGGTTCGGAGCGATGCCGACGTGCCACGGCTGCGGCGGGCTGGCGGGGCAATACAGGTTCGGCGCGCGCTCGGGAATCTCCGTGGTGATGCTGGGCGCCTTCAAGCTCCTCCTGAGCCTCCTCCTGGGAAGCTCCCTGCTACAGATCCTGTCCAAGTTCCCGGTGGCGCTGCTGGGAGTGCTGCTGCTGTTCTCGGGGCTGGAGCTGGCCATGACGTGCCGCGACCAGAGCACGCGCACGGACGCGTTCATCATGCTGTCCGTCACCGCCGTGTCCATCACCACCTCCAACGCCGCGCTAGGCTTCGGCTGCGGCATGGCGCTGGTGGTGCTGCTCAAGGCGCGCGAGCGGAAGACTTACGAGACGCTGTGGAGGGTCATGAGTGTAGAAATACTAGATCTAAGCTAACAAGCGCAGCAGCGCAAGTGCGCTCTGTGTCGACAAGGTGCAGAATCAGGATATATACACAGGAGTCTGTCAACACAGACAGAGAGGATGAAAGGTCGGAGAGCGAGGATGAGAAACTGTTAAGAAGGATGAATGACGAGGGTCGAGAGCAGAGAACTTTCAACACCCTCCCTTGCTCTCGACGTAGAGAGATCAGGAAGGGCGACACAGGGAGAGAGATCGGCGAGAAGGGGAGACGAGGGCATGAGTTTATGAGGGGACTTGGAGAACACCAACGCTCTGTCGGTTGATGTGAAACTTGTTAGAGCTTGGTGGCTTTGTTAAGAAGTCTGCCTGTTGTGATGTTGTAGGGGTGAATATGACCTGGACTTGCCCAGCATGTGATGTTTCACGGATAAAATGTTGTTGGATGGCGATATGTTTGGTTCGCGAATGCAAGACTGGGTTGTCAACTAGTTTGATAGAGGATTCATTGTCAGTTAGGATAGGAGTCGGAGACTGAATGTTGACTGCAATCTCATTGAGAAGCCTGTGAAAATAAAGGATATCTTTTGAAGCGTCTGTTAGGACGCGGTATTCAGCTTCAGTACTGGAAAGGGAGACTGTGGGCTGAAGTTTACTTGACCAAAAAATTGATGCATCCCCTAACTTGTGCAGGATACCGGAAGTTGATTTGCGTGAGTCAAGGTCACGGCCCCAATCTGCGTCTGTGTAGGTGTGGTATGTTTCGAGGTTGTGGGCCGGGAAGAAGAGTCCAAAGTCGGATGTGCCATGGAGGTAGCGAAGAATACGTTTTGCCGCTTGCAGGTGTGGAATTTGTGGCGTAGCCGTATAGCGGGCAACAGTGCTAACTGCATAGCATATGTCCGGTCTTGTGTTTGTTAGATATATCAAGCTCCCAACAAGAGAACGGTACAGCTCTGGGTCTACAGGGTGCATGCCCATGTCCTTTTGGAGGATGGAGTTAGGATCCATTGGGAGCTGGGTTGGATTGCACGCAATGAGGCCATATTTTTCCAAGAGTTTGTGTATATAGCTTGTTTGAGTGAGGAAGATGCCACGGCGACACCGTCTGATTTCGGCTCCTAAATAAACATTCGCATCTCCAAGGTCAGTCATCTCGAATTCGCGTTTGAGTGCGGTTTTCAGGCTTTCAATGCGATCAAAATCATCTCCTGTAATAAGCAGGTCGTCGACATATAAAAGCACAAACGTGCGCTTGCCGTCTTTCGTGGAAAAATACAGGTTTGGGTCATATTGGCTGCGTGTCAAGCCTTGGGAGATAAGCCAAGCATCTATGCGGGCGTACCAGGCCTTGGGTGCTTGCTTTAAACCATATAGTGCACGTTTGACACGACAGACTTTGAGGGGATTTCCTGCGCATGGGAAGCCTTGAGGTATTTCCATCACCACATCTTCGTTTAAGGTACCATTGAGTAAGGCAGTGCATACATCTAATTGGTGCAGCGGCCAATTATTCTTTGCAGCCAGTGCAATGATAGTTCTAATGGTTGACCAACGTACCACGGGTGCAAAGATATCTTCGTAGTCGACTCCCTCACGTTGTTGAAATCCCCGTGCCACAATCCGTGCTTTCAACTTTGTTTGGTCGCCATGCTTCTTGATTTTGAAGAGCCACTTTGCAGTAATGGGTTTTCTATCATGTGGCTTGTCGACGACATCCCATGTCTTGTTTTTGATTATGGAGGTGATCTCGCTTTGAATGGCGGCCTGCCAGCCAGGGTGCAAGATGGCTTGCTCATAACTGGTTGGCTCGACCTCTGTTGTTGTTGCAAGAGTCCAATAGTTCTGAAGCCTGGTCGATGGAGTTCTTGTACGTTTGGGGTATCGAGATGTTGTTGCAGGTGCTAGGTCGGAGGCGATCGTAGCCTGTGGGCAGTCTGGGAGGTGGACGAGGTCTTGATCGTGGCCCTGTATCGGTAGTCCAGGTCGTGAGTCTTGATCGGAATGATCTGGGAGGAGGGCGGAGTCTGGGTCGTAGACGTCGGTTCCAACTGGCGGTCCAAGTCGTGGGTGTTCACTGCGGTCTGTCTGTACAGATAGATGGGGAAGACTCGGCCTGAGGCCAGTTGATGTCCGCCCGTGCTCTTCCGGGCCAGTTGATATCCAGCGCTGGGGTTCCGGGTATCCGTGGGTGAGGTCCGCTGGTTCCGCCGGTTGTGGTCCGCCTGTTTAGGTCCGCTAGTTGAGGTCCGCCGCTGGCTGGAAGTGTAAGATCGGCGTTGATTCCCGGGGATTGCTGGCCAAGTCCAGCTGTCGCTAATGTGGACGTGGGTAGTGATGCACTGCAGCTCGTCAATCTCCCGCAGTCAAAGTTGGTACCAGAAGTTGACGAGGTCGATGTTGGTTGATCGTGTTGCAGTTCGTCTCCGTTATGTTGTGCATCCACACAATGACCACGTCCTTGGGCAGAGGAGTTTAAAAAAACCTGAGTGAGCTGTGTGGGAAATAATGTTGCCGCAGTGAGTGGATCACTGTTGCTCAGAGAGATGATAGTTCCAGGTAGATTGTTAGGCTGCGGCTGTGCCAAGTGATGAAATCCAACCTTGCTTTCATCAAAGACTATATCGCGTGAGATAATATTTTTTCTTCGCAGTGGTTCATATACACGATATGCTTTGGACTCCATGTCGTAACCCACAAAAATTCCTCTGATGGTTTTGCTGTCTAGTTTCTTTCGGTCTGCATCAGGTACATGGATATATGCTACGCATCCAAAAATTTTGAGATCTTTAAGGTCGATGGTCTTACCAGTGAAACTTGCCTCTGGAGGAATGCCGAAGTTGCTCCTAGTTGGACTTCGGTTGATGACAAAAGTTGCCATTGATACTGCTTCTGTCCATAGATATACAGGTAACTTGCTCTCTGCAGCAATGCTTCTCGTTCGCTCCATAAGTGTTCGATTACGTCGTTCGGCCACTCCATTTTGTTGAGGCGTTTGAGCTTGAGTCAACTCTCGATGTATGCCGTTTCTAAGACAATATTGTTGGAACTGATGAGACATATACTCTCCACCACGGTCCGATCTCAGTACTCTCATTGGATTGCCTGTCTCAACTTCAAGTTTCTGTTTGAATGCACAGAATTTTTCGAAAGTTTCGCTTTTATGTTTAAGAAAGTACGTCCAGCTCTTGCGCGAGAAGTCGTCCGTGAAAACTAGTATGAAACGGGATCCGCTCAGTGATGGTTGTTGTAATGGTCCAATAACGTCCGTGTGGATACGCTCTCCAGGTCGTGAGGCCCGTGTTTCAGACTTCTTCGGAAACCTTTCTCTATGTTGTCTACCCGCAAGACAACATGCACATATTTGATAATTGACGTCTAAAGCAGGCATTCCTTCTATGTATTGAGATTTTGAGAGGAAGCTCAAACCTGAGTAACTTATGTGTCCAAGACGGCGATGCCATAAATCTGCAATGTTGGTGTCGTCTACAGCCAAGGCTTCTTCTGCAGCTTCTTGAAAATAATAGAGTCCATTTGAAGAATCTTTGTTGCCCGTGGCGATCACTTGGTGGTCTTTGAAGATCCAGCAGTGTGAGCTATCAAAAATAACAATGTGACCAGTATCGGCAATGGATCCTAGAGATAGAAGATTCTTCTTCATACTCGGGACATAGCGCACATTATCTAACTTTATTTCTCCTGTATTGGTGTGAAGTGTGGAAGAGCCAGTTCCCTCAACAGTGTGAGTTTCACCTCCCCCAGTTTTGACAACATGGTGATAGCTAGATGAACTAGGTGGATAGTCAAGTTTGGAAACGTCAGATGCTATGTGTGCGGTAGCACCACTATCGACGTACCACGGGTTGTTCCCATGATAATATGGGTCATAATGATAATTATGGTCGTAATGATACTCATCAATCATCTCTGCAGCATTTGCATATTGAGTACCTTCATGCTGGTTGTGTGGCATCTCCCTGCAGTTGCGTGCTATGTGGCCTGGTTTTCCACACCGGTAGCATATCGGTGGCGACCTTTGGTTCGTCACAGGTCCACTTGGTCTGCCGTATGTTGTCGTAGGTTGATATTGGGTTGGATGGTATTGATAACCGTGCCTGCCTGGGGCAGCATGTCGGTATCCGCCTGGCCAGATTGGAGGTCGCAGCCCGTATGGTCCCCTCCCTCGCATCCAGGTGTTGCGGCCTCTTCCCCGCTAATCTTGTGCGTAGGCTGCTCCTCTTCCGTAGGTTGTCACGAGCGCTTCATCTTCCCCTTGAAGCTTATCTCGTTGGCGACGTCGGTTATACTCAGACGTCAACTTCGAGCTCAATTTTGAGAAGGTCACATCGCCTTCTAGGTTCGTCAAGGACTCCACAGTTCCATCATATGAGCGTGGTAAGCCGTTCAAAATGATCTGATTCAGATGCTGCTCGTCAAGTGGATGCCCCATGCTGATCAACCGGTTTCGCAATTCTCTCGCCTTCTTCATGAAGTCGATGACAGATCCGCCTTCGATCATCTTCAGGGTTGAGATCTCTCCTACTAGTGATAGGATCGTGGCCTTGTCTCCTGACGAAAATTGCTCCTTCAGGGCCGCCCAAATCTTTGCAGGATCCGTATGTTCTGCAACAGTATCCACCAGATCATCAGCGACAGACAACAAGATCAATCTGCAAGCTAAGAATGTTCTTCTCAGAAATTGTGCTCTTGATAGCTCCTCGTGATCAACAACAACTGGGAAGACTGTTGGGTTCTGCTCAGTTTCAATGAGGGGCCACATCCCTTCTCCTCTCAGAATGGCCTTCATCTTCAGGCTCCATATGTAGTAATTTTCAGTACCTATCAGTTTCTCTCCCTCCCTCACCATTGAGCTTTCTACCATCTTGCTTTCAGATCTAGCCATGTAGGGTACTATGTTTGGTTCAGCTTCGCCTGATCTGCTCACTAACTCCTTGTTTCCTCTAGACAGATCTACTATCAACTTTGGTGGCATTGCCTACCGTTTCAACTTTGTCTCTACTGTGCAACTCAGATCCAGCAGATCACCACCTGTTTATCTCTTCCTATTCTCTTGTGAGGATCTGATCTAATCTAACTAGTCTAAGCCGCTCGCTCTGATACCATGTAGAAATACTAGATCTAGGCTAACAAGCGCAGCAGCGCAAGTGCGCTCTGTGTCGACAAGGTGCAGAATCAGGATATATACACAGGAGTCTGTCAACACAGACAGAGAGGATGAAAGGTCGGAGAGCGAGGATGAGAAACTGTTAAGAAGGATGAATGACGAGGGTCGAGAGCAGAGAACTTTCAACAATGAGGCCCTGGATCAGCAAGCGTAGAAACCAAGATCATGCTCACGCTCATCCGGTCGTTTGATGCAAGGCGCATGCAGTCGATCAAACTGGTCCAGTGATCAACTCCGTTGCAACTTCAAGGGCTCCAAATCTAGACATGTGTAGCGACAATCTAGATGTTTAGATGTATCCTTTCCTTCTCTGTCAGATGGTTCCACAGTATTCTACATGTATGTTGTCGTATTTCAACACAAGTTGAAATGATCTTCAAATGAAATTTGTTGGTTGAAGAATCTTTAATGCAAAGGTGTTAGTCTTGCTATACTAAAATTCGTTTTTTTTTTCCTACGCAATCAAATACGTGCATGTATATATGGCTCCTGACTTAGGTTTAAGGGTTATTCTTTTGAAAATGTAACATAGGAACCAAAAGGTGACACTTGGCAAGTAGAAATTGGATGGGAATTTTCGGTAGTTACAGGAAATCTTCATAGTCATAGAGGTCCCTGATTTTTTGCGGAATTTATGGTGAAATGGAAGAGGCTCTATCTACATGAGTGCATATTGTAGAACACTCAACCTATGTCACTATTTAGGGTATAAAACGTAGTTGGAGAGTTAGAAAATTCTTAGGAAGGTCTCTTTACACCAAATCCAAGGTTGAGAGTTTGTCGGTTTCCACCGATGAGATTGCCTGAATGGCCAAAGTCCAGCCTACCGGCCTTCACACCAAAGGCCATCGTCTTCCAATGTGCCTACATGGTAGTACTTTTGGAGAGTTTTGACTCCAAGGCAACGGACTCTCAAGCAAAACTTGGGTTGTCATTTTTAGTTGACCCAAACTTCCTTCGAGAGTCCGTCGATTTTTTCATCATTCTCTGACAAGATCTGGACCGTTAGATGAAAATAGCTTAGGATTAAGGGTTTAGGATCTAGGTTTAGGATTTAGAGTTTATGTTATAGTAGGCATTTCGGCATTGCAAAAACTTGCAATTTTCCTATGTGTCAATTCCTATGCAAAAAACATGAAAAAGATTAGTGAAAATGCTTTAAAATGGCCTTGAAAAACCAATTTCAATTCACCTTGAGAAACTCAAGCAAAAACTGTAATTGCATAAAAGAAGGAGAATGAGGCAATGGACATCAAGGAGGGAGGTAGGGCTCGGTGGAGAGTGTCTTGGTTGAATCGGGGGAGACTAGGGCTCAAATCCCAACTCCAACGGCCTTCATGTCATTGCAATGGGGGAAAAGGGGGCCGTGGTGGCTGAACGCGGGCAACGAAGGCCTTTTGGCCTCACATTGGGCCTCCAATTGACCTCATAATTATCAAAACTATTGCAATTTTAGGGTTTAGAACACCATATTCGTTATATTGGGAGATTTCCATGACTTTGAAGATATATGATCTTTGAAGTATCAATATATATAGACATTTGTAGGTGCAAAGCATAAAGACAATGTACCAAGAATATTATATTTCATTCCATGGATGGACCAAATTAGCCGAATGTCCAAAAAAATGGTAACGGTAAAGGAAGCATATACCATCAATCCAAGCTTTATTCAAAACTTCATGAAAAAAAGTCACACACAACACTCATTTACCTCGAGGCAAAACACAATCGTCCTATCACTAATTAAATGGTCTAGGGAGTTCCTCTATAAGCCTCTATACGCGTCTTCAAAAAAGCCCTCTGACGTTGCCTAGTAGTTTATGTTGCGCCATTCTCTTGCATTAATGGACTCTCTAGAAGACGCTGCAAACCCCGCCTACGCACCTCGTCAGTGTTTGATTTGGGCAGCGAGTGTCGGCGGGTGGGAGCTGAAGGAGAGCATTTGTTTTCAGCAGTATTTTCTGAGAGAATACGGGGGCGGAGACATTTACCAGATGGTTCCCGCACAATAGGTGCCACATAGTACAATCCAAACAAATACACTTCAGGTCGAATACTCCTACACAACACACATGAAAACTGTATCATTAAGATCCATCCTAGTGCACTTTAGGTCGAATGGACCTAAAATGTTGAAGGATAAATTCACAGAGCACGTTTAACATCCAACGAATCAAAATAAGCTCAAATGAAGCAAAACTACATGAGTGCAATGTAGCTCAACAACAAACCAAGATTGCCTAGGCAAGAACGACTCAATAGTGCAATAACTTGGAGGTGAGCATAACAAGCACCGTGAGCGAGTGTGGGTAAGTAGCATCCCTTAAACCGTCATAAAGAATACGCTTTGCCGGAGTACAATTGTCGGGATTTAGAGGCGGAGACCCTGGAACTGAACGAGGCCATTGTGGCGAAGGTGAGTTGATCCTTTCATGAATTGGCTCCCGCGGAATAGGGCTTTCAACAATTCCGTCCTCCACTGCCATGGTCGAATAATCCATGGTTGACTACGCCGTTGCAGCAGAGTGCAACAAAAGTTTTTTACTCCGAAGGGAAAGGGCAAACTCCTCCGGGCCCAGCAAGGAATCCACGGACACCCGACAATCATAGTCCTGTAGAATTTTCAACCAAAGTGACGCTCACATACCTCAGAACTATAGATGAAAACTCCAATCATTCAAAACAGAACGACATTTCATCAGCAATAGGTATCCAATCCGCACAACAAACAAAGCGGCAAAACATCCCGGTTTCATTTATCAAAAAAATATATACACAAAAAATGGTCCAACAAAATTTACAAAATGGCGTTGCAATCAATCGATACAGTTTAGCTCTATCCAACCTAAAGTGTAATAAGGATCTAAGCGTTTCCAACGACATTAGGAGCGGAGATTTTGATAGGCTTGGATTGCGTTCCAGATACTCGCAGACTGATCACACGTCTTCTAATCATTATAGAACATCTCCCGGCCCGAGGGATATTCGGCCCAGTACTATGCTAGGCCACCCGGAAATAGATGAAGGTCAGAGAGATATGGCAACAATTCCTCCAGCAGTACCAAATCCTCTTTGGCGCCATCATGATTGTATGACCATGATGGAAGTAGAAGGACGTTCTCCGTTAAATTGAGCATGTGCTTAATCGAGCTATCGTCAATGACAAGCGTATTCGCCGGAGTATACTCACGACTGAACCTATTGAAGAGATGGTTCGATAACGTCTTCAAGAAGATGTCCTTCCGAGTGCCCAATTCCTTCATGTAGATTGTTCTGGTACTGACTCTACGCTCGGGAACCCTATCGCAACTCTCCTGACCAAAGATCCTAAGAAGGTACGAAGTACAATGCTGAAAAAGATATTTACATATTAACGTGTTGTAGATGTCATCATCAAACTCCAAATTGTGATGATGGCAAACTTAGACAACTTCGTGAGGAATTTTGCACAACCTGGGCGCACTCGGACTAGTTTAGGGCCTACTTCGGTCGGCAGCAAAGCCGAGTGAATGGACGGGTCTGAGTTCCTGAATCCCCTGGCGTGCCACGTAGGTTCACACGTGCATAGAATCCCACTAAGGTCCAGCACAACATTCAACCACCTGCCCTCAAAATCTGATAGGACTCTAGGTATTTCTTCTAGATTATTGGGACCACTTATTGATGCCTCGCAGACCTGGTTCAAAAATGCCAATAGAACGAACAATATTACTAAAGATTCATTAACAACGACGGGTCAACAAAATGTAGAACGAAAGAGGCAAATGGGGAGAGGTGTCATGGCGGAGAGTGGAAGGTATTAGAAGAATACCTCGAGAACTTCATCGTCTTGCAGCATTTTGTCTCAAACCACCATCGATCCCAACCCTGCATGCTGCCAAGGGGTTCCGAGTGCCCCACAACCATTTGGAGGCACGGTGTCGAGTAGCGAGAGTTTTCTTTGGGAAATCGCGGAGATCCTAGCTGCTGCTAGAAACGGTTTGAGAACAAAGGTTGTCTCCAAATAAATCTCTAGTCTTGACCACCAATTCATCTTGTCTTCAAGTCTTTAGTCTTCATTCTTCAGTCTTCATTCTTCATTCTTCAGTCTTCAATCTTCAAACTCCTCCCCGATGGCCTATCCTGTGGTGGTTCTAAAGGGTTAAGGGTAAGGGTAGGTGATAAGAAACCACGGCCTCGGACGGGTAAAACGGGACGGCCAAACCACGAGCTGACCGTCCGAAAGATTGGCTCTTAAACTTCAAACCCACGGTGACCAGCAATCGCGCCTCACCGGTGGGAACAACATAAACACGACCGTGTGGGCCATTAACTCCACTTCGCCGCAACAAAGTTTACGAAGCAGAATTGAAAAACAACTAGCCTCTAAAACCGGCTGGGAATAACGAATAAAGACAACGAGCCTCCAAAGCCGGCTAGGAATAACAAAGCCACAAGCCACAACACGCGAGTCTTCTAGTCTTCTTATCTTCAAGTCTTCATGTCTTCTTATCTTCAAGTCTTGAAGTATTCAAAAACACAAAAGACCTCCGAAAGTTCCTTTCCACACTAGCTGCGAGCTTCCGATTGATGCCACAGATGGTTCGAGCTGCCAAATGCCAAGTGCTATAACTTTTTGGAAAGCTGGTGCAATAAGCTAATACCCTCCAAAATCTTAGGTTATTTTAAACTACCTTCTAAAAGTTATAGAGGTTCAAAGTTTGTGCCTTCTTATGTCGATGGCAGCAAACCCTCTCCAACTTCGGCGGCTATAACTTCTATACTACGATTCTAAATGAGCCGTATAATAGCTTTATAAAAAGCTAATTTAATAAGCTACAATTTCTCTAAATTTCACTTCAAACTAACCTACTCACTAAAAGTTGTGTAAGCTTAAAACTCACGCCTCCCCACTTCCAAGACGGCAGAACTCTCCTCTACTTAGATGGCTATAACTTTTTTGTAGCGCATCTAAATGAATCGAGTGATAGCTTCTTAGAAAGCTAGTACAATGAGGTATGCTTCTCTTAAATTTCAAGTCTAAACACAAAGTATCGAAGCCGTGGTGAAGGCCCGAAGTTGCTGCTCCTCTAGTTGGGTAGCGGCCAACCACTCCTCACTCAATCTCTCATAACTTTTGCGTATGAACTCCAAATTGAACAAAAACACCGCTCAAAGAAGCGCAACGTCACAACAAACAACTTCACAAACTTTCATATTATTTTCATGAAAAACGAGTACACACCGCCCGATCTCCTTCTCGGGAATTTTCTCACAGCACTCCTCACACACCAAAAACACACACTAGGAAGAAAGGAGAGTCGCCCCCCTTTATCCTTCCACATCAGCCCATGCCTAAGCCACATGGGCATCTAAAGCCTATTGGTTAACCTCCGAAAGCGTTCTAAAGTCTATCAAGATAAGATAGGAAAGAAACCCCAACCATTGGGCTTCAAAAGGTGTGGTTCCCAAAAAAATTCTAAGACGGTCAAACTTTTTCTTAGTTTCTTTTCTTTTTCTTTCTTGGATCTTAATCTAATATAAACATAAACACATAACAAACTCTTATATTAACAACTAAATGGATTCTACCTTCATCTAACCGTATAAAAACTCTAAAATTTTACGGAGCACCACAGAAACATAACTTGCTCTCCGTTCATCGCTTAAAAAGGTCAGCGGCCCTCGAAGCCAAAGACGGTGGCCCATCTCATTAGAAAAGCGACTCACCATTTGGCCTTCATTGGTATTTTCAAAACACTCTTCAAACACCATCTGACGGCCACCCGTCAATGAAGCTTCAGCCTCCAATACAATCACTAGAGCTCTCGCGTCCGGTTGAAGATTCACAAATGCAAGTTGCCGCAGACTTGGATCTGGATGTGGTTGAACACGACGCTCGGAAGGCTCCGCTTCATCTCGCACTCGCCGACTGAAAGTTGATGGCTGAGAAGATTGAAACGGATCCTGCGGTAATTGCGATAATGACAACTCCCACTCATCTGGGTCTTGAGAATCCATACTATCAACTCTAAGCTATCCAAACTATTGGCTTGAAGCAAATCATGTGAGGCAAAGAAATTATCTTCCTTTTTATATCTCTCAGTAACTTCTTTAAGAAGCTTGCCTTCACTGAATTACTCAAATAGCCATAAATAATTCTATTTTAACTAAAAGTAGCCTGCATCAAAAGATCTGGCTAAAGGACAAGGTCACGACATTGTACAGTCCCTCAACAGTTGTATAAAGCCGCCTTGAGTCCACTAATGGTCGCCAAGTTGCGGACTTGGTTGGCTGTCAAGGTCCGTTGATTGTTGCCTGCCGGTTCCGGGTTCGAGCTTTATCAAACTCGTTGAACGGCCTGGATAGTTGCAACTTGGTACTTGCTAGTGAAAGCATGAAATAAGCAGCCAACCGGCCACCTACGCTTCCCTGAGCTACAGTGACAAGATGCAGGCTTCCAAGTTACGATAACAAGCTCCGGTTATCCCCCATTGAACCAAAGCGTGGATTTCTCCACGACCCCAACCTTTTGTATCCTTCTCCTCATATTCTATCCGCTGTCTAAGGCAACATCTTTAATATTTTCACACAATATATTAATTTACAACGCGACAACGGTTCCGAGACAAGAAGAGGTGGCTCTGAGGCAGCAGAATCAAGATTGATCTCGTCTACGAGCACGGCCGAAGCTTGGACGACCTCTTCTACGATTGGGACTGCAGTTTGGACGACCTCATCTATGACTGGGTGAGCGATTGCATGATCACCAAAACTTAGATCTGAAAAAATTCAACAACTTCAACATATCAACCGATGCGCACGTAGGACAGTGATACAAGTCAGAGTCGTCAGATGTCAAGCAGTTTAGCTCGAGTCGAGCTGAAGTGCTCGCTGAGCACTGTATTATTTACAAAAAATACTGGAGTACAAAATTGGACATTTACAAAATGTTCTGCCTCTATACACTCGCAACTATGTTACACTAACCTGACGATGAGCTAGGGACATCTTCGAGAGATACGTCTCGAGCGGGCGACTTTGGAGGGGAAGAGGGGCGGTTCAACGGGGATGGAGGAACATGAAGCGATTGACCCCCCATGGAGACGGGGGAGGAAGCCGCCGGAGGCGGCAACAACGAATCGCAAGACAGACTCCTAGTCCCTTCTTCCGCTGAGAAGAGAGGCTAGGAGATTGCAGCATTAACTACGGGTGGTGTCGTGGCGACAGCAGGCAACTTAGCCGACATGAATCTCTCTAGCATGAGCATCATGTTGGCATGCCTCTGCTCTTAGTCCCTCTTCATCTCTTCGTCACGCCTCCACTGCACGCTCTTGAGCTCCTCGTCACGCTCCGCCAACCGTTGCTCCATCAACCTCTGATGGGTGGCCTCTTCTTCGAGCTTCTTCTCGAGGGTGATCAACCTGCTGTCATCCTACGCGCTGCTTGCCGTAGCCAACGGAGAGCGGCTGCTCGCGCTGGGGACCTTCCTCTTCTTGGCCGTGAGCCTAGCGGATGACCCGCCCAAGGTCAAAGCTGAATGAGGCCTCTCGGAGATATCCAGCGTATCTAAAGTTGGGAACTCGAGTCGCTACCGTGAGGTACCGATTGTATCTCCCGCTTCATATTGAGAGCCACTCTAAAACTTCGGCGGAGTGGCGTCATCAAAGTCGTCATGCAATTCATCATCCAGAGTGGCCGTGCTCGAGCTCGGGCACTCACCCAGGGGGATCGGGTCTACATCTTCCTCCTCATCGACGAGGTCAATACTTGTTTTCCCCTTCCCCTTCGCAACGGCCATGCCAAGCTCGGGGAAGATCTCCCCGTTGACATGATACACACCAACAACAAAATTGGCCCAATCTAACGTCAACGCGACCTCTACAGCGTTGTCGAGGTCCTGCTCATCGATGTCGTGGGAGATGCAGAATGCCTCGAGATCCAACATCTGGACACCAATGGATTAGATAAGTAACACTTTTGGTCAAATCGAGTTAAAGTGAATGCAAAGCAATACAGATACTAAATCCTAGCTATTTCAACTTCAAAGGACACGACGCGATTGCTAACATCTATACAAAAACATCTAAGTCTAAGCCGGCACATTAGCTTGACTCGAGCTAAAGTGCCACGCAACAAAAAGCATAAGAACGACCTGTCTGAAACAATCAATGCACGACTCAGGAAGGTATCTACAGTTTAGCTCGACTTGAGCTAAACTACAAGGAAACTTACCACACTCGCCGTTAGTAATTTTGTCCCGCCAAACAATTGGATAACTGCCTCCTCCCTCTTACAAAACAATTTCAGGACCTTCATGAAGAACTCCATCCTCAGCTCGTTCATGTTCATTGACTACGCCAGCTCGTTGTACTTGCGAAGCTTGGTATGCAACACATGCTCCGGAGCTGCGTAGGTCTTCCTCACGGCCGGGATCTACGTGAGCTCTTTCTTGAAGAGGAAGAAGAGGCCAATAGGGTCGAGAGCGTTGTTGCTCTTTGGGGCGAATCCCCCCAAGTGCTTGTTCTTGGAGGGAAGATACTTCGACTGCAGCACATTGTACGCATGGCACAACGAGGGGCCCTCAGCAAACGCTTTCACTTGAAGTTGGGAAGCTCGTCACCGCAAATGAAGAGCCAAGCTGGAAGACCGGTGAGGGGGGGCTGCTTTTTTGATGCAAACATCGTCATGAACTCGTTGAAGAAGGGCTTCTCCAACGGCGACTTTGCCTTCCCAGAGAAACGAGGGATGTCTGGAAGTTGATAATGCCGAGCTTCACGTTGCAGCCCATGTTGCGCCACAAATCCGAAGGCCACATGCCGAGCGAATTTGTTGCCGCCTTGTACGAACGAAAGTGCAAGGCCCCCTGAGGTGGAACAAACCACGACCGCACATTGAGGAAGACTCTGAAGAACTCCTTAGCATACGGAGAGAGATCTTTACATTTGCAGTTGCGAAACTGCGTCTGCCTCGAATCCTTGTAGTACGAATCCGGTGGACCCCAATTCAAGAGGGCACGCTTTGAGGCCTTGCTGAAGTTGTAGTCCTTGAACTTTCGCCAGTTGCCCCGATTGTATGCTCCAGCGATGTTGAAGAGGCCCAATTCCGACCTGATCACTTGAAGCTCCATTCGAGCGACCTCCTTCCTCTTCCTCCGATCGATCCAGTACCGGGCAGTGTAGCAATCCTCGAGCACAGATTACGCCTGCTTCACAACCACCTTAGGATAAGGCAATCTCCGCGATGGGCCTGATCGATTGAGAATATACTTACACATTTTTGCGTGATCGGCCTCGGTCATGTTGTCGAAAAACTTGAAAAACACGCGCGTCAGCACTCCATCCTTCTTCGGGACCTAAGACTTGGCGTCCTTGAACTTTGCCAAGGGCGTCGAAGTCAAATTGACGTTGATGAGGTCGACCTGTACCGCCGAAGAGATGACATCCGACCAGAGCTTGAAGGTCTCATCGGTCGCGGTGATGATCTTTACCTCGATCGTAATCGAGAGCTCTTTTGCCTTTCTGGCTTTCTTGAGCACTGCCTGGCTCTTTGCAATGTCGATCATTGCAAAGTGCTCACGAATTGCGTTAAAAAATGGTTGCGCACAACATAAACAGGGTCGAATCAGTTTATAATTACAGTAGAAAATAAACATGCCCAGTAGAGTCCGGAAACTGCAAGTTAGCTCGAGTCAAGCTAACTTGCAACCTGAGAGTATACAATATAAGCGATTTGAATCTATATACAACACTATACAGATAGTGAGCAAACATACATGTTAGCTCGAGTCAACTTAACGTGCATGACCTTGGTTAAGGAATATTACCTCAAACTTCTTGTCATTGGCAATCTCCAGTGCAGTTCTCCGACCTGACCTATGAGACCCGCGAATGCCCGCGGCGGAATGCTTCGGCATCGGTCTCCCAGCTTGGATCCACAAAGCCCGAGAGCCAAGGATATTGGTTGCCAACGTTGGCTTGAATTGGACCAAGTGATTTACGCGATTATAATACGCGGATATCTTCCTCAGCTTCTGCGGATCCTCCGTCCAGACAATGTAACACTGCCATGTTCGGAAGTGCTTTCTCATTATCTCCGGGACGTTGCCGTTTATCATCGCTTTTGATGCTGCAACGCTATGCTGTCCGTTGATGATATAGTAGTTGCAGTCGCTGAGGTCCTCAACCTTTGTTGGCATAACATCCAGCAGCTTGAGCATGACACCGAGAGTCTGCTTCTGCATCTTGTCGGACATTTCGATGTAATAATGCATCAACTCCTCCATGCCCCGAGGTTCGAATGCACGGATCGTCCACTTTGGCGGTGCATTATGCAGCCTCATCACGTCGAGCTCGAATTTCTTCTCTCTATCTCCGAGGAAAAATCAGCTTTGACACTCCCTCCAGAATTTTTGGTAAATCTCTTGGACATTGGTATAGTCGATTGTCTCTCCGTACCCGAGCACATGAGGGAGCTCCGAAAGCGCAGAGGCCATCAAATTGGCCAACTCCTCCTCTGATACGAGCTTCGTCTTCTTCCTGGAAGAGGTCTCCGGCTTCTTGGCAGCTGAGCGCTTCTTAACTGGAGAAGTAGACAACGTGTTGCGCAAGGTGCTTCGACTTGTTCTTGCGCTAGGTGTTCTAACCAGTACCGACGCTTGACTCAACTCTTAACTCCCGATCACGGTGTCGTGGAGAGAGAATTTGCCTTGGGAAAACGCTGGGTTCTTGGCTGCTACCAGTTTCAGTCAAAAGAAAAGGAAGATGCCACAAATATGAATTCCATTAATCTACAATGATGACCAAAGTCTTGATCTACATAGAAAGTTGAGTTTTTGGTTCATCTTGACAAACCCTTGCAAGTAGTCAAACATGAAGTTGTAAAAACATGGGCAGCTGAACCCCTTCCCACTAAATCGGGCTCTTTTACTTCTAAACTAACTATATAAACACATGCAATAGCGTTTTGAAAAGCTAATACAGTAAGGTTTCTATATCCAAAGTTTCAACACAAAAAGATCTTTACAACTATTTCTATGAAGAATCAAAGTTACTGTTCTAAATTAATGAAGGCAGCCGACCCCTTTCCATTCAAACTAGCATAACTCTTGCACTATAGCTTGGAAATAAACATTTTATAGCTTTTAGAAAAGCTAACAACAAGATGAACAACTAACAAAAGTTTCAACTCTACTGTCTCTAATCATAATGAACTATGGTTACTCAAAGTCTCTGCTTTAAACTTGTGGAATGAAAACCGCTCCTCCGAGAACACCCCTTCAATAGATCAAGTGCCATGGCTCCATAACAACTCGGATTTGAGCTTGTGATAGCTCATTAGAAAGCTAATACAATCACCACTATACGTACAAAGATTCACTATCTCACTCTATGTATACAAGTTTCTACATGGAATCAAAGTTACTGCTCTTGAAAATTCATGGCAGCAGTACCCTTTTTTATTCAAATCCACACCACAGCTTCTACATAACTCCGATTGGAGCGTGTGATAGCTTGTTAGAAAGGTATTAACAAGTTCTACATCACTATAAAAACTGACATCAAAGCTCACAAAACTCTATCTGTCCCACTCGAAAATCCGAGCGTCTTTTTATACTAAATGGAGGAGACTTTGGCCGAGGGAGGACGGAAGAAAAGTCAAGGGCCTAAATCAGCCCATGCTTCTCTAGCCTTCCTTTTTACTTACCCTTGGACACCAAAGTCTATTTACCTCCAAATCTTATCCAAATCTTCCCATATAAGCCTAGCTTGACTTTTAGTTCCTAACCTATAACTCTACTACAAGTTGGCACTATATTTCTCCCCCTAAACTAACCTCAAACTAAACATTTCTTATTTCTACTACAAACTATAATACCATAGCACTCTGTTTAAGTTTTTTGATCACAAAAGAGTTAGAGAATAGCTTAAATATCATTAGAGCCCAAGTACTGCCATCGACCGCGGCTTAGTTCGGCTGGCTAAGCTTTCGTTGCTCCTCGCCAGTCCGGGTTCGATTCCTCGGCTTGTCAGAGCGGCTGGCGCTCGCGTGGTTAGGGGACTGCTGGAATCAGCAATAAATCCAGCTGGTGGACGCTCCTAAGTCCTGAGCTAGTGACAAGATGCAGTAAAGATCCTCTAAGATAAGCTTCTGGCCTGGTAGGGTAATTGAGGAAAAACCGTTTATTCTCCATAATTACCTTAACCAGCTAAATTCCCCATTTTTCTTCTTAATCTTATTTTTTTATATCATGAACTGTATCGCATCACGACAACGGGCCCCGAAACTATCGAAATTTCTATCGGGCGCCTCCCCGCGATTATTTTTGCCTTCTCTAGAGTGGCAAAGGTTTTCATTTTTGATAGAATGACGCGGAGTTTATTCGCTACAACCTGTGCTTTCAGCGGCTCACCACTACTAGTCTCCCATTTCTTTAGTGAGATTTTGTGGTCGACCTGAGCCACTATTTCATCAAATTTGGACGCCCTAAGAGAATTGACTAAATTGTGGATACAGAAGGGAGATGAAATATTGTTTACTATAATAGTAAACATATAAGGCTCTACGGACTCAGTGGTTGTCACACACGACAACTTAACGTGCTCATTATCTTTGTGGACTACATCTGTAATTTAGGTCGTGAAGTCGATGTGTTGGGATTCAACGATATCACCGGCGAAGGTCTGAACAAACACTAGATTATCCGTATAGGTGGCCCACAGAAGCGTCTACTTCAATGTCAGTGATGGGTCCTTGAGCTCCCATCAATCCAAGTGGTTGTTGTTGTCTCCATCGTCATCATCAAGGTCGACGGGCTTTTGCTGGAAGAAGTGCTGCAGTTGAGTCACCATCATGTCCCTCTCAGTTCTGCACACACACGAAATCGAGCACAAATATTAGATTGCTAAATTTATCATCCAATTAAGATGGAGAGGTTACCCTTTAGCTCGACTCGAGCTAAAGTGTAACCAAATACAAAATATGTCAATAATACTCTGCAACAAAGTATAGTCATTTGGAAAACTTCCCTAGACCCATTCAATCAATTCATGCCTACTTCTCGTTCAACTCCCAAAACCGTGGAAAAGCTTACGAACCAATCCAATCACTTACGAACCTAAGGCTTTAAGGTTCTTAAGTGGCTGGAACGAGACTGAAGGTCATTCACGATTCAGGAAGCTGAACGAGAAGTAGACATGAGTTGAGATACTAGACTGCAATTACACGATGGTAACATTGTTGTATTCAAGCTAATGCTTCATCTTTAGCTCGACTCGAGCTAAAGTGTTATCAAATACAATGTATGTCAGTACAGCTCTGCAACATTAAATATTCCTTTGGAAGACTTTCCTAGACCCTTTTATTCAATTCATGCCTACTTCTTGTTCAACTCCCAAAACTGTGAAAAAGCTTACAAACCGATCCAATCACTCACAAACCTCATTCTTTGAGGTTCTCATGTGGTTGGAGCGGGACTAAAACTCATGCACGATTTCTGGGAGGTGAACAAGAAGTAGACATGAGTTGTGTCATTGATATCATTGGTAAATTTTACTTCTGGCATGTTTTTAGGTCCGAAAGTAATGGTGTTTGAGTTGTGGTTTAGGTCATTTGTTTTACACTTTAGCTCAATTCGAGGTAAAGTGTGTTGGCTTTGATGAATAGAAAGATTTTTTTTCGAGAGACAAGGTTTAAGAGTAGATAATATCATCACTTCAGCTCGAGTCCGGCTTTAGCGTCACCATAGACGCATTCAGTTGATACATTTTAGCTCGAGTCGAGCTAAAGTGCGAAAGAGATGCATTGGTCCTGTACATTTCAGCTCTACTTGAGCAAAAGTGTACTGGTCTAATGCATCTTTGTGTGCAATTTATCTCGACTCGAGCTAAAGTGGAGCTAACAGTGTGCTCTATTGGGCGCACTTTAGCTCGAGTCGAGCTAAAATGGAGCCAATAGTGTGCTCTATTGGCCACACTTTAGCTCGGCTCAAGCTAAAATGTGTTGACTGAAATGTTGATTTTATTACAGTTCGTGCAGATTCGTCTTCCGTCATATGATATTCAAGGCTTAGGGTTTAGGGCTCCTGGGTGAGAGTATGGATTTTACCTTTCAGCCATTGATTATGAACTTTAATCCCAGTAATATTATGCTGGAACTAGACGTCCTGCAAGAACAATAACAAACCCACACGCACACAATCAATCAACCAATAACTCTATTCCAAAACAAAAAAATCAACATGCACACAGAAAATACAACCACAGAGAAGCAAACAAAATGCAGAACCACAGAGAAACCTAAACAGAAAGCAGTACATTGAACATTCAACACATTGAACATTTTAACACATTGAACGTTTCAACACATTGAACGTTTCAACACATTGAACGTTTCAACACATTGAACGTTTCAACACATTGAACGTTTCAACACATTGAACGTTTCAACACATTGAACATTCAACACATCAAAAGCAACACATTGAACACAAAGCAGCACATTGAAAGCAGCACATTGAAACCAATTTTTTTTAAAAAACCGAACTAGCATCAACACTACGACAGAAAATAGCACCAATTCCACAAGACAACACATACATCAATAGCATTGCAAACACAGAAAATGCCACCAAACAGAAAATACCACCACAGAAAATACAACCACATAAAACACTACCACAAAAAAAATCACCAAACTACACATATATCAAAAGCAATGCAAGACATTGCATTCAAACATGAATGTGTGCACTTACCTTTAGAACTGAGAAATCCGACTCCTTTGCTGCAGGTCTTGCTCCTTGTTCACGTCGGTCTTCCGTGCACAGCCGTTTCTAACTCTACGTGCTAAAAAACTCACACAACAATAATCCTCACTTTCTAAAAAATCCTTTTTGCAGGACAGCAAAGCGCTGCAGAAAAATTGCGCAACAAACCCTAAACTCTAACGCTACAACATCTACAAACTCAGCAAACCCTACTGAAAACAACATGAACACAAGCGGCAATTCTAACGCACACAACACGAACAACGAACAACGAACAACACGAACAACTCACAACTCACAACTTGAACAACAAACAACTCACAACTCGAACAACGAACAACGAACAACTCTAACGCAAACTACGACAGCAGCAAAGCATGCACAGAACAATGAGGGTTTCGAACTCGTGCCACGACTTCGTGGGGTACACCCTCGAGCACCTAAAGCCGTGGAGGGACGAATTCCTATAGCCGTGTAGCTCCCATGATACCCTCGGGATACTCTTCGCGATATTGGGGTAATACCCTCGGGTATTCATTTTGGATGCACCACAATTCATTAACCTTCATTATCAATACCCGAAATTAAAGAAGTGAATTTAATCTCACTAGGCTAAGTTCAAGATATTACGCGCGTTTAGTATTTCTGTACTCGTAAATTTCCTACACAATTTATCTGAGCCATTAACACTACAAAATTGTTTATTCTGGGGCAACGAGCAGGAAGCAAAGAAAAGTGATTATTTCCAATTTCAATCATATGATCTCAATTAATACATATAAATTGACATTTTCTCAATAATACACAAACTTTGATTGCACGGAAGTGAACGATTATAGTGTTTAGTGTTAAAAACAAAATTATAGTGTTTAATTTTCTTTCATGCTTTGAGTGGATCAGCTGGCTATGACTTGACTTGATTTCAATTTCTGCATTACACAAGGAGTAAATTCATTACCATCATTATGTACAAGTTCCTCCTACACCAATTATTAGATGTTCGAGAGGGGTGAAGCACATCTAAGAGAGTTATGAAGCTACAATTTAAGATTCTATTACTTTGAATTCAAGTTTTTCTTTTTTGTGAGTTTGATATTATTTACTATGAGAATTGAACAGACAATAAGTATGTTAAGACCACATCTTGCAATAGTATAATTTTAAAATAAATGGCAGTGCACACTTTAGCTCTATTGGAGCTAAAGTATGCATATTTTCTTTTTAGTTCCCTACATTTAGTGATGGTGCACACTTTAGCTCTAATAGAGCTAAAGTGTGAATTTTTTCTTTGTTTTTACTTCATTTTGCTTTTAGTGTAACGATACAAATAGTGTAGTTAAAGCATTTCCACCCCTGACGGGGAATTTTCCACGCCAGGGGGAGAGGTGCCCAAGTTTGAGATGACGGGAGGGGGGTTATCCTTTCCCCCCCACACCGTCCCCGAATTGGCCACTCTCGAGGAATGCCAGCGCCCGGCGCTGACGCCGTGGTTGGCCAATTTTTTTTTGGGTTTTTATTGTTTTTTGAATTCCCACGTGTCATTACATGATTGAACACATGCTCGCGGGGAATTTTGGTGTCCCTT
This sequence comes from Bryoerythrophyllum caledonicum, assembly GCA_963971425.1. Lineage (NCBI taxonomy): Eukaryota > Viridiplantae > Streptophyta > Bryopsida > Pottiales > Pottiaceae > Bryoerythrophyllum > Bryoerythrophyllum caledonicum. The sequence goes on from OZ020524.1 coordinate 11,995,566, forward strand.
GTACTTTTCGTAAATTTATTGTTCAGAAGAGCCGACGCCGCCACCCTAGTGGGCCAAGACACCGGCCTGGGCCTCGTGGAGTGGGCCTTACCGTGTTTATTAATGCATTTTGACATTTCTCCGGGACCCTCTGCCCCTGTGGAGATGCTCTTTTTCTAGTACACTATTTGTCAACAAGTTGGCAATTAGTTTTAGCCGCCATTGTCCTGAATATTATCCCTCATTCGTTTATGTCGTAGTCCAGTAGTTCGTATTTCTTAAAATTAACCAAAATTAACCTTAAGAAAGCCCCACCTAACCGGATTAGTTCCAGGGATTTCTATCGTGCGTTAAACAATTTACTTCTAAACACAAAGCCATTTCAAAATACCTTAGTACATCCCGGAGAATGGCTTCCCGGGCATTTTCATGACCAACAAATAGCAACCGACTTGTTTAGTTTAAACTCCGTTGAGCGTCGGAGTAGATTTCCGGTGAGTTTTTATAGTGCCCGGAAAATCACTACCCTCCGTTCTCGCAGTCCAGAGGCCATCAAAAATCCACAAGCTAAACTACCCTTAGATTTAGACAAAAGGTTGTAGTTAGTTTCCCCGGGTTTCACAATCTCCCGGAAGGCTACCCCGGGGAGGTTTTCCCGGAAAAGCCTTCCCGGTGAATAGGTCACGCAAACCCGGGTTTCCCACCACAACCACACCTAATGAATCAAAGCAAAAATAATGTAAGAATCATAACAAGCTAGTGTCATACAAACAAAATGAGCAAGACTTCCTTCTACGGGGATTATGGAGCCTCATCCGCCGCAAGGGTAGAAACCTTAGAATACTCTAAGATAAGGCTTAACCGGCACCTCTACCGGCGTACCAAGAGTGGGGATATCACCCCTCCTCTCCTACCAATCCAAGCACTTCCCACTTAAGGAACGCTATCATTAATAGCGGTGGGTTTTCCCGGATCCCGGATCCGGTGAAAACAACCCTTCCCGGTCCCGGACCGGTCTCTAGGGTTTGAAGTAGGTCCCGGACCTCCCTTCACCTATTCTAACTTGGATGCCCTACACCCTCCAAAAGCCTCGGGCTCACAACACACACTAGCAAGTCACAACTTCACATCACCTAGGCAAAGACACACTAGGAGGACTCACCTCTTTCTATCTTCACTTGCAACAAACTCTACAAAAGTCAAGACAACATATCAATGAAGACACAAAGAAAAGAAAGAAGACACAAGGATACATATAAGGACACCAAAGACATGAGCAAAGACATAAACATAAGCAAAGACACAAAGAGGGAGAGTGAAGATACGAAGAAGGAGTGTAAAGACACAAAACACAAGCAAAGACACAAAGAGGGAATGAAGATACAAAGAAGGAGTGTAAAGACACAAAAACACAAGCAAAGACACAAAGAGGGAATGAAGATACAAAGAAGGAGTGTAAAGACACAAAAACACAAGCAAAGACACAAAGAGGGAAATGAATTAAAAGGAGCACCAAGCCCCCCTTAAGTACACCAAGGCCACTCACTAAACTACGAAAACCTAGATCCACAAATCATGGAAAAAAGAATCTAGATCCTATAATCTAGGGTGGCCTAGTCACCGGGACACCGGGAAATCCCGGTTTCCCTTCCCGGTAACCATATCCTCAACAATAACAGGAAAATGGAAGAATTCACTTAAGTGGCAATGACCGGGTGCACAATAGGGCCCCATCGACATCATTACTCTCACTTAGTTCAATCAACCACCTTCCAAAATCTTCCCACCAATGGTAGGAAAATTACATAACAAAACATAACATTTAACAAAAAAAACATAACGAAACATAACATGACATAACCAGTAGCATTGAAACATAGACTTCCGGTAAGTCTAGTCGGAGAAATAATAAACATCCTCCTCTTCCTCCGATATAGGAGAGACCGGGAGGCTGTCCCGGAAAAGCTTGTTGTCACCGCATCCCGGTGGTTGATAAACCACCATCCGAAGCTCCTTAGGCTTGTTCTCCGTAATGTGAGTATCATTCCTCAACTCTTCAAGTATAACCTTCGAAGACTCCCCCAAAGAGGAAGAAGGGTGTCCCGGGACTTTCCCGGTGGAATTTCCCGGAAACCCTTTTTGCCTCTTGTAAACTCTTGCCTCCAAACCTTTGGAGGACAATGAGCCTACTTCACTAATAGAATAATTTGGAGGAGAATTACCTTCCTCCGAAGAGGATGATTGTTGAGGAACATACTTCCTCTTGTCTTGCACAAGATCCCGATGTTGAGCCTGGACAAGACCCGCGGGTGGACCTCCGGTAATGACCTCCTTTCCTTCCACATACATCTCCGTGAGTTTGGCCATGGTCTTGCTTGTCTTCTCTTGGGCCTCCTTCGCTGTTTTGAGGTCCGTCATAGCCTTCGATAATTTCCGATGTATTTCCCGGGAAGCGACCACGATGTCCCGGTTGTCCTCCACTTCAAAAATTCCCGGAGCACCCGGAGAAGACTTCTAGTTTCAAAGAGCTCGTTTTCTAAATCATTCACCTTGCGAGCACACTTGTTTAAGGTGACTCTTAAAGTGGATGATCCAGAAGAACGGGGAGACTCCTCCGCTATAGGCTGGAGCGGCCGGGAAGACTCCCCGGGAAGAAGTAAAGGAGAGGTCGTCGGTGAGTTTACAAGTAGAGTCACCCGGGAGGTTTTTCCGGGAAAAGCTCCTTGAGATAATGAGGCTAGCCTCCAAATGTTTTTCTCTTCCTCCTCTAAGCATTCAAAATGCTCGTAAAGGTGAAATAGGTATGGCGTGAGGAAAACTTTCGTATTCTCACCTTCTTGAATGGCACGAATTTGAGGTGTTAACACTTCTTGAAGAAGAAGTGCCCAATCCGGAGAGGAGACGTCGAAATAAGCTTGCACATAAGCCGTTGCCAACCTCACCGGGATTCGCTCCTTCCGGTTGGGATGGAAAATCGAGTTTAAAAACTCAATCACCCTTCTCAACCTTAAATCGATGAAGCATGAGCTATGATATCCCTCGGAGGAATCATAGCTCCGAGAGGTGTGAGAATCTAGCAATACCTTGTTATTTCTCGGCTTCCAACCCTCCCGGTTTTCGAATGAGTAGACCTTCCTCCATTTCCTTCGAGTCCATACCCGAGGCTTGGCCCGGTAAGCTCCCCGGGAAGTCCCGGGTGATGCCAATTCTTCCACTACTCCACCTCCCGCCAACTTCCAAGGCTTCTCGTATAATCCTCCACACCCCATCCGAATGAGATCCTCTTCAAGTTGCCTTCCTTCTTCCGTCCCTTCCCGCTTGTTGGGATCCACTTTCAACAACTTGAAAGTAGTCGGTAGAGCCATGTTGTCCCGGGAAATTCACCGGGACACCTATGTCTCAAAAATGCTACTTGACTTACACAAAAACAACACTTAAGTACAACACCCCTTTTGAAGTAAAGAGGTTTCTCAAGGGTTTACCGGTGACCACCGGGAGACCGGGACGAACTTAGAATTTGTGCAAGACAAAGTTATGCAAAATTTGCTTAACTCTTCTCACAAATCCAAACAATCACAAGCCTTCTTACAAAAGAAGAGAAACAATAATAGAAGTGAGAGTAGGAGTTTTTATGACAAACAAGGAGATTTTACAAACAAGCAATTGTACAACTAGAAGTTGCACATACACAAAAGATGAAATTTATAAGGTGGAGGCACTTTGCTTACAAAGATTCAAGTGCCTTGGAGTTGCTTCCGCCACTCCTAGTCTCTTTGCGCTTCTCGCACTCTTACAACCTTCAAACCCCAAAAACCCTAATCTAAAATAGATTTAGTTTTTTGGGTTTTCTTCCGTCTTCTTCTTCCTTCAAGCTCCAAGCTCCACCAAGGTTTTTTAAGATTCAAACCCTAACTCTAAATCTCTCAAAACTTAGTTTCCTCACTTCTAAAATTTAAAGACACAAAAGAGGAAATCCTTCCTCTTGTAATTGTGCAAGCCTCTTTACTCACAAACCCACCAATTGTATCTACCCTAGACACTCTTCGGTCTCTTACTTCCTTGCATCAAAGAGGACAAGAAAAAGGAGAGACAACCCAAGAAGAACAACAAAAAAACAAACAACCTCTCCTCCCCTTGGTGTCTTCGCGGCCCTCCTCTTCTTCCTCCTCTATTAAAATAAAAGCTACTGTCCGGGCCGGGGGATAGGGTCCCGGTCCCGGTCCTTTCTTTTTCTTTCTTTTTTTTTTTTTTTTTTTTTTTTTTTTTTTTTTTTTTTGACACAAAGTCCTGTCCGGGCCGGGGGATCGGGTCCCGGTCCCGGCTGGTGGTCGGGCCGGGGATTGTGACCCGGTCCCGGCCACCACAGGGTCGGGGTTGGGATCCCGGCCCTGGGCCATTTATTTATTTATATATTTTTATTTTTATTTTATTTTTTATTTTTATTTTTTAATTAATTTTTTTTTTATATTTAAAAAAAATCTAATTTATTTTATTCTTTTCTAATTAAATAAAAATCTAATTCATTTACAAAACAAAACATAAAGACTAACTAACTGACTAAAAGAATTTGAAAAAAAAACTACAATTACTAATATAACTAATCTATCTTCTTACTAATCTAGTTAAATAAGGTATTAACTAATATGTGAAAACCTTAACTATAAAAATTTGATTAGAATGGTGGTTCCACATAAAGAAGTACCGGGAAGGTTTTCGGACTATCCCGGGAAAGGTTTTCCCGGCCTCCCGGGCATCTTTCATAGTGTTTCCGGGTATAGGAATTTACTAGTTTAAGACCCGGTATTATTACCATTCTAAAACTAATTAAGAAGTTAAGCATTTTCCTATTTTACCTAATTCTTATACTAACTAATTATATGTACAATTAACTACTTTCTAACAACAATTAATCAAAACAAATACTTTTAACTCATTTTTTTAGTGGGGCCTATAAAGTGGGAGTTTTCACACTCCCACAGTTTACCTACTGCAGTTCATTTTGTAATAGCCCTCAATCAAGACTCTACCCTAGCACACAAATTTGTTACTTGATAAATAGTGTCAGCTCAGAATCTTCTGCCTACCGGTCGCCATGCATTTATTCTTCTTGTCTCATCTTCAACCTCAAATTCTTATCGTCTTATCCACAACTATTCTCATTCCCATCTCTTGCATTCCCTTTACATTATTTAATATTATCTAATGAATATTTAATGTGTAATCATATATTTAGCCAATAGCTAATGACTTTGTAATGAATTTTTATACAATATTTAATGTATATTTGTATATCTGTAACTTTTATGAACAATTAAAGAATATTTAAATATTATTTGATGAATCTTTAGAGATTTAAAATTATATTTTATGAGAGTTTAATTAATATTTGTATGTTTAAGAATTATTTATAGAGTATTTAATGTATTATTAATGAATAGTTAATGAATAGTGCATAAATTTCTAATGTAAAATCAATGTGTATTTGAATATTCAATGAATATTTGATGAATATTTATTGAATATGTAATGCACATTGAATGCATATGTGATGGATATCTAATGAGTATTTTACTTGCATTTCTATATTTATTGTATATTTAAGTTTTTTCTTTTTCCAATATTCCTTTCCTTTCTCACTTTCGTTCCCAAAGAATGTTCTTATATTTCCAATCTTCTACTTGTAGTTTCATTTTCCCTCCATATTTTACATTCTACTTTGTCCAATTTTTGAGATTTTCCTTTTGCTCCATACCTACGTCCGATTATTCCCAAGCTCTTTCTTGCAAATTCTTGTTTTTCTACATGCACTCAACCCTTCTTTACTTTGATGCTCAAGATGTAATCAAATCATTGTTAAGGTTTCATACGGTAACTGTCCACAAGTAAAAAACTTTATGTTCTACTATTTCCTAGGATTGACATTTAGTGTAGTAGTTGACATTTAGTGTAATATAGATTTGTCACTATACTTATTGTAAATTTTACAATTAGTGTATGGATTCCTATTTAGTGTCCACTACACTAGAAGCCATCTTGTGTGTACTGGAGCTACATAGTGCATTTTTGCTTTCTAATCCACTCCATTTAATGATGGTGCACAATTTAGCTCTAGTAGAGCTAAAGTGTGCGTATTTTCTTTTTAGTTCACTGCACCTAGTGATGGGGCACACGTTAGCACTACTGGAGCTAAAGTGTGTGCACACACTCCTTTTAGTTCATTCCACGTAGTGATGGGGCCACCTCTGCTAAAAACCGAGCTAATGTATGTGCAATGTATATTTCCACTTCTTCAAACAATCATTTTGAAATACTTAATGTACTTCTCTTTATGGTTAAGTATTTCACAAGGTGAAATAGAAATCTTTTGAATTTTAAAAGGATTTTCAAAATATGTAGACCTAAATCTCCAATAGTAATATTAAATAGCAAAAAAAAATATGACGATCCTCTAGTCTTCAGTGGGTATGAAGTCTAAGTATTCTTGGTACCCTAAGTCAACAATATGTGACAATGTGTGAAAATGTATGAATTGGGATGTAATCTTATTTTTCACTAGAAAAATAACATGTTTTTCCACAATATCAAATGTTCTAATATTACTTCTATGTATTGAAAATATCACATTCCATAGTATGTCATAGCAAAAGGTTTTTAAGTTGCTCGACGTGCCGGCAATCGAGAAGTTTCTTTTTTTGGCTAGCATAACTTTTATTGAAGACGTTCAATGAGAAAATAAATTACTTAGAAATATGCCTCATAACTTCTATCATCCTTCTACAAAATTTTGAGAATTTAAAATATAATTTGCGACCACTGGAACGTGCTCAAAAACTAATTATTCTTTTTTTGCATGAATAAATAAATTTAAAATTGCTTACATTATGAACATTAAATTATGCTTGATGCACTAAGTGATACACTTTGTATTAGTTATATTTTATATTTTGATTATCCTTTTTTTGTCGTGAGGAGGTCATTCCATTTCTTGTTTAAATCTTTTAATATTGTTCCACTCTCTTTGTTTTACAAAAGACAAAGTCTCTAATTTCAGGTCAAAACATGAAATAAATTGTATATGGTCAAGAATTACTCCATCTTTCATGTCATGCTTAGATTGTCACACCTAAACTCACGATAATACAATGTGAACTCAAGAATAAGATATTTTAATCCAACTGTTAGTTCGCGCACATTTTCAGTCTTTGAGTACTTAGTGGATAGTAACCAATTTCAATTCCAAATCTAGACCATGGGGACACTTGGGATTCTTGCAAAAGAATGAACATTCTAATTGATTACAAAATAGTAACATTATGCACTTTTTAAAACCCCAAAGAAATGATGTCCAAAGCATGTTTGAATACATACTTTTTTGCTCAAAATACACGTGCACATATAATTTGTTTTTTATTTTTCTTAATGCTACTCGTTTGTTAAGGTCTTGCTTTCAACTTTATAGATAAGTCCTATTTGGATTGTAATACAAATTCTTTCTAATCATCTCAATATCTTCTCTATATATCCCTATACCTTAGTTAAATTGTCAATATCATGAATATTCAAAGTATTAGTAAATTGAAATGAAATATCATCAGAAGGATAATACCTAAACCAAGGACCCTAAACCCTGAACCCTAAACTTGAACCTAAATTCCAAACCCTAAATCCTAAACCCTAACCATGAGCGTTACCCTAACCCTTAATCCCACAATTACGTGTATATTTCTCGCATGAGCGAGTATATTTGAGGTATGTACTCTTCCTTATTTTAGTCAACCGGGAAATTGTTGATTCAGTTTCCCGTAGAGATTTCAAATTTGCACTTTTTAAGGGGCTGTGGAAAAGTTTCCTCCCGCCAATTCTGAAATTGTAGCCCGCAATTGAAACGGTCGTGTATCCGTGACTGACCTCGGCGAACCTCGCCCAGTTTCTTCATTTCTTTCCTTCTCAGTTTGGTTGCTGTGCAAGGCTGGTGGGTGGGAGGCTTGGAAGTGGTACAACAGTGGGAGGTTGAGGAGGGCAACATTTATAGGTTGCGCACGGTTGAGCAAGGCGCTTGTGCGAGGCAACAATGCACCAGTTGTCTACTATATAAGGTACACAAAGTTTACTTCTTGCATTCTCCGTGTATCCTAGCAATTAGGATGTCAGAGTGATGCTTATTGCTCTGGTTCCAATTGCTACTGTGATTTTGAAGCATCACTGCGAGTTTCTTGACGACTAAAGCAAATATTTGGGTTCTAGTATACAGAAAGGCAGATTCATAGGCTGAAGAGTTTGTCCATATGAAGCCTGAAAATGACGTCGAGAATCACGGAAGGACATTTTAGCTCAAATCGAGCTAAGCTGTCATTCCATATTATTAACAATAGTTTGGCTCGACTCGAGCTAAACTGTCATACCTTATTTCCAACAACAGTTTAGCTCGAGTCGAGCTAAACTGTCATACCTTATTTTCTATGTCAGTTTACCTCGACTCGAGATAAATTGTCATACCGTCTAATAGTCAACATTTCAAGTCGGGTCGGGCTAAAATGTCATTGTAAGGGTGAGATTATTTCATTTTCGCATTAAAAGTGATGACATGAAATTGTATTCTTGTCATATAATACCATATGTTTTTACTTTGAGTCGAGCTAAATTTGTTTGTTCTACAATGTCAATTCAGTTGAATGCAAGTTATTTTTCAAGTGCCAAACCTTACCTCGATTCAAGCTTAATTACCCTCTTCATATGCTTCTTCATTGATGTCCATTCCTACAAGGCATTCACCCATACTTATTGGAAGGATTATCTAATATTTATCTCATTGGAATGCAGGATGTCGTCTTCGGAGGACGATGATGTTCATGTTGACGCTCCCGTGAACCCAGACCTTCCTAAGTTTGATGTTATTCCTCGCCGTCTTTGGGTTGAGATGACTGTTTTGCTTCACAATGGTTCGAGTGTTCGCATTGCGGAGGGGTTGGTTCCCAATGTCCGGTCCAGTGCAATTCTAGGTTCCTCTGGTCCACTTGGGGATTCTAATGTTGTAGTATAGGTGTCCAGTTCTTTTGTTTAGGAGGAAGCTCTTGATTAATGGAGGTACTCGTTTAAGTCCTGGCCAATTCATCAAGTCTTTTTAAACGGTGTGAGTCTCTTCCATCATTGCCTTAAGGACGTTTACAATGTCTGGTTGGTTGAGCGTAACAAACCTCAAGGTGGGAGCTCCTGTTCGTACGACAATTCCTCAAGGAATACACGTCCAACAGTGTCCAGGAATGTTGAATTCCTCATGACCCCTCATTCCATTAATGCAGTTGCGAGCAGTAGTTGTTGCATTCAAAACTATATTCAACACTACCCTAGAGTTAAAATAAAAGTCCTCCGGACGCGCTTGTACAGTGAGACCATTGTGTTGTTCAGAAATCATATCAAACTCGACATTCATAGACAGTTTCATAGAAACGCTGGGGGTAGGAAGGTTGTAACCCTAGAGGGTGTGGACGTTTGTGCCCATGCCAGGATGAAAATCATGGGTGTAAGTTCAAATACTTTCTATCGGAATGCGAAGGACGCTGCTGCTAGTCATGCGGCTCAACACCATGGGAATACCGGTTTGCGTAAGCCTAGAGGTCATACGGTTGTGGCTACTGCCGCTCTTGGAGCCATCCTCGATAGACATGCGGACCGCATGCCTCACAAGTCTTGTGTTCTCCCATCTGGCGAGAAGGCTCTGGCAAAGGTCCTTCCTGCAAGTTTTAAGTGGAAGGATCAGATACCGCTTCTTGATGATCATCTCGCTTATTGTGGATTGCCACCAATCTCAACCTCAAGCTTGAGTAAGATTTGGCGAGTGAGCTTCCCTGAGTACTATGCCAAGAAAGGTGGAGACAACTTTGCCGGTTGTTCTACGTGTGACAAATACCAGGATCAGAAGAAGCTTACTCAACATGGAACACAAGCATCACTGCTATGGCAAAAGAAGATGCAGGTTCACATCGATTCTGCTTTCTCACATCGGGACTTGTACTACCTAAACCGATTTCGATCAAAGTCGTCGCCCCAGGAGGTTCTAACGATCATGCATGATAAGATGGATCACTCAAAGACCACCTCCCCGGTTTTTTCACGTAAAACAAAGCACTTAGATGGGCTTTTCAAGTAGCCTCTAGCAGTCACATGCATGCTTGCCCATGGTCATGTGGACCAGCGTTACGCCCATTACGGCCTTGATTTATACTCCCATGATGCCAATTACACGACCGGGTCGTTCGCAAAACTATTGCGTGACCTGGAGGCGCCTCCAAAGTCATCGTCCCGGCAACTCTTTCCAAAATCTAATTCTCATCCATTGTATGTGGCGGTATTACGGAGTGCAGAGATGTGTTTGAATCCATTAGGGCAGATTCTAGATATCCTAGTTCCAGGGAGGCCTTTGCCTTCAATATTGAACGTGCAAATGGACAATGTTGTTGGTGATAACAAAAATAAATTTCACTACGGGAAATCGAGGCATCAATGACTAGCGATTTTAGTCATTGTTAAGTCATAGATGACCTGTATTACTAGGGAATGACTATAAATTTTTTTGTTCGGGCACAGTAATAGTTTTGAGTAATAGATTTCTGTAGTCATTCTTTTTGCCACGTGGACTTCTCATCCATCTGCCTATGTGGCCCATCATCCTCGAACATTGATGAGTTGGCTACTGACGTGGATTTGAGTGTGACATGGAATTTATGGTGGATGATGATGTGGATTTTTGTGTGACGTGGAATTAAACGTGGCAGTTGATGTGGACAATGATGTGGACAATGATAGTTTTTTTGTGAACTGCCTAGTTATTGTTTAGTCATTGTGTAGTGTTAGTTTAGTAATTCCTTAATTAATCTTGTAGTGTAAATTTACCCATAATAGATATGCATGTACTAATTTTAGTTTCGGTCTAGTTATTGTTTGGTAACCATATGGTTTGAATGCAGTCATTCTACAGTTATTTGATAGACTTTTTGTAGACTGTCTACTTATTGTTTAGTCATTATGGAGTTAATTTTCAGTCATTATGCAGTTTATTTTGAGTAATTATGTAGTGTTAGTTTAGTAATTTCTTAGTTATTGTGGTAGTAATAAATTGCCTACAATAAGATTGCAAGCACTAATTCTACTTCTACTCTAGTCACAATTCGGTTGCTGTGAGGTTTGTGTGTAGTTATTATGTAGCTATTTATGTATACTATCTTGTCATTGATTAGCCATTACGCAATGTTATTTAGTAACTTCTCAGTTATTGTGGTGGTTATTAAGTTGTTATGCTTGGTCATTATTTCAGAGATGTATTAGTTATTTCATAAAGAGTATATGGTTACTACAATTATGCGAATAACCCATGTACAATTACATAACACTTTTATAATACCATAAATAATATCAAAGATGTCTCGGTCATGAAATACTTTGAAATAAACAAAATGGTGACTAGGGCAATGACTACAAAAGCCCCTCAAATACATCGCCTAGTAAAAACCATCTACTAGCATCTAGTGTGATGCATGCTCAATAAAAACCAAACATAAAACAAAGTTGTCATTTGTCCCCTACGATACTACTCACTCTTCCCCAAGCCCCTTTCTGTCGCTTATTTTTGGGGTTTAGCAAATCCACCAATACCCCCTTTTGGAACTACAAGCCCACATCCATACAAATTTATTAAACAACAAGATTTTTGTACAATGACTAAACAAGTGATCAACAGTTACTAAACAATGACTTTAGTACAACTACAGAATTACTAGAGAAAGCATAAATAGTACATGAAATGACTACAAATCATTGACTACACAATTACTAATCACAATTAAATGATTACATGAAAAAAACGAGTGATGTTACATCTAAATGAGTGCAATATCACCATATTATGACTTTAAATTACATACTAACAAGTATAGAATTTATACATACCAACTTCAAAAAGTCACTATTGTTTAGTGTTTACTGTGAGCAATCCGCCCCGCAAGATGAATGTCATAGAGATGGGCCGGTGGAAAGTGTATGTGACCTAAGTGCCTCCAAGCAATGGACTTCTAACCAAGAATTTGACTTCCACATTCACATGTACGTCATGTACATAACCTATGCACTTCACATCCATGACAACATACACATGCACGTGCATGTATCATTCACTTACATTCACCACACAAGCTAAGATTATACATGTAGATAATAGCAAGGACATTGAAAACAATACTTGCAAGTGGAAAATCAACACCAAAAAGGGGGCAGCACACCCCCTAGCACTAAAACATACGCCATTTCCTACCGAAGACTCCAAATTCAACAAAATAAACTTTTAATGAAAGCTGGCTAAAATGCACTTCAGCTTGTGAAAAAATCACTGAAAAAACCTCACCAATCAAATGTCACGAGCCTCCAAAGTATGGGCTTCCCAAATCTTGCGGCAGCCAATCCTCTTGCAATTGGTTGGACATAACTTTGTTGTTATTGCTCCAAATTCTTTGATTTTAGACTTATTGAAAAGCTAACTTAACAAGCTTTAAACTCTGCAAATCTTAGGTCTTGAATCGTCCTCACCTCAAAGATATTGTCCTCCAAAGTCAGTGCTCAAGGTCTGTGTTGACGGCGGACCCTTTCTTGCTTTGGCGGCCATATCTCACTTGAAAATGCTCCAAATTCTTTGAGCCTAGGCTTTTTGGAAAGTCAGCTTGATAAGCTTGATCTTCTTGGAATCTCACTACCACCTCTTACTTACTCCAACCGTAGTTGTAGATCTAGCCACGGCCTTCTCATATCTCACTCTAATCCTAATTTACTATACTCTTTCACATACTCCACACACACACACCTTGGAAGAGAGAGAGAGAGTGAGAGAGGGAGGAGGACAGCCCTTGCAAGCCACTCCCTCAAACCCTAGCCACCACCTTTTGTCACCCTAAGTCTAACATTCATCCGGTTGGGCATTTCCCATCCCGGTCTTCTTCTTTCTACCTAGTTGCACACTCCTATTCATTTTTTATGTACTTTTCTACCTATTTCATGTTTCACTTGTATTTCTCCATAGTCTAACTCTTACTTAATCCTTTAATTCTCCCTATTTCTATTTTTCTGCTTGAAATCTTTTAATAATCATAATATAGTACGGATATTTTCCTCTTGCCATTCTTTGGCATACATTTTTCATTGATTGCTTCTTCAAAGTTTACTAATTCAATTTTGTGGGCAAACATTCAAATATTTAATTGAAATTTGACACTAACATATTCGACACATCATCAATGTCAAACATAAATAGACATCCATCTACGTCAACAACTAGAAAAAATATACAAGAGTAATTTTTTAGTTATAAATATATTTCTAGACCTAGTTCTTTTTTAGTGACACAATAATTCTTTTATATGTATCACTAATGAATGACTTTAGAATCCAAGTCAACAGTATCTGAAAAAACCTTGCATCCATCCACATCAGCAAAATGTCTAAAGTGTCAACATTTTAATTGGAATTTATAAAATATATTAATGTGTTGAATAATTATCTAGTGAGGCAGTAATATGTCTCAAATGTATCACTGAAGGATTACTAGCATACAATCCAAATCACCCTTAAATACTACATCAGAAATGTCAAATGGAAATGGGCATTCATCCACGTGAGCAGTTTATAAAAAATTATCCACTAGTAATTTTTCAGTTATAAAATATATTACTGTGCAGAGTTATTTCCCAATGATGCAGTGATTTGTGCGAAATGTATTATCAAGGAATTACTAGAATACAATCCAAGCCACCACCTACTTGCCACATCACTAGTGTCAAATGGAAGTAGACATTCATACACGTCTACAATTTTTTTTAAATACCCATGAGTTATTTTTGAGTAATACAATCTATAATTGTGCCGAGTTATATTCCAACGACATAGTAATTTGTGTCAAATGTATTACTAAAGAATTACTAGAATACAATCCAAGTCATTGCCTATTTGCCACATCAGCAATGTTGGACAGAAGTAGACATTCATCTACGTCAACAATTTTCTAAAAATACCCATAAGTTATTTTTGAGTTCTAACATATATTACTTTAGCTAGTTATTTTCTAGTAAGACAATAATTCTTTTCAAACGTATCACTAATGAATGACATAGACATAATCCAAGTCAGTAGTATTTGACAAAACCCTACATCCATCCACGTCAGCAAATTATCCAAAGTGCCAACGATCTGATTGCAAGTTATAAAAAATTATCCACTAGTCATTTTTCAGTCATAGAATATATTACTCTGCCGAGTTATTTCCCAGTGATGCAGTAATTTGTCTGAAGGGTATCACTAAAGATTTACTAAAACACAATCCAAGTCACCGCCTACTTGCCACATCAGCAATGTCAAACAAGTAGACATCCATCTACGTCAACAACTTTCTAAAAAGTATCCCCGAGTAATTTTTTAGTTATAAAATATATTACTGCACCAAGTAATATTTTAGTGACGTAGTGATTTGTGCCAAATGTATTACTAAGGAATTACTGGAATACAATCCAAGTCATCACCTATTTGCCACATCAGCAATGTCCAAGAGAAGTAGACATCCATCTACTTCAACAATTTTCTAAAAATACCCATAAGTCATTTTTGAGTTCTAACATATATTACTGTAGCTAGTTATTTTCTAGTGAGAGAGTAATTCTTTTCAAACGTATCACTAATGAATCACTAAGGCACAACCCTAATTAGTCACCTTCTTGCCACGTCAACACTACCGGATGAAGCATGGATGAAAACACTGGGATGACGATATGAACGATGTTGTCCGTCACATGGTTTTCATCACCTCTCTACCCACGAAAACTTAAATTACTGTAAAATGACTAGGGCATCTAACTAGCTAGATCCGGGCAGCGTCTGCAGATCCTCAGTAATTCTGTAGTAATTGTTTTCTGGCAAGTCATTTGTGCTGTAGTCATTTATAGGCCGATTTCCCGTAGTATTTGTTTTCTGTTTTTGGTCTCTCCTTGTTGCAAAACGCATCTTCCGCGAGGTATATGTTAATTTTATGCTAGTTGGTGATACACATGATGATATAGATGCATTATTTAGACGTAGGAGTATGACACTAAGGAAGGAGAGTTTTCCAACCATTCCTTTGCTCATGAGGTCGTTCATGAAAAATGAGACTGTTCGCACAATTCCGCATCTCATCCAAGACGTTCCTGACTTTGAAAAGTTCATTGGGGATATGATTGCGGACGGTGATGAAGCTTTGCACGGTCATACAAAGGCTCATCAGTTCAAGTTTTATGTGGACTCAAGTGGTTGTCCGATAATGAAGTATAAAATCCTTCGTCATGATGAGGATTGGCTTCCTAAGAGAGGAGAAGGTAGTGGCATCAAATTGTAGAAGGAGGATTCTGAAGGAAGGGCTTTATGGCCTCGTAGAGAACCTGATGCATTGAAGCCTTCTACGATGCGACATCTCCCTGAGATTGTGAAGGGGCTTTCAGGATTCATCGATCACTGGGAGCAATCCTCGCGGGAGTCTGTTGAAGCCAGATCACGTTTTGAGCCGCTATCGTACTATTGGCTCGACGTTAGAGATGCTCTGATTCTTCCAATGGATACGCCGATATCATTGGAAAACGGCTTCTGGCCAACAACCCGAATTGCCCATGCTATTGAAGATGAGTTCTCAGCGGAGGGTGAGGTTCGCGAGGAGTACCGTGAAGATGAGCATTTTGTTGTCCAGAGACGCGATCGTCCACCTCCTTCTTTTAGAGTTGGTCGTGATATTTTTGCTGGCTATTTTGTTGCATTGCGGCCTTGTGATGGAGACGAACGCCCATTTTGGATTGCTCAAGCAATTTCAGATCTTAACTCTAACCCAGATACGCGAAACACCGTCCGTATCCAATTCTTCCGCCCTATATCGCGCGATCGGGATGTTCTGAAGCTCTATAATGATTGGAATATAGATTGCAACCTTCGCTGGACAGTTGAATAGGGGATAGCCATATTGTGGGAGAGTACCGATTCAATCTTGACAGCATGGAAACCTAGGTCTTCAAAGAGGGATGGAGGTCATGTGCAAGATTCAACTACAAAAATTCCAAAGGGGCAAACTGTAGCGATTATCAAGGCCTCCTTGGAAGCACTTGCCAGGTCCGAATCGTAATAGACTTAGATAAATGGACTTTCTTTTTCCTAGATTTTGGATTCTGATGCGTAATACTTCATGTAGTATGGTTAGATCCACTAGTGCTGAGATTATAGATATTTGTATTCGATTAGACTCTGTATGACTATATGTGATGCCAATGATTGCTATGAAATATTCTCTCCAGCGGTTTTGCGTATCAGTGATAATTTGCAGTATGTTTTATTTTCTTTTTTAAATAACAATGTGGTAAATTGCTTCTAATCTTGAAACCAATAATACCAGTAATTGCCTTCATGGTAAATGATAGAAAGTAAATGCTGGTTCGCACTTTAGCTCTAGTGGAGCTAAAGTGTAAGCAAATCTTCTTTTTTAGTTCACCGCACTTAGTAATGGTGCGCACTTTAGGTCAAGTGGAGCTAAAGTGCGTGTAATTTCTTTTTTGAGTTAATTGCACCTCTAAGTGATGGGGACACTTTAGTTCAAAGAGAGCTAATGTGTGTGCAATTTTTTTTCCACTTCTGAACACCATCATTTGAAACTCGTTACTTTTTTTTTAGCCAATGTGTATTCCACAAGGTGAATTGAAATTCTTTTGAATTAAAAAAAGGCTCATGAGAATATGTTTAGCTAATTCTCTTATAAGTGGCTACATGTCCGTCATTTAGCTCGCTTTTAGCTAAATTGAAGCATGGTGTTAATCCGGGTTGGTAGGTTCGAGAGAAATTTGTAACTTCTAAGGCTTCAGTGTGAATATTTAGCTATTCATATTCGATGAACACATGTGGTATAAAAGAAGTGTTGACTAATGTGTTCTTCTTTTCAATATTATAGTTAGGTTTGTAATGTAAACCTAAAACCGTAGTACTTATATTTCTAGGGATTTTTGTAGTGAATATTACCTCCCAATTTAATGGAAACTCATATCCGTCCATAGTGTAAAGTTTAGATGTGCACTTTAGCTCTTATGTTCTACATGTGTTAATTTGAGAGTCGCTAAATCTCCCAATATAAGGAATATGGTGTTTTAGGTTTTAAAAAATTTACTTACACCAAGAAAAATCAACCAAAAAATTCGGCTGAGTCTTTTATCTTATGGTCGAGTTCTTGTCAGATTTTGATTATTTTATCGAGTAAATCAACGGACTCTAGAAGGAAGTTTGGATCAACTGAAAACGGCGACCGAAGTTTTGCTTGAGAGCCCGTTGCCTTGGCACCAAAACTCTCCAAAAGTACTACAATGTAGGCACATTGGAAGACAACAACCTTTGGACTTTGGCCTTTGGTGTGAAGGCCGAGAGGCCGGACTTTGGCCATTCAAGCAATCTCATTGGTGGAAACTGACGGACTCTCGACCTTGGATTTGGTGTGAAGCAGCCCTTAGGCCATGTGTAGGATGTCTCTTTCCGGGCATTCAACCCAAATACATCACCATGCTCCAGCTGTAGCACTTCAAAGTTTACGTACGACCCAAATTAGGCTACCAAATCACTTCGAGGTTTACCACTAAATGACCAAGTACCTATTTGGGGACACGTGTTTTTTACTTTGAATGAAATTATCTATCAATTGATACGGTCAAAATTCACAAATATTTTACCATATCATTCCATATAAGTTGAAAAGAAGATCCTTCAATTACATTCTCAAAAAGTTCATCTGTATAGCTTTTTTCAATGGATATTCCTTGGTCCTTTACAAGTTAAGAGGATTGGAAACTTATAGATAAACTAGGGCAAGAGCCAAAGTCCACAGTTGCAACTGCTAGGGTTCCAAACAATGAACATAAGTACGGTAAGCCCCCCTAACCTACAAGTTATGCAATGTGCATATATGGAGAGAACAAATAATAATACATTTATCTTTCCGTGATAGCCAAAATATATACAATGACAACCTAAGTGATTTCATATTTTTCCAATGAAAATTGAAATAGTTATGAATTTTCAAAGTATGATGTCATTTTTAGTGGGTGGCCACCAATAGGTACCCCTTGTAAGCACCAACCAAAAGTAAAGGATTATGACTAATAGCAAATCTCCATTTGGAGTTGAATTGGTGGCAATAGGACATTGGAAGTGGGTTGGATAATTCCCAATTTTACAGCCGTTGATTATAGGAATTTGTTGGTTATGGGGGCTTTTCTTAAGTGCACAGTTTATGGAAATTTATATGTTTGAGGCCTGAGAAGAGAAAGTGCGATGATTTGTTCATAGATTTTGGTGTTGAATGTACTCGAGATTATTATCATGGAAAGGTGGAAGTGAAGCAGCTGATCCATGAGCAGGAGAAGGGAGTTAGGAGAAGGGAGTTATAAGGTAAACCCCTCATAACCGTCAAGTTAAGCAGTTTGCATATGTGGAGAGCTCAAATAATAATTAAATTATTTTTCAGCCAATAGAATTACAGTTTCAACCCAAGTGATTCCAATTTTTTTTGATGTAAATTAGTTAAGCCAATATAAATTAGTTATGAACTTCCAAAGTCACATGTGAAGAAAGTTGGGTCAACGTTAGTAGGTGGGGGCCATGACCTTCCTACAAATGGCCTAAACCCACCAACAAAAAAGTGGAAACCGGGTATTACTCACCCTAAATCTAAATTTGGAAAATCCTAGTTCCCTCTATCTTACATGCACTTTGATGCATTCACTAATTTTGACAGCAACCCATGCCCATTCATGCCATGATGCATAACCGCCAATAATACTTGGCAATTTCACCATTCTATTCAATTACCCCTAAAACCACCAGCTTTGAAACCACTGTGGCACATGATGTCACACCCTAAACCTAAACCATAAATCTAAACCTAAGTTGTGGAAATAGTGTGGGACTTGCAGATTTAGGACATGATCATATAAGGCTCGAAGAACAATCGAACATGCTCACGAGCACAGCAACAAGCTACAAGATTGTGTTAAACATGAATCAGATGATGTAGAATGTAGAACATTACAGAAGAACTCTAATCTCAGGAGGAGGCTAGTGTAAATAATATATATGTGCATGTCGAACATTGTAGAAATTATATGCTTTAGAGGCATTTCATAGCATTAAGATTTAAAATTTAGGGTTTAGGGTTTGCAATTTCTGTAAACTTTTTTGAAACAATTTTTTTTCCATAATTTTGAGCCATGGGATTCTTCTTTGATTTCAAAAAATGGTAAACGTGTCCATAAAGGAGTGAAGTAGATAGGCCAAAGGCAATCTTTAATAAGTGAACAATCATGTGAAGGAAGATTGTTAAATACAATAGATCAGGAATCACGACCAACATCAAATAAACGAAAAACATAGACAAAAATAACTATGCTCATCATACCCGGTCACACCCAATCATCCACCCTCAATGGTAACTAGTGATAACTAAGCCGCAAATCTATAGTATTTAATAATCTAGCGTGGCCTACTGCATCAAATCACTTCTCCATCATGGGCATGGAATATTGGTTCGACTTACTCTTGCAATTGACCAATCTATAATCCCCACACATCCGCTTCTCCGTCAGTTGGCAAAGATGTCCTTCTTTAATGGCATAATTGTAGCACGAACGTATTCGCCGTTGGGAACTCAATCAAGCTGGTGGCCAACAACTCTCAACAACAAGTCTGAACCCCAATTTTCTCTTAAATTGAGCTAGTACGGTCGTCAAAAGATCGGGTGGTCGTCCTCCAACTGAATATGAATCGTTTTGCCTTTGTAGCCCTTGAAATTATAGAGGCTAAAGGCAAAATAGCTACAATACAAACGTATGAGTGCTCGTACCCTTAGTGCCCAGGCACTAGTAAGATGTAGCCCCAAATCTAGAGGCCAGTGATCAAACTCCGTGGTCTCCTTCTCCACTGTTGGAGACTCACCCACTATAAGAAACCCGTGTTTTTTGTGACAGGGCAACTAACGTTCAATTATGTTTTGTGCAGCATCCGGCACGTCAACGTTGACGTCCAAAAAAATCCGTTATAATTGACATGCGAAAAACATGCCAAAATCTCAAAAAACAGGCCCACGTTTTTTAAAACATCACAAAAACTTGGGGGTTGAAGGTGTTAAAAATTTGCCATGTGGCTGCCACGTCGCGTCCACGTCATCGCCACATGGACGGGCAGTGCCACATCCCCAACTTTTTCATCTGGGCCCTTGGTAATGTGGCCCATGATGTGGCGCATGACGTGGCATTAGATTGTGACTAGGCTTGCATACGTGGACCCGCCATTTTATGACGTGGCACCTTTAAAATATGACGTGTCACTTTTTAAAATATGACGTGGCATGTCCAATCAGCATAGTTTAATGCAATAATTAATTGTGGACAGTGTAAATTGGGACGTCATTTCTAACACGGTATGTTTTCTGTGACGTTTGTTATGACATTTTCTGTGACGTTCGTTGAGATGGAGGTCACCAAAAGCAAGCACCACGTCAGCAAAAGCAAGTGCCATCTCACCAAAAAGAAGCGCCATGTCATCAAAAAGTACCGTATCACTTTAAGTTTCAAGGGTAATTCAAATTCATCCAAATAGATGGATGAAAGTGAATCACTCTTGATTCAAGTGTGATGAGATAGGAGAGAAGGCCTTACATATATATACAATGGGATGCACAAGTGGTGACAATCCATATGGGATTATTGGATTTGTCATGGTGTTAGCCTCGTGTTAGCATAAACATTAAAATGTCACAGTAGACGTTCATCCAGACGTCTGTTCCAACATCCTCTTTGCCTACGTGGCAGCTGATTTCAACCTTGCCTACGTGGGTCAAACATGTTTTTTGTGATGTCAGTAAGGACATTCACGTTTTTTGTGACGTCAGTAACGACATCCACGATTTTTTTTTAGGGGTCAGCCCATCTCCATTGTGTTTTAACCGTTGGACAGTGTTTTACGGGAGGTTGTAGTAACAATCTCGAAGTTACTCACAGTAAAGCTGAAACCCCCCTGCCGACGTGGCATTGTCACCTTTCTGAGGACGTTGTCTAAAACATGACTATGTTCACTAGGACGTCCCGCAAAACAAATACGTTTATGCCGACATCTCTGCGTTTTTCCGCCAATTTTTCCATGTTTGGTGCAACATCCACCAGAATCCGAGAGCCCAAGGCTCGGCCCGTTCGCAAAAACATGTTTTGAAAAACACACTTGATCACAGCTAACGTCACAAAAATCACGGGTTTCTTATAGTGACCGCGTAATAAAACAACTGGTGATTGCTACTTGCTAGCAGAGAGGGCATTCATGGCCCTAGACTCCTGACTCATGGGATCCACAAAAAATCCCATATCATGATGATAAAATCGGGAAAAGATATCATGGGCATCTTTTCTACCAAAGTCCTCGGCCAAAGTGGCAAAGGCACACTCAACTCCAAACTCCTCTTTTGTGTGCCTCTTCAAACAAAAAAAATAGCTCTGCTTCTTAGACCTCTATGAGATGTCGTACCGCTATCCCCTAATCATCAGAAACTGCCTCCAACATGCGTGAATAGTCACGTGGACACCGTTGGACGACAAAACAGAGGCTACAAATCTAAACTAGAGTGTTGAGGTTAGTGGTTTAATCCAACAAAAAAATGACACTAACCTTCCAAACGATCCGTTGCCGCGGTCGTGCTTGTCAAAAGCCCATCGTCCGCTCATGCTTATCAGCAAAAGGTTTCTTGTAAGTTTGATTAACCCTTAAACAACGGAGCCTATGACTGTGGCATCAATCTAAATATTCAATCAACTGTACGCTCTAGTTTCTCATAAATATAAGTGGGATTTTTTTAAATTTTTTTTCAGAGATGAGATCATACGTCTCAATTGTGTTACAAAAATCACAGATTTTTTTGTAGAAATTTGAATTTATTGTGATTTTCTGAAGAAAAAGTGAAGAAAATTCATGTTATATACAAATTATGCCAAACAATTCTGAAAATTTCACCAAAGGTGAAAATTATAGTGCCAAAACTTGTGGTGTAAATGAAAGTTCGGTGTTTGGCCAAAATTAGACCAACGGTTATAGGTCCAAGTTCAAATTGAAATAACTTATTCAATTTTACGTATTTTTAAAATTTTCAAAATGGTATGGAAACTAGACATCATTAATTTTATTTCATTAGTTGGACTCAATTCAAGAAATATAATTTTGATGGCTTGAATTTAGGTCTAGAGCTAAAGGTAGAAGTTTATCAGTTTCATTGTATTGAGATCCGTGTCACAAGCATTTTCTTTCTTAGATAAAACATGATTACCTCAATGTCAAGGCCAGTTTCATCATCATCTAATGCTTGTACATACAAGGAACTCTCCTAAAAAAAAGGATGAAAAACAATTGTTTACGTTGATTATCATCCAACAATGTCATCCGAGAAGCCAATATCTGGCTGCTTCAGTGTTTAAGGGTCAAGGAATAGTTTTATGCATGTCAAAACCATTTCAAGCATGCATGAAAATCAACAAGTGATAACATCAATCTAAATAAACATAACATACATATCTTATTACGAGAGTCAATTTTACAAAGAAAATAAAGAGATCAAATTTACAAGGGTAGAAGAAAAATCAACGACCATGCTACTTTTAAGAAAGAAAATGGTTAACAAGCTTTCCTAATAGAAATTACTTCAGTTATGTAATATCCTATACTTAGGAAACTTAGTATTAAAATTAATTTCTTGAAATATAAATATATCTCTAAAATGTGTAATAGAATTACCAGTCTTTGAATTACTAATGATAAAATCAAATTGTTACATTTTATCTGTGATAAAAAGTAAACTTGACACCAAAATTTAAATATCATTCTAATTACGTTATTAGATTTCTTCTAAAAATGGATTTTATTTCATAAAATTAATTCATGGTGATATCACACACAATGTCTGTATTTAAAATCTACCAAAATGTTTGTCTAGGTTTAAAGAAAATCAAACAATCATTTATCATATTAAAAAACCCATAATATAAAATCATCCTCTGAAATTCTATTCTATGCAAGGCTAATCCCAAACATTTATAATGTTTTTAGATTCTTTTCTTTTGGAACAAAAACACAAAATATGCATAACTTATATTTGAAACAAAACTTATATTTGAAACAATTATAAAAGTCTTTCAAAGACTATATGAATATTTATTTTTTGAAATATCATTCAAAATTTCATTAAAAATGAAACCGAATATAAAAAAATCCATTTTTCTTAAAATATAAATAATATTAAGAGATTTATATAGAGATTTTAGAATAATTTTTTTATTTAAAAATTTAAAAATTAAACTTTGTTTTGTGGTCTTTCTTAATATGTTTGTATTTATTAAATTTTTCATGGATAATTTATGAATTAAAAATCTAATAGTCATATTAAAAATTAACAAACATAGTAACATACACATATATCAATGAAATTTATTTAATGTAAAGGAAAAAATAGACTAAGACTTAGAGGTGGAGGAAGATGGGCATCTATATGAGACCATTGCCTCCACAACTGGTGCAAGCATTGACGAGCTATAGTGATTTCCGTGAAATGACTTTGTAGATTTTTTGTGCCAAAATGTACCCAATTCGTAGATGTCATTTTGCATGATCTAGAACACTCGTAGCCAAAAAAGCCCATCCGCTTTAAAGAGTTTAGACAAGGGCCCACCTCTCCGAAGAAGCTCGTACCACCAAAATATTAGAGATCCAGCTTGGACCGAAGGATGAGCGCGATGCCGGATCGACAGCGTGAGTGGCGAAAGCGCAGGGCGAGTTGGGCGAAGCTCGTTGGGCAGGGTGTGGTGTGGACGCCGCCGCTGCCACTCGGCACTCCCACGCTGCTCTCCCACCTGGCACGCTCATCATATCATCCTCTAATTACTGAGTCACCATCATACGCTATTCATTCTCATCCTTGAATATCCACAAGACCTCGCGATCACTCTCACGTAAGCTCGCACTGCCAGTGATTGCTCGAACCAAATTTTCAAAGTTTGTTCCGAACTGCCTGCGCCTGTCTAGTCAGTGGTTTGTATTTGTAGTAGACGAGATGAACCTGAGTTTACTGCATGTATTGGGATCGTTCATTCACTGTCGGCACATGATTATTAGCATACCTGTCATTCAGCTTCGTCGAATTGATGTGAATGGTCTTAAAGAGCACGTATTATTACGTGGGCTACCTGAAAGATCGTTTCTTCTGGCCTTGTTGATTGGTTTCCACTAGCATTGTTGATTGGTTTTCAAGTGTTGAGATGGTGCATACATTCGACATTACTGTTGGTCACGAAGATTGAATGCAACTCTTGGCGATAATTTTAGTCACAGGATGGTTTTCCGAATCGAAAGTGCAGCAATATCACGATGTTGTGGCGGAAGGATTTGGAGCAGACATTGTGAAGTGTCGTGCAGAGTGAAATTACTTCATGAGGTGAGTGAACTCGACACTCTTGCACTGTCTCGATATCTGCACACGGGTTCGAGTTACAGGTGAATGTGCAGCAGGTGGGATCCAGATCAGGTGCAGTTTTCGGGAGAGCGTTGCGAATTGGAGAAGCTGCAACAGCGGCGAGATGGCGGCGGAGAGTGGTGGCCGTTGCAGCCGCGCCCAACGCCCCTGCCATCACCTATGGCGCCTCGCCATCGCTGAGTGACCACATCCTGGACCGCCTCAGCGCCTTCCTGCTGGCGGGAGGGCGAATGCTCATGCCCGACTCGGCGGCCGCGCTCGACTGGCTGCCTCCCAAGCTGCACGAACAAATTCACAAGAGCGAAGTCTTTGTAAACACCTCTCGATCTCTCCTCAAACTCTTGCAACCACTTATGTGGTGAATCTTACTCTCTGCGCTTTGGGACAGGCGACGACGCTGGTGCGTGAGGGGTTGGTGTTCGGGGCGTTAGGGTTGATGTACTGCCGAGTGGATGCCTTATGCAGAGGGCTCTTCAGGTCCGGACCTTCTTCCCATTCACAACCGGGATGTGTTCACAGTAGAAGTAGAGATCAACTTGAAGCTGAGGATTGATAACTCGTGTGGGCTCAGGATTGTTGCAGCAACGAGAAGAATGCCGCTCCTCACGGATGGCGCCGACTACAGGAACTCCGTTTTCCATGCTGCCACGGCTCCGCTTCGACTTCTCATCACTATTTGGGCGTCCACGCGCATGTCAGAGGAAACCCCAAACCTCCGCTTCAATGGTTGCATTTTTTAGACCTTCTTGCTTATTCATTCGGTTGATTGCAGGGTACGAATTCTTGCATTTTCTGCCCAGTTGCAACAGTATTTCCGGGGCGAAATATTTGTGAAAGCCAGAGGCATAGGATTAGTGGTGTGCGGCACGTGGTTCCTCTTTCGTTGGAAACAGCACGTCATCGACAACTACATTGCCAAGCACAAAGTTGACGAGGTAAGTGCCACTCCATACAGCTTGACAATCATCTTATCTTGAATCACAATTCTCTTGAATTTGCTAGAGTTAGGGTTTAAAGGTTCAAAACGTTGAAGCATATGTGAAATTGCTCACTCTGAAGCCTTTCTCTCTTGTGCAGCCACGCATATTAGCACTCGATCGACTGGTGTCACTACTTTTGTACTTTCTATCCGGCACGTGCATTGCCGAGATAGTGGGATTTGCATTGCGTTCGTTACTCGCAGTCGGTGGAATCTCAGGTATGTATTGTTAGCTTCTAACTTAATTTGCACTGGATAAAGTGAGAGTTTTGTATGTGCAAACAGAGCTAACCGAGACTTGTTTGCAACAGGTATAGCAGTGGGTTTGGCAGCGAAGGAGGTGGTGAGCAACTTTTTTGGTGGAGCAGTGATCTTTCTCACGCGGCCTTTCGTGATCGGTGAAAGCATAAAGGTGAAGAAACTGACATGACTTGAAGTTGGTTTCCAGTTCATTTTGTTCAGAAAGTACGCTCTGTCTTAGGATCTGCTTGTTCACAAGATTGTCCCAAAACCATCGGAGTTATTTGTCAAATCACCTGCCTGCCATCTCACCTTCTCCTTACCTCATACATTTTATATGATTGAAGCACACGCTTCAATGTCACATTGTTTCATTCTTGATTGGAGCGCTGGAGCACAATGTGTTTCATTGCAAGCATCCGAGGTCACTGATGAGTTGACAAATAACTCTGATATTGGCTGCGTATTATTATTTGAATCATTTGTGGCCGCCAGATGAGTGTGAGTTTTGAAAAGTGACGTTTCAACATTTTTTCACGTGGGTGGGAGAGTGGTGGTGTAGGCAGGAGCAATTTCTGGGCGAGTAGTGGACATTGGGTACATGCAAACGAAAGTTCAAGGTTTCGATGGCACACCACTGTTAGTTCCCAATCAGTCTTTCATCAACCAGGTACGTTCATGTGTCATCCCATCATGTAGATCTGTCGCAACGACTGCGTTTTTTCCTGAGTGAGCGAAGGGATTCACATCACAAACTTTTGGACGTTGAAGTAAATTTGTGCAAAGACTTTGACAATTTCCTTGGGTGAACTTGTGTATATCATTGATTGTGTACATCATACGAATTGGCAGGTGGTAACGAACTTCTCGAGAGCAAATTCGAAGCTGTTGGAGGCAAACTTCTACTTGCACAACCAGGACATATTCAAGGTGAACAAGATCACGGAGGATGTTGTG
Source organism: Bryoerythrophyllum caledonicum (assembly GCA_963971425.1). Lineage (NCBI taxonomy): Eukaryota > Viridiplantae > Streptophyta > Bryopsida > Pottiales > Pottiaceae > Bryoerythrophyllum > Bryoerythrophyllum caledonicum. The sequence continues at coordinate 12,022,307 of OZ020524.1, forward strand.
GCGTACTTGAAGACGCATTCTCAAGTGGACACACAGAAATCCACTCCCATGTGCTACCTCAACACCATGGGACACTGGGGCCCTGAGATTTCCATCATGTGCACAATCAACTTCGGGGTAATATGCTTCCATTCACCAAGATTTAATGCATCACCATTATTAACCCATCTCTCATTCACTGATCACCATGATTGATGTTATGTGATTATAGGGGGGGAGCTTTTTTGCAGTTCGGCAGGAGATTATGGTGCAAGTTGCTAAAATCTGTGTGGACGTGTTGGGAGAGGACGCCCCATATTTCCGCAATAGTGTTACAAATCTAATGTGGGAACTAAGGATGCATCTGCTCTATGCAGCCCAGGGCGCACATCCAGAGCGCATCATGTAGCTGAGCGTTTCCATGTAAATGCGTGGAATATAGTATTTTGTAGTCCGTGTATGATAGCTTTGGAAATTCATATTGTACGATAGCCAAATTCTAAATGAAAGAAAAGTGTCTTGCTTCTTGAATTGTCTGTGCTGTTCGGTGTTCAAAACTTTTCACATCTACTCTCAACATCAGAGTTCATCTTACTCGGAAAAATACCTTTACTTCTCTGATTTCGAACCTCAAAATACTTCAGACTATTTTAAGCAATTCATGTCAAGACGACAATTAGTTAAAAATCTATGTGAATACTAGGGAGATTAAAAGCATATTGCCCCCAGTGAGGATCGAACTCACGACCTTTCCCTTACGAAGGGAACGCTCTACCACTAAGCCATGGAGGCCACAGTTCTTCCTCTCGGACCCACTCTGATTGGTGAATGGGCATCTCATATCCAGATCGCGATAATAGAATTCTAGGTATACTATATGAACAACTTGAAATTCTGAGAGACAATGAGTAGAACAATAAAACCATGATAAAGTATGTAGACTCCGATCAGCTAATGCCTCAAATGTCATGGACTTCTTCCGTAGCAGTCTCCAAAATCACTTTACCATGCAACTTGACAGTTTTTCCAATTGTTGTGCATGTTAATATAAGGTGACTTTGGTACAAATTTTTTTCGCAATATATCACCATGTATTGGCTTTAAGATTGCAAAGTTGCATGGTATGTGGAAAAAGGCGTTCATATTATTAACTTCGCCTGAACTTGGTTCAAGAATTCTCAGGCTTGTTATAATTGTGGAAGGCTTGTTGGAAATATCCTTGAAGGCTCAGTTCCCCTAACTACAATGAATATTTAAGAAAGAAATTGCAACATGTAGAAGGCAAGAGGTAGAATGAAGTGGTAAATGTAGTATTCGAATGTTGTTTGATTTAAAAACTCAATTATTATAAACAATAGTCATACCTATGTATAATTACATGTGACTACAATAGTGGTATTATATGTAATGTGATTTTAGTACACATCACTTTTGTACCGCTAAAAAGGAACAAAATATGTTAGACCACAACTAGATGAAAATCCGTCAGACAGTGGTTCAAAATCTCACTGCATTTGTCAGAAGTACACAGATCCACGTAAGTTTCCACAGTTTTTGGACGAAGCACTAATGAACTATCAGTAAAGCTAGTTGTAGATTGCTTCAGAAGTGACCATGTATGGGCCTGTTGTCCTTCAAGGGCTAAGTGATATGGTTCTTAACGAGCATGGAGAAGAGTTCATGTCCATTGCCTCTAAAAGCAAGTTTCTTATACGATAGAGTACGGTAACCCCTTTCACAACCAACCAAATTCGGTAACCGACAACTATAGATTTGGCCCGATAGATCCCACCGACTTCTATCCTAATACCACCCATCTAATTCCAAGTGGAGAGTTGCTATTAGTCAAGACCCCTTACTTTTAGTTGGCGCCTTTTGAGGTTGCCTATTGGTGGCCACCGACTAAACATGGCAGTACACTTCAAAAATTCATAACTAATTCACCAAGTTCTATCTGAAAAATATGAAATCACTTAGGTGAGATTTGTAATTTTATTATTGGCTATCACTGAAATTTTAAATATCTTATTATTTGAGCTCTCCATACATGCACATTGCTTAACTTGTTGGTAATGGGGGGTTTACCTTACTTAACCCTTTAGTGCCAAGGAGGCCCAAACGGGGTCTCTCATCATAGTTTTGGGCAAATCTCTCTCCACCCGTCCACAAGTAGGCTTTGCCTATTTAGAATGGAGGTGCACCGTGGAATTGGGGATTGCATGCAAAACTTAAATGCCAAAATGTGACCACTACAACCGGGGCACAAAAATGATTTCCATGAAGTAGCGTCGCGGTTGATTTGTACATGATGTTATGCATAATCTGTCATCCTCATAGAATCTCCTAGCTCTCGCCAGTCATGCTTGGCACTAAAGGGATAATATCGATTCCTGAGGCAGTCTGAACTAAAGGGCTTAGTGTCATCGTGCAACAGACAGGTGTTCGCCATATTGACATGAATCGCCAGTTTGTTAAAACTTCACACGCTCAACATCAGTGCTTATTACTGCACTTAACCACGTGGCTGTATGCTAATCTGTGGCAAACACTTGGTTTGTGCAGAAGCACTCTCACAGCGACATGCCGCCACGCCTCTGTCTGTTGCTAATTTCTTCCTACTCTGCTCACACTGGACTCGGACCGTATAAAATCACAACCTCCACTTGATCAATTCAACACTGCAATTTCAACAAGCTGGCTAAGTAAGAACTTACTTTCTAGTCCTGATCTTCAGCTGAGTTAGCACTGAGACGTTACGTGATTAGTGTCAGCTCCATGGCACCAACTCACCAGGAGAACGAGGGCCCCATGTCGGAGGAAGCGCAGTTCCGGGTGAAGTATGGCGGTAGCAAAGGTGGCTTGACCCGGGGTGATGGCGAGCAGCTGGAGCCCTCCGAGGAGAATGTTCATGTCAAAGGAGGACTGTCCAAAGAAGCTCAGGTACGTAAAATCCAGATGATGCGTCTTCTTTCTGTGTAAAGTGTGAAAGTAGGTACTGTATATAGATCATGTCATGAAGTGCATGGCGTGCGATTCTAGGTGTGTCACTCGTCTGATTCCGACGTGATGTACGGTGATACTGAGGCGGTTATGTATGGTGCACTACCTAGTATGCTTTGGTAGCGTTAGATAATCTGAGTGTGGAACTAATTGAATGCTAGTTTTTGTCTGTTTGTGTTTGATTTGCAGGAGCGCATTGTGGAAGGGGGGAGGAAGGGAGGTCAGACTCGAGCGGCGCAGTTGGGGCGGGAGGGTTACCAGGAAATGGGGCGCAAAGGAGGGTTGGCTACCAAGGACAAGTCTGGGGAGGAAGCTGCCAGAGAGAAGGGCATTGAGATCGACGAAGCCAAGTTTAAGTGTATATCCGAGCTTTCCGACGTTGCCAAGTGAGAGACTGACATGAGCTGTGTAGATCTTGTACAGCTCTCAAGGAAAATACGGTAGTGTGATTTTGGACAAATATGGCCGGCCATCAGTGCTTCATGTGCTTGGATACAGTGGCAGCAAAAACGTTGCAGCTTTTGAAATTTGGACTTCCGTATATAATACGTAAATGCACATATCTTTTTTTTGAGTATGTTTACAAATTCATTCTTTGGATACCTCGATGTTATCACGCTTGCAGGTTCGTTCTAGACATGGCTGACACTGGGCACGGTACTTGAAATGACTTAGTCTTAGGAAGGAATCAGAATCACTGTTCCTATTCGTGCCCATTTTTCAACTTCACACACAGGACACTTTCTTTGGCTCCCTTATGAGATATATAAAAAGTCACCAATGTGAGAATGGTTATGTTCTCCTTTGCTTGTTTGATTGTTTTGTTCTGTTTTTTTTGGTTTTCGTGGTTGCCACCGAAGTAGCTATATTGGCACCTTGCGGTCAGTGAAGTTGTTTTGTGTGAATTTTCGCTTTTTTGCTACACGGACGATACCCCTACGAATTGATACACAGGGATTGTAAAAAAAAAAATATCAATATCACCTCATATCCGCGGGTACAAATAGGACTTGAGCCTCAACCAGCGTGAAAAGATGTGCCTTGAGCTAGTAATGCGAAGTGAAGTGTACTCTGTGAACATGAACTGATTGACAAGAGTTGTGAGGGAGATAGAGTGGCGTGCAGTGGAGCACCTACGGCGCCACAGGTTGTCCACTCCTAGTTTGGAGTCTCATAGGGTTGTCGTAGAAGTGGCCCCCCCAAATTCACCTGTGATGTTGTCTTTGCTTTGTATTCCGCCTGTTCCTCGCGAGTTGCATTGCAAATTTGCTCCGAGCGGACGCAATGTTGAGCGGAGTGCTTCTTCTTGCTGCTCGCACGAGTCGCATAGTGCACGTCGATCCTAAGTCTTGACTCCTTGCAAGTTGCGGTGCCCTCTACCCAGCCGCCCAGGCTTGTAAGTTGTAAGTTGTGCTGTTGTAAATTGTAACTTGTAAGTTGTCAGTGTGATTCGGCGTCACAACTCACGGCGTGTAGTGATTCACGCGGGACGGTGGACCTTCAACCCTGGCGCGGTCAGGTTCGAAACTTCAACGGTCGACTGTTCGAGAATCAACGATGTTGTTTTTGGGTTCTGGAATCTGGACTCGGGAGTCGGGAGCGGCGGAGCCGCGAGCGTCTGCGACTCTGCAACTTCGCTGGAAGAGGTACGTGACTCAAACTCGCCTTTAAATCACCATCAATCCTCGTCTCAGCCATTCACTTCTTTGCTTTGGGTTTAGGGTTTTAGGGTGAATTATGAGTCATGTGTCTAGGAGTCTTCGGTGTCTTCATTGCTTGCCGAGGTGGGAGCGATGGCTTCTCAAGTCAGGTTTCGAGGGAAGAAACATGTGCTGCCCACGCTCCCCACGTCGTACTGTGCGAAGGTTTTTGAATCTGGGAGGGGGTGCTTGCTTCAACGAGGACGGTACAATCTGACACAAAAGTGTCGTTGCCTGTTGTGTCTCTTGAGTCTGATAGCTTGATGGTCCTTGCTGAGATGGTTTCGTCTGAGGGTGTTTCGGGAGATTTGAGACAGGAAGGAAGTGACGGAAGCACTGCCTTCAAGCACTGTAAGGTGGTCCACCTCTCTGACTCGGAGCCAATGCCGATGAGGTCCGAGGTTGGGAAGAAGGTTGCATGTCGTCCCCTGTTTTCTGACTTGGTTTTGTTGTCCTCTGATTCGGAGGTTAAGGGTGAAAGCTCCTCCCAAGGGGGCTCTAGAGGCTATGTTCAAAAGTTCCAACCCTCTTGGGCAGCCTCCTTTCCTTAGGCCGAGCCTGTCTACGACGATGCAGGAGTTGCGCACATGATGAAGTGTACAATCTGTACACGGATTGAGAAGCGCGTTGCAACAATTTGCATGAAGGACAATCTCAACAAGCATACTGGCTGGAAGTGTGCAACCTGAAATATGCCGAAGAAGGGAGTCTTGAAGGGAGAGTGGTACCGTGACCGCCAGAACAAGCACTTCAAGAACGAGAGGTTGTTTGCGGCCTTGGGGCGTGACACTGTTCTGGACTTCCTGCAGAAGGACAATCCAGCAGCCGGGCACAAGAAAATTGAGCAATTCGCGTTGATTCTCAGGCTCTTGAGTAATGGCCGACCGTTGAGGGACTACCCTGTTGCACTGGAGCTTTTCAATTTCCTCAACGTTTCATGTTCCAAGAAGCACTGGTGCTTGTCATTGGCGTGGGGCATGGCAAAGGCACTGCATCATGTCTTCCGCATGAAAGTGAAGTCCCTCTTACTTTCTGCTCGTTTCATTGTAATGTCAGCCGATGAGGTTACGTCAATTGATAATGCTTCCTGGATCTCTATTCATGCGTATGTAGTTGTGGACAATGTGAGAGTGCCCTTACAGTTGGCATTGGAGAGAGTTGTTGCCATTGGCAGGGCTGGAAGCGACCACATTATGAAGGTCATCATGGCAGCCCTTTTAGGGCTTGGTGGTCTTATGCACGAGCAAGTCATGGAGAGGCTGGTATCGTTTGGTGTTGACGGACATAGTGTGTTCCAAGGCTGTAGAAACGGCATTACAGTTCAGATTAGAGAGAAATATGCACCACACCTGATAGGTGTTCATTGCATAGCTCATCGGACAAACTTAGTTGTACAGGCCATGTCCGGTACTTATCTTATAGCCCATACTTAAGTCCTCATTTAGAAAGTCTACGAGTACTTCTCGAAGAGTTCTAAGAGGCATTTGGAGTTCACAAAACTAGCTGACATTATGGAAACAAAGGGGAGGAAGATCTTGAAGCATGTCAAAACCCGCTAGTTGAGTTTGCTTCTACCCTCTCAGCGTGTACTTAGTGAGTACCGCACCCTGGTGATGAAGATGGAGTTAGATGATTCAAAGGATACTAACTCAAAGAATCTATTGGCTTCTCTCACGGACATAGAGACCCTGCTCGGGCTTGCATGCCTAATTCCGCTCATGGAGGTTATTGACTGCATGATGCAGTTCGTGCAAGCGAGGGATGTATACGTGTGTGACTTTGTAGCCTCCCTTAGGGAATGCCAATTGCAAATTGGCACAATGTTCTTGGATCCCATTTCAGCCTTCAAGTCAGATAATTTTGACTTGTTGCATGGGCTGGAGGAGACATGTTCTCCAGCCATTCGTTTAAAGTGGGTCAGTGTCCTAAACGAGAACGATGTAGAGCACCTTGCCTTCGCAGGCACAGAGGTCTCAAACAACGTGTTGCTTTATGAAACTAACTTTGTGACTCGTGAGAAAACAATGGTTATCCGGCAGGTTTGGGCCGCTGCCATTGCAAGGACGAAGGACGCTGCCACAGGTAAGATCCCACCCCTCTTTCAAATTGCATTCCATGTTTTTGAAGGTCGCTCAGTCTGCATTGTTCATTTTGGATTGTTGTCCCTCTTCTTCTGTTGCGCTGCTCGTTTCATTACTCTGTAAGTCTGGTTGTATTAGTTGTGATGTTGACCTAGTTGCGTTTGTTGCGCTGTGATCCTTATTTTGTTTGTTGCGCTGTAAGTCAATATGTGTTTGGTACTCTGTGACCCTGGGACCGTTGGTTGCGTTGTTGCGCTGCTCGTTTCAGTACTCTGTGAGTTTGGTGATGTTGTTCATACGTTGCCTGACTTCTGTAAGTTGTGCGTATTGTGCAGGGGCTGCCCGCTCCATTGCTGCGGAGCTGCATTTCCGATTCCCTTCCTAGCCAATCATGGATGCCCTGAGAGTGGTGCTCCCGCAGTTGTGGAGGGATGAGCATGCGGACGAGTCCTTTTTCAAGCACCTTGTGGTGCTGAAGCAACATTTCTGCCGGGCGAAGAGCATTACCGGATGGCCTGACCGAAATGATGTTAGTACCGCACGGCTCCTATCTGCCCACGCCCTTGACGCTCATAGCGCCATGTTTCGCTTGGCGATGAAGGCAAATTGGTCCACTGCCATGGCTCGGCCCATCACCATCAATCCTTTGACGAGAACATGGCAGCAGCTTGGGGCAAATAGCATCTTGCTAGCAGGCTTTCCCGAGTACTTCAAACTTGCTGAGATTGCCACTGTGCTTGTTCTTGGCAGCGTAGAAGATGAGCGAACGTTTTCTATATTTGGCTTTGTGAAAAGTCAAATTCAAAATAATCCAACGGACTACATGGCTTTGTGTGTACAAATGTACACGTAAAAATTTTGGAGTTTGGAAAATTTCCCCTTCAATGAGGCCATAGCAGAGTGGATGGCTATCAAGCCAAGATATGCTGTAGATGGGCAGTAAGTTTGAGCCTAGTTTCGACTCAGGCGAGGTGATGTCACCAAATCAGTGAACTTCACTGTGGCTGGGTCTGAACTCGCCCTTGTTTCCATACTGGCAGTTAATTTCGTGTCTCTTGACATGGATATTCGCCACCAGTATGTTATATTGAAGTACTTGAATCTAAATTGTTTGTTTTGTAGACTCTTGTTTATGTATGTTTTGATCATGTATTGACTAGGGCGTCGGAGTGTGTGTTTGTCGTGTGCAGGTTATTGAGGTCTCTGGAGTGTGAGCTGAAGAATAAGCAAAGTCTTTGTTCCACAAGTAAAGTAGTTAGCAAAATTCAATACAGTAATTTGTCGTTTGATAGCCTGATACAGTGGAAAAATTATGCAAAGTAGCGTGCTATAGCTACCTTGAAACTCCCCATTGAGTAAATTTTTTTTAATACAAAACTACAGTTTTAGCTACAATTCTCAGGCTACGAATGTTGGAAAAAGTGGCCAAATTTTTTCGCTTGCGGCACACCATTCGGCACAGTAACTTCGTTGAATTTGCACCTCTATGCGCACCAAAAAAAAACACTGCTTGCGGTGGGCCTGTCAAGTGAGATGATTTTATGACCTCATATCTTTGGGTATCTCAGATAATCACCTAGGTAGTTTAGGGTCATCTCAGACTACTAATAATGACTTTTAGTTTAAATGTTGGTTTCCATAGTGTCGGTTTAACTCTCTAATTAGCTTGTGATTCTATCCCTGCTCATGTGCCAAATCTAACATTCCATGATGCATCAGTAGAGTGTATTCAAAACACATCAAAACTTAACAGCAACAAGGTGCACTATATGGGGAATTTTATATGAAATAGTAATCACCAATGTTGCAACTTTAGCTGCAAGTGCAATTTTAGTATGTAGGCAGATATTTTCAAATTTCATGTGGGTAGGTATTTTTTTTGAGCGTACACTATAATTCATCATCCTAAAAAATCTATAATCTTGTGAAAGGAACAAGCTCCGCAAGGAAAAATTATGTCACAAAATAAAATTTGTTGCCTCAAATATATATTGCTTCAACCGTCTCTTGGTACAACTACACTCATTAATTCACTCTTGGTACGAGAGGCCATTGATGCAATTGGCGTGTGGGTAACAGACACTTCAGAAAGGATGTGCCATATGGGCTGCCAAATCATAAGGCAACTTTTAAAACCTACTTTTTGGATGGACAACAAATACTTGTATCGGAGACTCTAGAACTGTTGAAGGTAGCCCTAATTTACAAGGTCAGGGATGGTTGGCCTCCCTGTTTTGAATTTTGAAGATGCTCCTTCAAGCATGCTCTTCTCAACTGCAGCAAAGTCAGGGTGATACCGTATCAAATTTGGTGATTGGTATACACTTCTATAACGACTGGATGATGTACATGGTACTATGAATGACGACTAAGTATTTAGTCAAACAATATGCATCTTGGAATGCTAACAATTTGTCTTTTTGCAAGAATGGCTTGTATTAGATATTTGATTGCATTTGTATGGATGCCTCTTAGAGCATTTGCACCCTTCAACCGACCAAGCAACAGCTTGGTGATTGGATGGGGCAGAATTAATTGTGGTGTTGTAGTAGCCCTAGTCAACCAATGTGAGGTTGGTGGGTTCAACAAAAAAAAGCCCTTCAAAATGGGGAAACCGAAGCATGTGCCATGCTTGCTCAAGTGTATTCACTAAGAAAATCCTCTAACTTTGTTGGTGTGTCACTAATGTGGCAGAATGTGGTAGGTGGACCGGGAAATAGATGTACGCCATGGATGCAAGGTTGGGCCTGACCCAGAAGAGATCACCTTTTTAAAATGCATGTAGGACATGGCGGACCACAGTGAACGTAGCAGGTGGATAAGATGCTCTTAGGCTAATACAACATAAAGAAGTTTTAACTTGTATTAGGTAAGGTCCAAGGATATCAATTGCCATTCTCATTACTACTCATACATTTCATTGGTGCAAAAAACATAGCATAGACTCCACTCATGTTCTATTTATTTCTGATTTGAAATTTGCTTTTATTTCACTTTTTCAAGTAAGACTTTTATGACAACTCCAAGCTTACAAGTGCTTGGAAGAATCTATGAGAGTAATAGATTAGGCTGAATATCATTTACACAATGGGTACATTTCATTGTGACCCCACTTCACGGAAATCACAGTGTGTTTGTCAATGCCTCCATTGATTGGAGATCTATGCACCAAAATCGACCCTGTAGGCGTTAAAAAGCTAATACACAATCATCCCCAAATCGCCCACACAAACATGGTTTTGGCATACGTCTGAAGTTGCTCAGATGGAGAGATTCAAGTACTTTCGGCAATAATAATGAGTGTCATAGAAAAATACGTACCTCCTGCCTCAAACACCATCCTTTCAGAATGTGCAGTTGCCGGTTATGGACCTCTCTACCCTTGCCTCAGATCCCAAAACACCCTGAATATTCAAAGGATATTCGGGAGGTTCATTGAACAGAAAGCATCATGGAATGATGATGTTATGAGGAGGTCTGTGGTAGGCCGGAGGAAGTAGGGGCCAGCCAATGGCCGCGCTCGCAGCAACCTTATCGCCTTTTGCAGGGAACGCTCCTCCGGATTCTCCGATGCAGCGCATAGGCTCTTGCTCGCAACGCCAGGCTCGTCCTTTCCCCCTTTCCATCATCTGGACATGGTACTTGCTCATCACCCCTCCCCGTCTCTGCTGCAGATCAATGCCAGGAAAATGTCAGCTTGTGAGAGAGAGTCAGGGTGAGAAAGATGACGCAGTTGCACGGGCCAATGAGTTGCTTTTTGAGGCTACCTCTAATGACTTGTTGAGGCTAGGTTTATTGTTGGGAGAGAAGGTGAGTGATGGTGTGGTTGGGCTGACTGTTGGGGGCCTGAGGTGTGATTGTGTGGTCGAGGGGAAGGGGGAATAGGTCTTGTGGGCGAGTGAGTTTTGTGGTTGGTCTGGATTGTTGGGGTCGAAACTGGGAAGTTTGGCGTTGGTCTTAACTGAAGAAGGTAGGGAATGGCATTGGTAGGGGTAGTTATTGAGGAGTAGTGTTGGTAGGCATTTATTGCATGCAGTTCTTTTTTCGCGTTCCGGGTTGTTGGGATCTGATTGCCGAGATTGGTGAATCTGGAAGGTTTTCGTGCATGTGGCATGCGTTGTAGGGAAGGAGTCGAGTGCTCTTTTCTTTTTGACCTAAATTGTGGGGCAGAAGTTGAGGTGGCCTACTCGAGCTGCAATTGCATTCGCTGAAGTGTGAATTTCGGATTGGCATTTGTATTGGTTTGGGTTTTAGGTCTCGTGCAAATCGCAACGTTTTCCGATTCACCTCATTAATGGGAAGGTCGCAAAGTGGATTGGTATCTTACTTCCTAGGATGCTCCCCCTCAGTCACGGAAACTGAATGCTTGATACTTGATTCTTGCACATTGGCTGGCTTAGGGTGAAAATCAGACTGTTGTAGCCTTCCAGGCCTGTGGATAGGCATGATTTTGAGGGAGCTCTGTTTGTTTTTGCTGCAGGGAGTTTTGATAGACGGGTTGCCGACTGAGGACTAGGCAGAGGAGGATATCATGCATCCCTGAATCGCCCCACATGCAGACACACTCTGAACACCTTTAGAGACGAACAATTTTCAGGCCTAGGAGGCAGGCCTGAGGAACACTTGGGGCCGCTGGGGGAGCAAGAAGGGACAGTGCCATGGGGAGCATGACCAGGTTGGGGCAAGGTCTCACTTTTGAACATGCTGTAAGAGGCCCAAACTTGCGCATCAGCCGCACTTGTGGTCTCCACAGGTTTAGGGTTTTCGATGTGCAGAAGCAGAAGGGCATAATTTCCGTTGCACCCATCGGGCTGCAATGGCGGACAACCAGGCCTTGGCAAGCCTCGACGAGGTGTATGGCATCGGCTGCAGATGCGGGAGACCTGCCTGGAGAGTTCGGGGCGCCCATTAAGCTGCAGAAGGAGACCGCTCATGTGGAGGAGATGAAGGGCATGGCTGAGGCGTTCGACATTTCGCCTCGCACGGCGTTCGGAGTTACGGCGGTCATTGCGTTCTCGGCTCTTGTCGTGCCGGTGTACATGCCGTCCGCTGGGCTGGGGATGGCGCTCAAGACGCGCGGGTTGTCGTACTTGACGCTGCTGCTGGGATTCTACATGGCCTGGAACATTGGTGCCAACGACGTCGCCAATGCGATGGGCACTTCTGTGGGATCCGGTGCCTTGACGTTGCGGCAGGCTGTGTTGACTGCAGCTGTTCTGGAATTCTCGGGAGCGTTCATGGTCGGCTCGCATGTCAGCCATACCATGCAATCTGGTATCATTTCGGCTAATGTGTTTGCTGGCAAGGAGACCTTGCTGTTCTGTGGGATGCTCTCTTCTCTTGGAGCCGCTGGTACTTGGCTTCAGGTGAGTGCATTTCAAATTTGGATATTTTTTCCTTATTGATATTCCTAAGCAGACAATTCTCAACTTCTTTCTCCCCGATTTGGTAGAAATTGATCGAAGCTTTATTATAGCTGTAAATCCGTAATCGAGTCATCAATGAGTTACCATGCTTCAGTTGGTAGAATGAAGAGGCAATGCCTAGAGTTACAGGTGCGTGTTATGAATGGAGAATGTGTGACGAAATAATGCGGTCCTCTCTGCTTGGGACGAGGTTTTCAAGAGCATTGGGTCATTTATCAAACCGTGGGGTATGTTGTGCAGGTTGCTTCGTACTTCGGTTGGCCGGTATCGACAACACACTGCATCATCGGAGCAATGGTGGGCTTTGGCCTCGTGTATGGTGGAATGGGAGCTGTCTATTGGCAGTCACTGTTCCGAGTTGTGTCATCATGGGTCGTGTCACCTTGTATAGGTGCTCTGGTCTCATTTATCGTGTATAAGTGCATCCGAAGGGTACGTGCGACTTCCATCACTTATAATCATCCATAGTTTGTTGCATGTTCTATTACGATAAATCAACTGCTACAGAGGAGTTGATGAATCGTGCTAATGATGCCTATGTTGTTTCGCATTATTTACATTGATTGACCAAAATCTGACTGGCATAATTAATCCGATCAACTTTTCTGGTGAATTCGATCGGTTCGTTTACACGGAATCCTTACGTTGTCTTCACATGCACATAGAGTACCCACAAATCTGATCATTTTTTTCTGGTGAATGTGATCAGTTCGTTTACAGTGCACCGAATCCTGGTCAAGCAGCAGCCACGGCGGCCCCACTGGCAGTCTTTCTAGGAGTAGCAGCCCTCTCCTTCACGGTGTTCCCGGCGCAAGGAGGTGCCCTAGTGGCAGGGAGCAAAGCCTTAGGTCTTGGCCTCTTAGGAGCTCTCATCATCGCCGTGGTGATCCGTCGGCAGCTGGGGGAGTTGCTGGGTGCTTACTGCGAGCTCCCCGCGGACTCCGAGGAGGTCCTGCGCAAGAACGCGATGGGGATCGAGGGGCCCAAGGGCACGCAGCTCAAGATCGTGTACAGCGTCTTCGGGTATCTTCAGGTCCGTGAACAAGACAACCAGTCATGATTTCAACCGGTAATAATTTGCCTGCTTTTACACTAACTGTCGGATCTCGCTGCAGGTGCTGTCGGCGTGCTTCATGTCGTTCGCGCACGGAGCCAACGACGTGGCCAATGCTATCGGCCCGATCTCCGCAGCTCTCGCCATCCTGCAGAATACAGGCTTGACGACTCCGAGCATGCCAGTGGACGTGCTGGCCTGGGGCGGGTTCGGGATCGTGGCGGGGCTGCTGGTGTGGGGGTACAGGGTGATCGCCACCATCGGGCAGAAGATCACGGAGTTAACGCCCACGAGGGGATTCGCCGCGGAGTTCGCCGCCGCCACAGTGGTGGTCATGGCGTCGCGGCTGGGCCTGCCCATCTCCGCCACCCACACATTGGTGGGGGCCGTCATGGGCGTCGGTTTTGCACGCGGACTGAACAGCGTCCGGGGTGACGTGGTCAAGGAAATTGTGGCCTCGTGGTTGGTGACCATCCCTGTGGGCGCCATGTTGTCCATCCTCTACACCTTCATTTTTATAAAGCTAATTCCGTCCTTGGTGTGAATATAACCAGTTCACAGGACGTCCACTTGACCATTTGTGCTGTTAGGCTCAGGTTGAGGCACTGCTCATGGTTTTGTAAGACTGAGTACACAACTTGAGATTTGTGTTCACAACTGGCTTGGGATCATTCCTGGATTCTGTGTCTGGGTTGAGTGAAAGAAGTTCCCGTGCACGGTGCAACTAAGAAAGTCTCTCGACCGCCGGAACTAGTCAACATGGCGTCACATCGGGCGTATAAGTTGAGAAGAGTGAGATTGTCCACACGATAAGCAACAGCTCAGAGACTGACTCTTCGACTGAAAGTACTGAAAAGTCTCCAGCACGGATGCACTGAACTTCGAAAACTGTCCCATATTAGAAGGGGAGTGTCATATTTTTTCCCTCATCGAATTATCAGATTTAGCTCGAATTTGTGTAACTGTGTACTACATCTTATGTACTCTTTCCGTAAATATACCACTGCCCATGTCATGATTTCAATTTTTCTGCATTGTGCTGTAAATGGAACATTGTCAATCACTGGACACACTGATGGAGACAACCTTCCATTATGAGCGCACACGTCATTACAGGTATAGTACATGGATAAATGAGGACAAACTTTTATTTTCGGTTCTGAGGGTCGCCTATAGTACTCTTGGAAACGGTTCAGAAATAATATGATACGAACCTCAACGAAAGGCCAATAGATGAGAAGAAATTAGTCAATGAGAAGCCTCCTACTCTGCATACCTTCAATTGGCTGTAGTTTAGCATTGGTGCACTCTGTTGAACGGATGAATATACAGTGGTCAGCAGAAGTGTTCGGACAGTAATTACAATCTCAATTTAATAGTAACACTTGTCGAGTTTGGTAGGTAGGTGCTGATTTTTTCAGCTAATTATAACTAAAGAGCCACTTGTAAACTAGAAAGAGTACCATCATTCACATTGAGCCACTTGCATGGGCTGCAGTTCATGATGTGTCAATCATGGGTGTCCAATTCATTATGCACACAAGTTGTGCATCTGAAAAATCTTGAGAATCGACATGTATTTATGGAGACCTCTTGCATTTCAAGACACATTGTGATTGAATAAGATTGCTCTTGATTAGCTATGGCTCCTAGAAGGACTCTTGCTGAACGTAAGTTAGTTCTTCAGATGCATGAGAGAGGGAATTCGTACTCCGAAATTTCAGCGATTCTAGGCATCTCTCGAAGCACTTGCCATGCTATTGTGCGGAGGTTTACAATGAGAGGTCATTTGAGAGATGCTCCTTCACAAGGGAGACCTCGAATTCTTGATGAACGTGGTGATCGTGAGGTTGTAAGGTTGTTGAATGCACCATCTAATGGTACAGCTGCAGCAGTGGGTAGAGAAATGCGATCTCAAGGATTGGATTTGAGTGATGATACAATTAGAAGATGTCTTCAGAGGCAAGGATTGAGAGCACGAGTGAAAACTAAGAAGCCATTCTTGTCAAAGAAACACAAAGCACGTCGATATGCATGGGCAAAGAAGTGTAGGCATGCAAGTTGGATGGACTGGAGTTATGTGGTTTTTTCAGATGAGTCAAAATTCAATTTGTTTGGCTCAGATGGGAGGCAGTATTGTTGGAGGAAGAGAGGAGAGCATCTTTTAGATCAGCATGTGCAACCTACTATCAAATTTGGAGGTGGAAACATTATGGTTTGGGGATGTATGACTTGGGAGGGAATTGGCAACCTTCGTCTTATAGAAGGAAACATGGATAAGTTTGTGTATCGTGAAATTTTGGAGATGGAGCTCATGAATACTATACACATGTATGATTTAGGAGAGGAGAATGTTATTTTTCAGCACGACAACGATCCCAAACATACTTCTAAGTATGTTACAGATTGGTTGTTAGCACAGAAGTTTCAACTAATTTGGCATCCGGCTCAATCTCCTGACTTGAATCCTATAGAACACCTTTGGAATGAAGTAGATCGTCGTATGAGAATGTCAAAGAAGAAACCCACTAACAAGAAGGATTTGTGGGAGAAATTGCAAGAAATTTGGTATAGCATTGAGATTGATACCGTGAGGAAATTGATCATGTCTATGCCTGAGAGAGCTGCAGATGTTTATCAAGCAAAAGGTGGCTATACACGATGGTAGTCATTATGATTGTACATTCAAGTTTTTAGGTAGTCCTCATGATTCTACATTCAAGTTTTTAGCTTGATTTTGTAGCTCATGGCTTTGTTTCCAATGTAAATAGATAACCACTTCACTTTTTGCATAAAGAATTGGACACCCACATCATGTGTTTTATTTTTGATTGATTTCTTGATTGACATTTTTTATTATGAATGTTATGTTACATGTTTTTTGTAACTATGTGATTGTATGTTTAAATTTTTACAACTTGAATGTGAGTTACGTAAGAAAACTAGCTCATATTGGAAGTGGAAGCGTCCTGTCCGAACACTTCTGCTGACCACTGTAGGTTAGATGTTCAGTCATCTCTCTCAGGAGATGCTGTACTTAACCACCATTGGTAGAATGATGTGTGTTGTCTTAGTCTGAATGCTTGTTGCAATTTAATAGAGGTGTGTACCGGAGCACAAATGGCCCCGCACCTGGGTGATCGCACACTATGGTCGCCCCCCTGGCCGTTGTACAAATTGTACAACATGTACAACTTGTACAATAATTGGAATCTCCAAATTCCCGGCGGGTCAATGGGTATCTTTCCTATCGTGCACATGGTGGATTTGTCGTATCTATTGACATCCAATTACAATTCACACATTGAGGATTTAAAAAAAACTATGGCAAAATAGGGAGTATAATCTTCAATGCAAGAAATGAGGAGAAAGAATTTGTTTTTTTCAAAATTCAATTGTTGGCTTATCTGCACCAATATTCCTTGTCAGGCCTTTTGTTTTGGTTTCAGAGTTTTAGCCAGATTTGGCCAGAGTGGTGACACAAACTTTTTGACAACCGAAGGTTTGGCGACACAAAGTTTCTCTTGAAACCACACAAAATCAAATTTTCTCCGTAAATATCCATTTTGGAGAATTCTTCTCTATAAACATAGATTTGTACATCCTTTTTGGCGACAAGTTGGAGTTCATTAGTAGCAATATGGCGATATGCCAACAACCATCAATGAAGTATTGGCGATACAAAATCTTAAAATTTCCCAATTTTTTGGGAATATTCTATTTTTGGAAATTAAATTTCGCTTTTTTGCTCTAGATCACCCAAAAAAAAGCCCTGGTCCTTGTATGTAGTTCCATAAAAAAATTAGAAAAAAATAACTTTGAACTCATGTTTTAACACCATATTCATTAAAATGAGACAAATGGTGAGATTTGAGACTAAAAGCCTATTACTTCGGACACAAATATCGTGAAAAGTTGTTGCAAACGAAGGCATACATCATGCAGCATACAAGAAACATCCCATATCCAACAGTAAACAACATGATCATTGCGACCCTTCAAAATTGCATTACACAAAAATTCTATTAATAGATCGGCATAGAGAATATAATTCCATCCATAGTCGAAAACAAGTGAGCATAATGCAAATAATCATACTAAAACTTCATTTTCATGACATTGTTTACCAACATAGGTAATCACAATTTAATTTCTATTTACAGTAGTCTAGGATCTATACTACCGTGTCTACAACAAAACAAGAAAGGACTTCTAAAGCATATAAAACTGTTCCTACTTAGGAGTTCCCCCCTCACTAGAAGGAATGGTTGAACCACCTCCTCGTGTCTGCAGAAGTAAGGCCTCTTGCACTTTCACTTTCGCATACCCAATCATAATTTCCTTCTTCCGAGAATACGGTTTATAGTAATCATCTACTTCCGAATAATTCACGGATTTTCGCACAGGTGAATGACGTGATTGATGGCACTGACCACTACCAGCCCCAGAACCAC
The DNA here is from genome assembly GCA_963971425.1 of Bryoerythrophyllum caledonicum. Taxonomy (NCBI): domain Eukaryota; kingdom Viridiplantae; phylum Streptophyta; class Bryopsida; order Pottiales; family Pottiaceae; genus Bryoerythrophyllum; species Bryoerythrophyllum caledonicum. The sequence continues at coordinate 12,040,001 of OZ020524.1, forward strand.
CACCAGCCCCAGAACCACCACCTCCACTCAAGCATAGTGACTTCCGACGAATCTGTGAAGATGCGGATCCCAAAGATCTAGGCTTAACATCGAGAGATTCGGTATGCAAACCTGTTGAATGGGATGGAGGATTACTAACTCCAAGAATACCTTCAGAACTAGGAAGCCGCCTCCACTTAGCAAGGGTAGGAAGGGAAGGCTGGACACGAATAAACGAAGGCGGAATAATCAAGTTGGAAGAGATAGGCTCAGACTCCTTCACCTCGTTTACATCAATTGCACCATTAAGATAGAGCTGCCGTTTAGGAGTGCAATCGCCAATAGGCTCTATAGATGCACACATTCGCTTGAGTGGCGAAGGAGATGCCACAGAAGGAATTCCAGCCCTCCGCTCAGGAGGGCTATCAACAACACCATCATCGACCTTCTGTGTAGAAAAGTCCATGATAGCAGAGGCAACATCGGTTGCAGTGCACATAAGAAATGGCTTTGAATAGTGGGATTGGGAAAAACCTCCAGGAAGCGACCCAGAGTACTCAGAAAACGAGCCACAATTGGAGGGCGGTTTACTACGATCACTCCTACATGAAGGGATAATGGTAGCCTCCACAACCTGCAAAAGACACACGAGACAAAAGAAGCGATGAGTCAACATAACAATAGTCACAGCAATCCAACGCATGCTCGACCCGAAGATAAATATGAAAGCCCAAAGGAATACAATATACCTAGGATCCATAGTAAACACAACACGCTCGACCACAGGATAAACAATAATATTGAAAACAAAGATGAATCCTAAAACCAACCGACAGATGAATAACAACACATAGATAACAAAAAAAACACCAGACAAAGTAAATAAACTTGTTGAAGTTGTAAATATTTATATATTCAAAATGAAACAGAGTATTTACAATATCGATACTAAATTCCTACTATATTACAAAAAAGGAGCCGATGGAACTATGAAGCCGACGAAGAACCATGTGGAATTTCATAGACATAGCCAACGTTCTTGTTTGAGTGCTCCATCCCATCTACAATGTATTTCATGAAAGGACTATTAGTCGCCAACGGCTCAACCCCTATACGATTGATATTAACATAATCATGTAACTGCCCAAGAGGGCATCCAGAAACCAGACGTCGCAGCCAAGGTACAAGTTCCTGAGTAAGGAACTGGTCGTCACAGACCGCATGTCTCCACGGACGAAGAAATATGGCATTTCCCATATGATTACAAACGCTCTTCTTCGGGCTGTCGTCGATCACAAGGGTGTTGTCCGAATCTAGGACCATCGACTCAAGTCGCTGCCTAAATAAAGTTGATGACAGAGTTTTCAAAAAAATCATCTTGTTCGAATTATTCGGATCCATCAAGAACTTATTGGGCGAGGTTTCGATTCTATCACAGCTCTCCTGACCAAGAACCAGAGCTGGAGAAGGCATGTCCGAAAAAAGATACTTTGCAATTTCAACAACAATAGACTTCTTCATGGAGCTCCAGACGACAATAGAGTTCGTTATGTTTTGGATGTCCGCCAGAAATGCACGAACTCCAGGGCGAGTATATACAGCTTTTGGACCTATGTACGCAGGAGCGGTGCAAGAATACGCGGCCCGACTCACTGAGCCTCTAGACAACCCAGGGGCATGCTCTGTCTCGCAAAGGATGCCATTAATATCCAGAACAATATTAAGCCACTTGTCTGGCCGCCGGTTGGGGACAACGGACAAACTCCTCCGCAAACAGTTCTGGGACAGGACGAACACACACTAAAGTCAATGGAAATTACCTGATGAAATGCACATTGAGCAATATGCAAAGGAAGCGTCACAGATTGCATCAATTCTCCCCCACATAGCGACTTCTGTAAATCATTCCCAATCCGAGGCTTCAATGCAAGAGGTCGATGAACAATATCATCCATTCTCATATGAGAAAACAATTGAAGAAAACAAAATTGTTAAATAATTCCATAAATTTATATACAAATGCTTTTACAAGTATGTACACTCCGCCTAAAGTACATCAAAACTCATATGGATCCGATGCCTGCAGTCCAACCAACCCATATGAGACCTACTGGAGACAATGAGTAGTCATTCAAAAAATACAGGGCTGCTGCTCGTAAAGTAGTCTAAAAAAATGAAAAAAAAGAGCTAGCCAACCTGGTCAGAATCAGATGCTCCGTTTCGAGGTCCGTCAGGTGACGGCTCGTAATCCACTCGATCCTCTCCCACCGGACTGACATCCATGGCCACCATAGGAACGTCGATTACGCGGGCCTCTGCGCCGCACTCCCCAGACTGTTGAATCGGAGCGGGGAGAGGAAGCGGGTTCTGGTGAAGGCAGACACCCGGCGTATCCTCGGGTCGAGGATACTCAAAAGGGGGGCTTCTTCTTGTAGAGTGCTCCTCAGAGGGAGCGAACGCAGGTGCTTCTTGAGGAAGAGACTGTTGCTGATCAGGAGAGGAAGCTTTGCGAACAGGAAAATTCGGGTCCCTCTGAGATAGTCCAGCCGAAGGATGCAGGGGAGTAGAGAGCCCTGAACCTAAGTTATCTTCGACACGAGGATAACTCGTGCTCACAGGCACCTCAGAGGGAGGAGGACCAGATGATGTTGCCCCCGAATTCACAGGGCTCCTCACGTACATCTGGGCAAGGTCTGACTTCATTTGAAGCTGAAGCTCAGCCCTAATAGTTGCCTCAATCCGTGCCTTCTCCAAGGCAAACTCCAACCTCTACATCTCAAGAGCTGCCTCCATCTCTGCCTGCCTGCGCTTTGACTCTTCCAAGCGGTCCACCATATCCTGCTTCTCCATCTCCATGAGGCGTTTGATAGCCAGATGCTGATAAAAATCACCACCAGATTCGTACTTTACAACCTTTTCAGGGGGTGGGGCTTCTCCAACAGCGTTGACAAAGAAGTCGGAAGCCTCTATCACAGTCGGTTTTAAAGGCCATTTACCTACATGAGTTTGAATATTCGATGGGCCGGCCGCAGGAGGTCTTGGTCCTTCGTCGTCACTGTCCTAAAGCAGAATGATGGGAATATCCCGCATCGTGACTACTTCAGCTGGTGGCACCTCTTCAGATGAAGGTGCTAAATCAACAGGGACGTCTCCTTGAAGAGTGGGAATAACAGTGGAAGGGACCTCATTGGGGAGCACCGTAATGTCGACTCCAGAGGATGATGGCACCGGTAAATCGCCTGCATCATCAGCATTATGTGATGATGGCCCAGCAGAGTCGGGTCCCAGGGACAAGAGATTTACACCAATGTTACTCCCATACGTATCCAATTCCGGAGTATCATTGTTGTTGGATTCCGGGGGATTCGGCGGAAGAGGAGATCTGCGCGAGAGAGGAGGGTCGGCATCCTCATCAGGTTCGTTGTCAATGCGGACTGAATCCTGACGGAAACCAGAGGATGAGGCCATTCCAGCAGCAGTCTCCGAAGGCCTTTGTGCAGAGCTTGTGCGAGCGGTGGCGGTCCTGGAGGGCCTTCGATCATCAGTGTTGGGTGCTGGTGCGGATTCAGGATCATCGGAATCCGGCGGCAGTGGACGACTAACATACGCACAATCCTTATGGAGGAAGTCGCTTATGTCATACTTCTCCAATTTTTTCGCATTGTGCTTGTATAAATTGCGATAGTCTTTGTCCACGAGACCGTAAAATGATGTTCCAAACATCTGCGAATGACAAGAATAGTGAGTTAAACTAAATACCAACGAAATCTAGAAATGGAGATGCATGCATACGAGTTATTCTCGACACGAGGATAAACATTTGCTAAGCATAACATAATGTGGCATAATTCAGAGAACCCGAAAACGGAATAATGTGATTGAGTGATTAATCGGGTTTATCCTCGACCCGAGGATAAACTACAAAATGAAGGAGATCAATTACCTTACTCGCCAGCAACAGCTTGGAGCCACAAAAGACACCGAAAACTCTGCTCCCGAGCTTGCTGAATGCGGATAGGAGCTCAAAGTAGAACTCCATCCGCAACTCGTAGCCGTGAACAGCGAAGCATGCCTCCAAATACTTGTTTCTTTCGGTGTAGTATGGAGTATCCGCGGCAGAGTAATTCAGGTCAACCTTCTTCAGTAGCGCCGAAGAATCGGGATGGTCGTCCCGAATAAGGAACAGCAAGTACACCTCAGTACACTTCGACCTCAATGTACCCATGTTCAGTCGCTCGAATGCGGATGGCATGTACCTCGACGGAAGGCACACATACTTTGACATCCTCCTCTCCGCATACTTCTCAGCTTGCACCGCTCGCTGCTCAGAAGAGGTTATCCACACCCAAACAGCCGGAGAGTTCAGGGTGGGTTTGCTTCTCTGCATCTTTAAGGTCTTCAAAAACTCCGAGAAGTATGGTTCATCTCATGAGTCCTCCTTGGAAGACCACCCAGGGACTTGTCGAAGGTCAAGGAGACCAAGCGACCACTCTCTGTCTTCCGCAGGGGGATCAAAGTATTCGCCGAACTCCATTTTCTCTCCATCAAAATCGCGGAGCTTGGCTGGTCCAACAACGGGGTCGATGTGGCTCTTGACGTACAAAAACTTCCGAAAGAATGGAAACACGTTCGGAAACTTCTCCACCAACTGAGAAGCTCGCTTTAGCTTCCCGGCATTTGTGAGCCTCATGGAGAAGAACTCCTTGTCGGGCCAGACAAAGAGCATATTGTACGTCGCAGAAGACACGCAATGTTCTTGCTTCCACACCTTCCACACCTCGTCGTTTGTGGACCCGTCTGGCATCAAAAACTTCAAGGAAGGATCTATTGCGATCAATTCCTGAAGGACAATGTGCTTCCTCTTCAGGCGATCTGCCCACTCCTCGTAGTGATAGCAGGACCCGTGAACAACACCTGTCCGCCGGAGCGTGACTTTCGGATACCCATTCGGGCCTTCACTGTCCACCAGGTAGGTGAACAGATCCCGTAAGTCCTTGTTGGAGAGGTGGCCCAACCTCTTGAAAAATTCACGGTGAATGGGAGAGGCTCTGAAATTTTTTGCCTCATTATACATCACCATCGTGTCTGGGTTGATAATCTCGCCTTTTGTGTGCTTGTCGAGAAAAGCTTCCCACAGCTTGAAAACGTCATCAGGCAATGTGATCACCTTGATCTCATTTGTGATATCTGATGACTTGTTCACCTGCTTCCCTTCCTTCGTAGGGTCGATGTTTTGGAAGCGGTTGACAATCAACTTGGAGAATAACTGCAGTTCAGGAAACCCAGGCATGTCAAATATCTAAACACATTCTAGGAAAGTAATGAAGACATGCTTGAGGGATATAATGGTAGTTGTAATGAATCATGAATTATCCTCGAGTCGAGGATACATTCTGACTGAAATCTTACCGAGTATTTCTCCTGGTCAAACATGGCACCATTGCCACGAGTTGAGCCCTCTCCTTGCTGGTAACTCGGTCGGCCCGAGTTGAGCCAAATTCTTCGGCAACTCAAGATCTGGTTCCTCCATGTCGGTTGAGCGTGGTCCAGGTAGTTGGTGTCGTTGTAAAATTTGGAAATCCTCTGCAACTTCACAGGATCTGTTGACCAAACTACATACGCGTCCCAAGGCTGCAAAACATTTCTTCGATTCTCACTGCATTTTTCGACGTTTTGCAGACGCCTAGAGGCTTCCACGCTATGCTGTCTATTGATAAGCATGAACTTGCCGTTCTTAATATTGTCTTATGACGTCGGCTGCCGCTGAAGAGGCTCACCATCGTCATCGACTGGGCAAACACAGATCTTCTGGCGTTGTCCAATTTCGCCAAGTTGCACGAGGAAGTCCATGGTGCTTGACACGATGCCCTCCTCCATTCCCCAAATGATGTATTGGGCTTTCGCAACGACGCATTGCTCGATTCCAACCCCATATGTTGAACTATCGAACGGGAAGCAACCCTTGCACTCTTCCCAGAACACGCTCTGCGATTCGGTGACCGCCTCAAAATCCACCTGCGGATCGTTTCGGGATTTATTCGGAGTTGCTGCCCGCGTAATGGTTGAGGTCGAGCTTCCACCAGCCGTTGACTTCCGTTTTTTCGAGGAGGGCTCTCCAACCGTTGCAGTTGTTGTCGAGGGTCTTCTGGGCGGAGCACGGCTTGAAGTTTGAAGTGCAGATGAGCCTGATGGATTGGTTGTACCGGCACCAGGAGCGCGTGCACGACGACGTGCAATGCCTTCGACAGCAACCAGCCGAGCTTCATATGCTGTTAGGAGTTGATGGATTCGAACTAATCGCCTATTGACCTTGACAGCATCATCGTTAGTCCAAGGCAAGTACTTCTCGAACGCCTCTTTTAGCGATCCTTGCCCGTTTCGAACCACAGATTCGAGCAACTCCGAGAAGTCGAATTGCCCGTAATGCAAACCCACTTTGACAACAATGGAATGGCAGTGGGGAAGATCAGCTCCTGCATCATCGAATGCTTGAACTCCGAGCACAATATACTCGTTTTGTTGCTGCTCGACAAAGGTCACTCTCTCCCTGCGGTTCAAAAGCACGTAAGGGGTACTGTCATTGACCTTGATCGTAATCTGCACAAACTTCCCGGATTTGGAGAACGACCATGTTTGCACTGTATCTTGAAACTCCCACAGTGTGCCATAGTTTTCTACCACGTCGTCGATGAAGGGAGATGGATCGAGTGGATTTCTAAACATCTCAATGAAATACCTCTCCGCTGAATAATCGTAGTCGTCGACAATATCCATTGGATCAACGGCCATCTGCAGAATGCCACACCACATGGATATTAGTAATCACATACTGACTTATCCTCGAGTCGAGGATAGAAATTCTCATTCTTCGCAAGTTACATTAGATTGTGAGTCGTGGTATTCTTGATCAAGTATAACATCTAGCCTAACTTGGCTGAAGCAATGGATTCCTGAGTTCTTTATTCACGAGTGGTATAGACATTTATAAAGGGGCGTTCATTGTATTTTGATTTTTAAGATATTTATCCTCGACTCGAGGATAAACGTGGGACCAGAATGGAAACATTCTTGGAGCCATGTATGAAAATTTGACGGGCAAGTATATTTCACAGAAAAATTAGTGACCGAGTACAATTATGCATGATTTCTGGTTCAATTTATCATTGAATATTCACGAGTTTATCCTCGGCTCGAGGATACTATACATTTTGTCATGGTTTCCTCTTGCATTTATTCTCGAGTCGATGATAAATTGGTTGAAATTCAACCACATAATGGACCAGAAACCACCAATGAACCATGGCAACAAGTTTATGCTCGGTTCGAGAATAAACGGCTTCCAGTATTGGCTGTTTTTTTACAAACTACAGTTCATTGCAATAAAATTGCAGACAAACAAACATACATACAAACAAATTAGCATTACAAACTTTCAAACGATGGTGTCGGACACTTCTCTACTCAGGCACGTTTACAATGTTTTAGACAGAAAATCAGATGCAGCTTGAAACGCAGAATGCAGAATTGTGAAAGTTATCATAAACTTACTTGGAGTGTGTGCAAATATTGCAATTGTTAGCTCTGAATCTGATTGCAGTTGTCGTGCACAAGCAAAACCCTAGCTTGCGTGAAACTAAATCCAAAACTTCCAATCTCCAAAACCTAAACTGTTGAAACACTTTGCAAATCACTACCAAAACCCTCACTTCAGTGAAACTTAATGCAGAACTTTCAAACGCTAAGCGCTGAAAATCACAAACACACCTCACATACCTCAAATCCTAAGTGCTGACAATAACAAACACACCTCACAGAACTGAAACCCCAATCGCTGACACTCACGAAATACCTCACAAAATACTTCCCAACTCACAGGCCTCAAAGACGAATACTCATGAAACCCTAAGCGTTGACAGCCACACACACACCACACAAACAATAACATAGACCTCACAGACACGCTCTCACACACCACACAGAATCACACACACCTCACACACACTCACACATACACGCGCACACACTCTTAGACACACCTCAAACACTCATGCAGAAGCTATACAATGACCCTCACGAACACACTCACGCTCACGCTATCAAACAGAGGAAGCGAGCGAAGAGAGAGGGAGAGAAGGGAGAAAAAGCGTGTCCTGGAAATGAGCGCGAGCGCGAGAGCGAGAGAGAGAGAGAGAGAGAGAGAGAGAGAGAGAGAGAGAGAGAGAGAGAGAGAGAGAGAGAGAGAGAGAGAGAGAGAGAGAGAGAGAGAAGAGAGAGAGGGAGGTGTCACGTCCTTATTCACTCTTGAAAAAAGTGAAGGGTTTGGCGGCTCTTCATCTTTTCCCCTCCTTTCGAGACCAAACCAAACCTAACTTTAAAGCTAAGCGGTAGATGAATGTCCAATTATTTAGAATTGAGAAACGATATCGAAATGACGTGATGCTTCAATTTAATTTTTGGTTAATGAATGTTCGTGAATTGGAATGAATATGGGACGTTTTCATCCGTCAATTTAATTGTACTTTGAATGATTTGAAAACTACCAACTTTGGCATACTCTTGCATGATAAAAATGCATTCTAAATTAGTTTCTTTGGGAAGTACATAAAAATTTTACTTGGTATAAACGTATTTAGAATCTTTTAATTTTTAAAATCATCGTTAATAATATTAATTTTTCATTACTATTGTATTGTAAATTTCAAATCTAAATATTTTTTTAATGGTAACATTGTAAACATTTATTAGAGTCATTGTTCATCAAATTAAGAAGCTTTGAGTGGATCTATATAAAACTACATTTATGTGGCTTTTTTGTTCCGATACGTGTTAATTTCATGCCGTAAATTGTAAGTTTGTAATAATTTTTCAAAGTGGTCCACATATTGCATTTCAAGTTTAAAGTTGCAATTGTCCATTAACAATTTCTTACAACTTATGATACACAATACAAACATACCAAACCAATGAAATTTTGTTTTTGTCGTTCTAAAAAAAAACTACATGTATTTGATTTACTATAGTTTTATATAAGCAATCCTAAGAAACACAATAAGACTTAAGTCTCTAGATAAAAAAGACATCAAACACCATGATCCATGAATACTTTTCAAATTCACATCATATTTTAAATTTATGAGTATTTATTTAAGTCTTACCTTTTTAATCAAGGTTAAATCTGTTTGCATTATATACTTTAGAAGAGGTTTATATTTCCTCATTTTTTTCCTATTTTAGGCCTCTTTGACATGAATATTCTATCTTTTATTGCTTTAATGAATGGAAAGTTTAAAAATTATAAATTTAGTAAAATGACTTCTAGATACTTTTCATATATTCTCTTCAAAACTGTTATTTCACTCAAACTTGTTAAGATTTTATAGTTTCTCCATTGTTTGAAATTGATGAAGCATTTAGCATTTGATCTTTGATGACTTTCATTTACTTCACAGGAATGCTAGGTTGTGAGCGGTAAAAAATGCTCAATGAGCGGTGGGACGTGAGCGATGAATTGTTGGAAATTTCTAGCCCTGCTTTTGTAGAAACCTAATGATTAACCGTGGAAATTAGGCTCTAGAGTACCCAATATTTGTGGAAAATTTAGTGTCATGTTGCCTATTTCCGTGGAACTTTTGCAGAAGTAGAGCCTATATCCACAATTGAAATCTGGATTATCTTATCTTGTTTTTGAATATGCATTAAGATTTCTTTTCCTTCTATATTTAATTTTTAGATAAATCACATTTTCATAACAATTAAGTAAGTTCTATTCTATGATTAATTTGTTTACTACAAATAAATGCAGCGTGAGAAATGTTTAAGAGCTAGAATTACAACACTTACAAGTTTAGAGTTGAAATTGATTAAAAGGAGATTCATCCAATATTTTTTGAACATCATTCATCAGCCTCAAAGCATTTTAACTGTTAATGATTTATTCTATATCTTATACTTAACCCCAACAACAATCGCTGGGGCCCCCAGCAATAGCTGTTGGGGTCTCAACAACAGCTGCTAGGGTCTGCCCAACTAATTTCAGCCCCTAAACGTAGCTTTTTTGGAGTGGATGGAGGCCTAAATCATGTCCAAAGTACACAAGAATTGGCTCACTTATTATTTGGCTATGTTTGAAGAGGATCTTACGGTTACTTTTTGAATATTTTTCTCTCATTGAGCTCTACATGGAATTTAATTTTGAGGGATTTTTTACTGTATTTCAGCGTTTCGACCCCCCAAGGACGTTTAGGGGTTAATGTTAAATTGTATTTGGATTGAAAATATGTTTGAAAAAGTAAAACTAGATTCGAATTCGGAGATGGCAAAGAGCACCCTTAGGTTTAGGGTTAAGGGTTTAGTATATATGAAGGGGCTAGTTTTTAAGTTATATATAAGAAATATGCTAGTACATTACACCAATTATTTGCCATGTGAATAATGTGAATGCTACGTGGAAATTGTTCAAATTTTTGGATTAAAACATTGATAAGTTTATAATAAACTTGCTTTAAAAAATGGGTCCATTTCAATCATGGGTGACTATGAAAATCTACAAAAGTACAAATCAAACTCATCTTGCCATTGCGGACCATTATCGTTCTAGGATTCGAACCGGAGACTGCAAAGAATTTCAATAGTTTACTTCACGTCAGTTATAATGTGAACTATCTCCTTGCTAATCTACCTTTGTAGAACCACTTAACGTGTTCAAAATACTTCAATATTACTTAACCCCAATAAAAGTTCCTCGAAATTGCATACCAAAATCAATTCTAAACTGTTGATTATAGTGTAGGGTTTCTAGAATTTTAGGGTTTTAGGGTTTAGGGTTTCTAGGGTTTATAGGGTTTCTACTTAAAAACCTCATGTATGACTTGATAATTTATGGACCTGCTTAAAAACCTCATGTATGATTTAATAAAATGCAATTTAATATACTTCACTTATACATTTTTTTAAAAATGTGCCTATACGACAAATGTTTTTCTTGAACTTGACATTGCACTTGATTTTTCATAGTGGTCCACAACTTGCTTTTCAAATTTAAAGTTGCAATTGTCAACTAAAAATTTCTTAAAACTTATGATACACAATACAAACATACCAAACCAATGAAATTTTATTTTAGTCGTTCTTAAAGAAAACTACATGTTTTTGATTTACTATAGTTTTATATAAGCAATACTAAGAAACACATTAAGACTTAAGCCACTCGAGAAAAAGACATAAAGAATTATTGACAGTGTAATGATTCATGAGTAGTTTTCAAATTCACATCATATTACACTATACAGTTTAGTGATTTAAAAAAAAAAATTATACCATTTTCTAGTTTTCAATACATAGCAATTGACTACTAATTATAGTCAAATAAATTATCCTCAAATCAAGGATAACCTTTAATTAGAAAGTCATCAAATTGCATGAATTAGCTCAAAGAAAGTTCGTTTTATATTTAAAGATTGTGAACAAAATTAATCATTTTTCCCCTTCTTTGTCAACTTTGAAGAACAAATATGTGTGTGATATAAGTCCGGTGGACATGGACTTAGCGGTGGATCAAATAAACACTTTATTCACGCCGTCTTTTGAACTAGAGTTCTTCTTCTTCTTGTATGTGACAAAAAACACTTATCAACTTACTTAAGTATAATCTAAAGTTGATTAAAATTTTGATTTTTTATCAATGAAACGAAGAAAGCCTAAATCAATATACAACTTTTTTTAAAAACCAAATTAAATTATCTTCAATTCTTATTTGAAAACAATATCAACACAAATTATATATGTTAAAACTTTTAATATTCCAAGAGTTATATTCTTGAAAATGATTCTCATTTTACAAGGCTTATTTTTTTTTAAAAACCCTTTTTTTACCCTAAAACTAATGTAGCAGATTATTGTTTATTTTTATTTTTATTTTACATATGAAACCAAATATGACTTTCAGTTTTTTATTCATTAGAAAATCCGATTTTGTCAAAACGAATCTCATTTTGTCTTATTCGGGTTGGTCGCATTTCTAAATTGAAGTGACTCGACAACTTTAAAAGGTCACCTTAAAAGATGTGCCAAAAATACATTGTTTTCCCGCCCAAAAATGCCGCCGTTGGAAAAAGTCTTTTAAGTTTCCCGCCCTCCTCCATTTTTTGTGCACCGAAGTCCATCACGACATTCTAACTTTCCCCTGGAAATACTCATTTCGAACTCTTCCCTCTCTGAAGCTCTCTCTTCCTCGCCTCCGCTTCCACTTCTGTGCTTCAGCTCTTGCCTTTGCTCAGTAAGATACTGAACTGGTTTTTATTGTTCCAGGTCGTTTTTTGGGACATGAATGTTTTGGATAGTTTTTTAGGGCAGGAGTGTAAGTGAGTCTGTATTTCTTATGTGGTTGTATTTCTTGCTCGTTGGTTGAAATCATATTCATTTCCTATTTGCCTGTGTCGCACAGGTCATTTCAATGTTTTCTACTCTGCTTTCTGTGCAAGAGTACAGGTCTCCCCATCGCACGTTATTAAGTGATATTGACCACTTTCGCGGTTCTTGTTTGTCTCTAAACTAAATCTCTATATGTGACACTCCGCATATTACGGAATCACTGTAGCACTGTTATCCTCGGGTCGAGGATAACCTGAACTCACATAATCGAATCAAATCCATCACTAACGGGACATTATTTTTAAAGTTTATCCTCGACTCGAGAATAAAACTATTGAATCTTGTAAAGTACTGTAAGGTAAACGGGATGCAATTTGAAAAAAGAATTATCCTCGACTCGAGGATAACGTATGTAGTTTCGTTGGAATGCGACGAAACAACATTAAGTATAACCTGAATTCATCAGCTGAATCAAGAATTGATGTCAAGTCTTGATTTGCACTAGACGGGTGTAATATCCAACATGTCTGTCATTCTCGAGTCGAGGATATCAAAAGTATGATATACAATATCTGGATCACTTACTTTATGATGGTTATTCTCGAGTCGAGGATAACTGACTCCGAGTTTAATGTCAATCTGAGATGCATATATTCTTCGAACTATGAGGTGGTGAATGCCAATGTCATACATTCTTTTCTGTGCTTCAGATTTCTTTCGCAGGTCTATCCTCGGGTCAAGGATAACTCACTGAGGTATTGTGCTGTCTGTTCCATCATAAAAAATGATTGGTTTCTAGCCATTTCAAATTGATGGAGATAATTTTAAAAATCCGAATTTGGATAAATGAATTTCTGAATGCTGATCTTTGTTTGAAATATTCTGTACTTTTGGTGTGTTCACTCCGGGTTTAATCAACAATGTGTTGTCATAACTGACCGTTGAATTATTGTACATTTCCCTAATTCAATGTTGAAATACTCAATATCTGAAGTTATCCTTGTGTCGAGGATAAGCATTTCTTATTTGTATCTCTCTCCTCTGATTGGAGCCGTCATTTACATATTTGCCAATATCTCTTGATAACTAAACCTCTGTCATTTTTCTTGTGTTATCTTGAAGATGGAAGAACGCTCATATGATGGTGTAGTTCGAGTTCCACCTACGTTACCTCCAGGTGTTGCTGCATGTGAGGGCATTCCTCGCGCATCGTGGTTCTCAAAGCGCGTTATCCTTCGAAACACATCTGGTGCCGATGTTGCAGTTGGACTTTGCCAGAGTGTTGATTCTGGATTTGTTCCTGAAATTGGTGGTCGACCACTTGGAGATGATCATGTTGCTATTCTAATCGCTGAATGCTTAGACGAGAATGAAATTCCATTGAATTGGATATTTGCCCTCCGAGCATGGCCAACTCGACAAGTCTTTCTTTGTATTGTGAGTTTGTATGACCAAGAACAAACTAGCATTTTCAATGCAGCTCTTAAGGTATTTCGTAGCGGACCAAGAGTAGGCGTTCGACAATACGAAACCACTCGTCACAGGGTAGAGGGTCCTTCTCGATCAAAGAAAGAAGTACTTCTTACTTCACAATCAATCAACTCTGTTGCAAGCACCGTCTGTTGTCCAAGAAATTGTACTCAACGATTTCCACGGTGTTCAATTTCTATGCTTCGCTCCCAAGTTTACCGTGACATTGGAGGTGTTTTCTTTCAGAAACATGTTTGGCTTGATGTACACAGGCAGATCCACATGGATTCCAATGGCAACCATGTGGTGACGCTTGATGGAATTGATGTATGCCAAAATGCATGGTGTACTATCATGGGGGTTAGTCGAGCCACATTCTACCGGTACAAACGAGAGGCAAAGGATGGGATTCGGGCTGGGGCACACGGCAATACTGGTTCAAAGAAGCCTCGGACTCATACTCTACAGGCAATTGCTACTCTGCATGATATACTTGATGATGCTGCCGATCACAGTCCTAATAAGACAACTACACTTGGCACTGGGGAGAAGGTCGTCTCCAAACACCTTCCTGCCTCTTTTCAATGGAGTGGAGTGTTGCCCAAAGTGAATGAGGTGAATTCAAGATTTGGCCTCAAACCAATATCTTTGTCTGGTCTTAGTCGAATTCGAAGCTCTGAGTTTGAACAATACTCTACGAAGAAGCCTGGTGACAACTTTGCCCGCTGCGGAAGATGCGACCAACTCAAGCAATTAAAGAAGGCTTGTACACGGGGGTCCTCCTCATACAAAATGTGGGAAGTCAAATTGCAGTTACATCAGGCCTCTCAACAGACTCATCGTATTTTATATTATGGGAACCGGAAGAACTCGGAAGAAAAACCTGACGAGGTTGTGTACATTATTCATGATAAAATGGATCATAGCAAAACCGCATCACCTCATTTTTCTCACAAGAATAAAGCGACGGAGTCCTTCATGAAACTGCCTGTGGCCGTAACTGGAATGATTGCTCATGGACATGGAGATGTTCGTTATGCCCATTATAGTCTTGACATCTTCCCCACAGACTCAAACCACACTGTTGGATCCATTGCAAAGTTACTTCGGGACTTAGAGAGTCCACCGGTGTATTCTTCTCGTGAATTATTTACGAGAGGAAGAGCTTCTCCTCTCTCTGAGGCTGTGCTTGCGGATGCTAACGTGTGTCTTGGATCCCTTGCTGCTCCACCGGTTGAACCTGTTCCTGCGAAACAGTTACCACCAATTCTCCAAATGCAGTTAGATAATGCCACAGGGGACAATAAAAATAGATTTGTGTTCGCTTTTTTTTCCCTCCTTGTCCATATGGGTATTTTCCATGAAGTGTATGTCAACTTCTTACTTGTTGGTCATACTCACGAGGATATTGACGCAATGTTTGGGAGATGGAGTTCCAAACTCAAATCAAATAGCTATCCAACGATTCCACTCTTGATGAAATCATTCATGGATGCTGAGAAAGTGCCAGTTATTCCACACCTCATTGAAGAGGTGCCCGATTTCAAGGGCTTTTTAGAAGGATATTTGTGCATTGGCAAAGAGGCCCTTACAGGTCACACTAAGGGCCAACAATTCAAGTTTTACAAGGGCTCTGATGGATTGCCAAAGATGCAGTACAAAATTCTTTGTACAGATAGGGATTGGTTGCCTGAGGAGGATGGAGGAATCCAGATGTGGAAAGTGGCGGAAGATGGTAGGCCAATTTTGCCTCGTGGACAGCCGATTCCTCTCATTCCGCGACGTCATGAGAATTATGATGAGGTCCTGAAGGGTATCTCTGGGTTTCTAAGTCTTTGGAAATCTATGGCTAACGAGGATCTCTCGGGTGAATATATGAGGAAGAACGAGCATATTATGTACTATTGGAGAGGTGTTAAGGCTTCTCTCGAGGTGCCTTTGGAAGAATCGGCTCTCCTACGAGAGGGATTCTGGCCACTATCTAGATATGCTCCATCCATGGTGGATGAATATGAGATTGATGGGTCGTTGAGGGAGGAATATGCAGAGGACCCTCCATTCATTGGACAACAACGTCATTGTCCTCCTCCATCGTTTCGGGTTGGTAGAGATGTGTACGAGGGCTATGTACTTGCGGTGCGTTCAGCTGATGGAGATTTGCGCCCATTTTGGATTGCCTTGGCATTGACTAATCTACATCCGGATCGTGAACATTCTCATGAGATTAAAGTGCAATACTTCAAACCTGCATCCCAGCGTCATGTGGACTTGGAAACGTACCAAGGGTGGGATTCTAATCATGGGAATAATTGGGTTGAAGAGACTGAATCTGAACCAATCTGGGTATATACAGATTGTATTTTAACGGCTTGGAAGCCTAGGTTGCGTGGAAACACAAGCTCCTTTAGATTAAAAATTCCTAAATCACAGGTGGACATAATCAAGGCATCTTTAGTTGAATTATAGATTTCAACGGAGTTTGTGGTTTTTGGGGACTGGAGTTATTTTACCAATATAAAATGGAAGGGGTGCATGTTCTTTTTTTATTTTTTGTTCATCCGTACTGGGTATCCTATTAAGTATGTAGTGAACTTGTATCTATAGGATGGAATTGTAGACTTTGAATGTGCGCATAGCATATTTGTAGATGGAGTTAGATTAGTGTTTGTAGTTACATGTAGTAATGTATTGTGTTGCTTTCAATATTATACAAGAGAGGCGGGAATTTTGTTACATCATTGATCTATAAATGGCGGTCCACATTGTGAGTGTCAGTAATTGTACATTTATCCTTGATGCATCGATACTTTCTATAGATAGCAATTATTGAATGGATTGCTACAATACATGCTAACTTTTCCACGCTACTAGGTATTTCAACGACCTTGTTGTTTGGAAATAGTATAATCTCTTGAAATTGGTAATTAATTCTTTTTCAAATGAAAAGGTATGCATTCAAGGTGGAATTTAAATGAGTGTATATGTGTTATAATTTTAAATAAGTCCAATTTTGGATTCATCTACTTAGAGGGGTTATCAAATTTATTGCCGCTTCTATTTTCCATCGTAATTTGATTCTCGCAATGATTTTTTTTGGATGTATTAGTTTTACTTAGATAATAGGCTCCATATCTAGGTACATTTTTTATAATCTATTACCTTTACACACACAATTAAATATGATATTCAATTTCATACAAGATGAATTCAACAATCCATGATATGGCTAGATTATTTAGCATTTTCAATCGAGATTGAGTCTCAATTTAATACATAGTCTCAAATTAATGAAATTATAAATTGACTATAAAAAGATACCATGATAAATTGAGACTCTGAAATGTCTCATTTGAATGAATATGGTGTTTTTTGGGATTTTTCAAAAAAATCACATTTGTTACATTTTTGGTCAATTGGCTATCAACTAACATATTTAAATAGTGGAATGTAGTAGCCAAAGAGTAAAGGATCATACATAGCTCTTTAAAACGTAAAATTACTATCAATAAGTTCACATAATGAGTACAAATATGTGAATTCTGCATTGAGACAGTACAAACATTTTATATTCGTATTCATTATAAGGTTTTTTTAATGCAATAAATATTTTGATTCTCAATCTTCAATATATGCAAGATGTAGGGCTATACCTACTAATTTTCCCCCCAAAATATAAAATAATCTAGTCTAAAATTGAGTCCAACCTTGAACCCTGCCCTGAAATGTGCCTGGGACAGAAATTCGTACAAGTGTAGTGTGGTTTCACCCACCTGATAAATCTGTACATCTTGTGTAAGGTGTTTTGAGTACATGTGTGTGTAAGTGAGTCTGGTATTTATCTTGTTTCAATACCTTCACATGCAATATACTTCTTGAATGTAGTTTAAACTTAGATGAAAACAAAAGTACTCACATTCTCACCAGTGAAAACCTAAACTTAGATGAAAACAAAAGTACACTACGTGTTGTATCAGCTGGTCCTTAGCGCATGTTTCCAGGCATTTACAAATAACCTCACGACCAGTGTCCTAATCAGCTGGTCAATGGTGAGGCTATTCGTACAGAGTTAGAAAAATTACTTGGAGCCATACGGTACTTCCAGCAACATTTAAGGGAAAACTGATAGATTTTTCTGGAAGCAGGAAATGTATATGTGTAGTAGTTTATGTACTTCTAAGTATGGCTACACTGTGCGGCAGGTCAAGGTGCCTGAGAGTATCAAGACAACTTGAAACAACTGAATGCGTGCTGCTTCAACAGATGAAGTTGCAAGACGTCTAAATGAAAGGCTTCTTTCATGGTCACTACTTCAGAGGCATCGTCCTCACGAGATCGATGTTACTCACCTTCAAATTATAAATGAGCAGTTGCGGAACCATATATGTGGTCCGACGTCAATTGATCTTCACCACGCACCACTTACGTCGCCTTGCATTGAGGTTGATTCTGGTGTGGGCGGCATGGAGGAATCAGTCAACTGCAACTTGGTCACTGATCAAAGCTCCTCCCATCATCCCCTGCGATCACTTCATCAACTGCATCCTCGTCCAGCTTCTCGTCAGAGTCATCATCTGGAACAGGTTCATTGCCAGAAACTTCAGAGTCTCTACAAAACAGGTACTGTAAAGACTCTTGAAATTCTTTCAGATTTTCGGCGTGTGCCAAGATCGATTCTATCATCGTATCATCCCTCAGCCTCCGAGACAAATCCTCGTGCGGTCCTGCAAGCAGCAAATAGGCCCAAGTTAATAATGTTGGACACAGTCATTAACTCCGATCCCTATCCTCTAGAGTCTACAGTAACGTTTTTCAAAGTTTCAAACAGGACTTGGTTAGCTGTCAGTTACAACAAAGATGTCGATTATGTCTGTAGATCTTGAGTTAAGACTACAAGATTCATATGCGCAGTGCTTATCATCCGGAAGGCGTCTCTGAAAGGGTGGAACAATGTCAGTAAAACAGAAAATGTCATTAGCTAGCGACCTAGTCCAATATATTTCATACGGCAATTGACATGTTAGTCACACATTTCTCTGATCAGGAGAATGTTGATAAAGCCAATATCCACAAATAATAATTTGTTCTTTTGTAACAATTCACAAGCAACTCTTTACCCGGCCACAAACAATTTGTTTTTCCAGAACAAGTTACAGATGCAAAAAGAAAGAATCTTGTTTTCAATATAATTAGAAGGTGTTTTGGACAAGATGTTCCAGACAAGAATAGGTGTAAGAGCTTAGGAGGGCATTGATTATTGCCAGGTTGGGTTTCTGGTCTGCTTGGACAATCTTAACAGGACTCAAAGCATGATAAATGTGATGAGACGCAACATTACCTGAAGATGGCTCTCGGTGCAGTCGATTTCGATCAGTCAACGCTTGATCGTTCTCATTCTGGACCATCTCCGGAGCTAATTGTGCCACATTGTCTCCTCCAACGTCTTCTAGCTTGGGGATGGAAAGTGGAGGGACGAGATTTTCCGTTGGGTGCTCGAAGGCGGCGTCTTCCAGACTGAATATTGCCGGCCAGTTCATGATGTTCCAGGACCTGCTTTACAGCGCCTTCGAGATTAAGCTTCCTACCAGCATGATTAGACATAAAAAATTAGTTTCAAGTATTAAGATTCACTAGACACGCCTAATATGAGCACCTAAAACTAGTAAGTCATGGTTGGCTAACTATATTCTGCAAGCATGACTAAGACTTAAAACAAAAAGAAACCACGTTAGGAGTTCCTTTCTTATGAATACAAGAGTTTTGGTTTAAACCACACTGGAAACGTAGCTCCTCTTCCAAAGGTTGTTTTAAATATTTCGGTTTTCTTTAAGTAATTCTAGCAGTGAAAAGTTTCGCAATGCTCAGTGAGAGATGTGAAGCAGCTAGACACTGTATTGTCCAATATCCAGACCACGCATCTGAAATTCGGGTCTCATCGTGGTTCCTACTGGTCAGCCTTTTCTGCTTCGGATCTACGACCATCAAACTGATTCCAGCAATCTAATTCACCTTCAAGCAGAAGTATATCGACACCACAACTGAATCGAATATGTCATATAGTGCTAAAAGTGATCACTAGCTGAAGTTGAGAGTCTCTTCATAAGATGACTCCAGTTCTACTTATGGGCGCTGCAGTCATTGCTTAAGGCCGCAACGTACATAATAGACTTGGATGCTGGTCATCAACCTGTAGACTAACGATAAAACGTTTCGCGGTGAAAATCTGGCTGCTTAAACCTAAAGCTAATACTTTTCTCAACCATGCAGGTCAAGAAGTTCAAGATCTAACAACCATTTTGATCCTCCTATGTATTAATCGCACCCAGGCAAATGTCTCATCTTGCCAAACTTGTTTATTAGGGAAAATATGTATTTTTTCCTTATGCAAGCGAATGATGTCCTACTTAATACTAATGCCGCTTACCGCACTACCCAAAGCATGTTCTCTAGACCAAGGCAAATTAGTATCGGCTTAAACTTACCATGTTTGTACAACTACATCTATGGCCCGTCCCAATCAATTGTGTACTTCGGCGGCATATCGACACAAAGTTTGTTCTCCGCCAAAGTTTCACACCACCTAAGTTCCCTACATCGGGATTCCGAAGCGGCCGGCACATGACCTGTATAGTACATGTTACGGCAAGGCGTATGCTTTAAATAAGAATCTGCCGAAAACGTTAGTGCTGACGCTAGCGATTGTCTCAACAGCTAGTAAGCCATTCGTCCACCACGGCTTCTATACCTGTTAACCCTACCGCGGGCTACCGAGTCGTATGTTGACGACCGAATCATGCACCGACAGTCTTGGCTCAGGCGTTCCACCCATTTCAGCTGCGAATGTTAGGGCTAGATTACTTGACTCGCCCACCAAATGTTGTCCCAAACGGCCGGCCACCCGAGTCGATCCTGCAGTTTAGTCTATCGAACAAGCTACAACCCTGATCGATCAACCAGCTACAATAATAACTAGGGTGAGGTGTTCCTTCCGGCCATTGGAGTGCGGTGCTTGAACCGGCGAACGAGTACCAGGAATAACAAGAGGCGGTGGATCGACTTACCAGTCTAGAAAGATCAGAGAAGTAGTATGATGGTCTGGATTGCTGGCTGCGACAGATCTCACCGCATCACGCACTGATCGAGTGGAGAGGATGTTGACGACACCGGAGCTAAGCCTTTAGGGTCTTAAGTTTCACTCAATGTCTGTATGCATTCATTGAAGAGCTGAGCCCAGAAAGAGTCAAATCTAATCAGGCTAATTAAGCCCTACAGGATCAAGGTGTTTAACAGAAGTCTCTAGTCCATTAATTAAAAATTACAAAGATGAACTTTTTTGAGAATGTAACTGTATTACCTTCTTCTAAACTTATATGAGATGATGTAATAAAAATTTGTGAATTTTGACCGTACGGATGGAGAGATGATTGGCAATTGCAGTCAAAGTGAAAATTGTTGTCCCCAAATGGTACTTTAGGTATAATTAGTAGATTATTAATTAGCTTGAGTAGATTTTAAAAACTAAACTCAGTACTTTTATTGAACCACTTGTGACTTTCTTCTTTGATTTTCCAATTGGTTAACTGTTTAAAAAAAATATTTAAAATAAGAGACAACATGACCCTACATAACCAATGCCATAGGTGTTTCACATATGGCATTGGTTACTTTGGTTGCATTTAATAAAATTTGGTAATACACAAGAAACTTGTGAAATCTATTATAGTTGGACATAGTTGTTCATCGAAGTTTGCGAAATGCCACCAAAATTGTGAAAATAATTGTATTTATAGTTTAAGTACAAGAATAAGATGTGAAATTAGTTGAGCATATTTGTTTGATATTGTACTAAAGGGTTAAGTAATTGATTAAATCTAACAATGGATTTTGAGTGTTTAAGTGTTCTCACCTTTTCTTTCACCTAGTTAAAAATCCCTTAGAAAATTAGTCTAGTTTTCTAGAAAGTTGTTTTAAGAATTTGTTTTTGGCCAAACCAGACCCACTGGTAGGGCATAAATTCTCTACAATTTATGATTTTTGGCAAGGACCATACACTCTTTTTTTCAACTTTAAATAGTTCATTCTCTCACTATTTTTTATTTAATATAGGTATATCTAAAGCTATCCAAATGTTACACGCTAG
The DNA here is from genome assembly GCA_963971425.1 of Bryoerythrophyllum caledonicum. Taxonomy (NCBI): domain Eukaryota; kingdom Viridiplantae; phylum Streptophyta; class Bryopsida; order Pottiales; family Pottiaceae; genus Bryoerythrophyllum; species Bryoerythrophyllum caledonicum. The sequence continues at coordinate 12,061,956 of OZ020524.1, forward strand.
TATATTGTTATTGTTGATAATAAACTCCTCCAAAGGTAAACTACCTTATTTATGGTGCTATATTATAAAGAGCCACATATTCTACTTTCACTATAAAAAAAGTCGGTATGTATAGACAAACAATGTATATCACATAGTGGTCAACGTGGGTGTAAATTATTACTATTTGATTTACTTCTTGGTTTACCTTTCTAGCAGATTTTCTTCCAAACAAAAATTCCAATGAAAAGACTTAAGAGCTCATAATTTTGCAAAGTTGATCTACACTCCAATCTCTCTTTCAACCTCACTCTCATTTCAAGTGTCATATAAACACTACATATTTATAACAATTCAATTCACACCTGTTCTTTCTTTTTTTCTTTTTTTCGCCTTGGTACACCATCTCTGGAAACATTTCAACTGACAAGATACAACGACATTGTAAGTGAATGAGTCAAAACACACAAACTAGAATTAATTAATGATATTAATTAATAATGTTCACACTAAAAAAATAAAGTATCCACACAATTTAGTTGAACTAGGAGGTTAGTTAGTTCAGAAAAACATATCAGATATTCAACCAAGGTCAAGATCTACATACTAGTCGGACAAGAGGGTTATTCACCTAGAAGGTAAGCCCTCCCATAAGCAACCAAAATCATAGCCAACGTCTATAAAATTGGGTATATCCAACTCTCTTCCATCCCATTACCACCAACTCAGCTCCAAATGGAGGTTTGCTATAAGTCAAGCCCTTACTTTTGGTCGTTGGTTATGGAGGTACCTATTGTTGGCAAGGCCCTTCTACTGTTCTTAACTCTTTAGTGACCACGCAACCACTTTCTGGTCTCTGGATATGTTTATTCTCAGAAACAAAATGACTAAAAACTTTACTAAGAGTCTAAAACCTCCAGAGCTAGTATATTTTTTCAAAAAATTCGGGAAAGCCTGTCACTACCATAATCCATTGGGCGGCTGGGCCTTGGGGTGCGTAGTTCAAGGTGCAGGATATCATGCTAACTAGTATGTGACGGTGGCCCCAGCTAATGAAATCGTGTCCAGGATAAGTGTCATAATCTTTGAACCAAAACTAATATCAAGATATTGGCAACTTTGGCGGAGAAGTTCACTGTCTAACGTTCACAGAACATTTTCTAGATGCCGAAGTTTGTGATTCAAGCCGCCATAATTCCCAATATCTCGATTTGATCAACCTTTAATACTTAGGAATTTATACGAAGGTTTCACAAACATTGAGCAGAATCTACATGATTGACCTCGTACCTGGATGAAGGCTCCATCTGGTACTGTGTTGTTCTTGGAAAATGACCTCCAGGTCCCGGCCAGAAGCTGCTGGCTGGAATTCATTGCGGAAGCTTCACACTCCTGAAACATGTACAAGTTCCAAAATAACGTAAAAAGTCCGCCAAAGTAGCAAATTATTCTATGTCTCTAGATTAGATCTGATAAGCGACTGCAAACACGTACGGCTATCGTTTTCTCGAGATGAGGTGCTGCTCACAATCCGTCACCGAACCACCGAGTATAAGTCGTCGACCTTTTCTCTATATGCTGCCTTAAATGCTGGCATGCTGCAAATCTGGGTAAGAGGGCCGCTCCCTTCAAGTGTGCATCTCTCCTCTTAAAAACGGAAATAATTTCTCAGTTTCTAGAGGTATATTGTTTCATTTAAGCGACACTTGGGTTTACTTGAAGCGCATGGACCGTTCATGACCTTAAAATCTATGATTGGCTGGCTTATTTGAGAATATGTACAAGTTACCGTCATTTCTGATGAATTTGGAAGGGAAGAGGAAGTAAACTGCTTAGACAGGGCGAACTTGTTGCAATCGCAGACACTATATTACTAGATGATACTTTAGAAGTCTGCCTTCGAAGTCTGATCCTATGTGAAATCTACAGATTGTGACTTAGACAGGTGCGGATCATTTTCGAATACGCCTAGCAAAGTGTCCCAAGACCATTCCAGATCCACTACTCTATAGCGGTTGAAGCTATAAGTAATGGACTCCTCAAGCCGATAAACTTCTTGGAGAATGGAAACTTGCCAACCGACCTGCAACAGATGAGCAAGCTGTCGCAGAAGTTATATGGCTAAATTAGTTATGTTGCTAAAGCTGTGTGTGCTATCTCTCTTTCACCAATTTGTGCTTTTCCCTCTACTCATGTGTAACATGTAAACAATAGGGTGTGTCCAGAATACAAAGAAGGTACTATCAGAAGTCTAATAATGTTTGAAGTTGTTACTTGATGATTGAGCACAAAAGTGCCAAAAACCGCCGAGAGAACTCATAATGCCCTTCACATGAGCCAAATCTCAAGGACTATGATCTCATAGGTAATTAAAAAGAGTGGTATCTCGCTTCTAATTCACAAATGATCTCTCGACACTAATATGACGAATGTGACACCCCCCACGTTCTCTAGTCGATACCCACTGAATCATAGACTGGTATAAATGCACATGATTGTGTACTCGACACTCAACAGCTCAAGTTGCTCAACACAACATATTAGAGAAATACATGTATATAGTCGAATCAGTAGGCTACTTCTCTCTAACGCAAGAACCATTATATCATAGCCTACTCCAGTTCTATGATCTGCCTCACCATACATGAAGAATCTCGAAAGCCACCAGACTGTCAGCAACATACACAGCTCGAAGAGTCTCAACTTTAAGCACCTCAGCGTCTGCTTACAAACTTATGCACAGGAATACTATTCGAATATGAACTAGAACTGACTTTAAAACTAGCCACAGTGCTCGAAACCTGAAGATCCAGGCTCTCTCCGAACGACCACGGTACGCGTTAAACCCTTGAAAGTAGGTCTAAGAATCAAGAGGAGTCAATGTCCACATGATGCCTGGACCACCAGACAGTATTGTTGGCAAATCATGCTGGACTTGAGCTATCAAGCAGTTTAACCTGACAACCCAGACATTAATGGAAAAGAATTGGCGGCCTCTAGTTTGTCGCATCCATTGCAACATTATTTGGTTCGCAACTTGATGCCTGCATATGCCATATGCAGCTAGTACTACCTCGGCCTTAGATCGCCGGTCTAACATGTGTAGTTTGAGTACTCTGGATTCAACTCAATCATACGCAGCGATTCTCGTGATCATGTTCCACAGAAATCCCGGCCAGAGCTAAAACTCAACCACGGAACTCGGTGCAGGCTCGAGTTCCTGGAATCAATCGTACGGTTGTAGTGTGGTGCGTTTTGCGGGAATCAAGTTACAGATACCTTCACAAGAGAATACTGTTAGATCGATGATTCCTGATATGCTTACTGTTTTAACCCGTTGCAATGGCCCGGGAGCCGGGATGATGCGTGTACCAAAATGTCCAAACCATTCGCCGGATCCACGCCTTCGAATCACCGCATCTCTACCGCTACTTTCACCAGTTTGGCGCCTTTTTACATATTCTGATTTACAACAATTGAAGTCCAACATCTGTAGATTTTATACTTTCATTGAATGAAAAAGTTTGCCACCAAAGTTAAATATCTCATCATCTACAGTCGATACTACTTTGATTTGGCTAAAGGTATCACCTCCAATATTTACTTTATGGATATTATGTTTCTTTTCTGCAGGGTGAATATATTTGCCTAGTATATTGATTAAGGTCTTCCTTTATGAAAAACATAGAGATATTTGTTTCCAATAAAATACTCATCTATTGGTGGTATATGTGATCTAATTTCCTTCAAAATAAATAACGTGTTGATACTTACAAGTACTACCAATAAGTAGATAGTCAGATGTCATGTACTAAGTGACAGCTTTAGAAGGTGGTTACTGATTGCATCTCCTCCATTCGCACATCTAAATCATCAAATAATTAGATAGGTTGTTGCATTACCCGCTTTTGACCAATAATACTTCGGTGCTTTGCATACATACATCAAACTAACCAATTTTTCAACAGTCAATCTATTTCTCGCGGTGTGATAGCTTCCGTGAGACATCATTGCATAGGAATAGGCCCCATGCAAGGGCCCGAGGAGCCTCTTCGGCGTAACACCCGTTATGCTCGAGATAATACTCGTAAGAAATCGAGCCCTGCTCAATAGTGTATCTTCCGGTAGAGCATTGTTCAAATGAACTTTGCGACCAACAAAGCGGCCCGCGGGTGTTACGTATCCCATTTGTTTCCAAGTATACTCACAATTCAATCAAGAGAAACCCTCCGCCTCTATCAATTCTAAGTTTCTTGGTCTCTGCCAAGTTTCTCTCTCAATATTTTCTTGAAAATTTTGAACCTCGGAAAATCTTCTAGTTTCGTTTTCAAAAGAAACAACCAACCTTTCCTTGAAAAATCATCAGTGAGAGCCTTATTGAAATTGAATCCTCCTAATGATTTATATGGAAGTCCTATCAGATCACCATGGACAACTTCAAGAATCAATTTTTGCCCTGAAAGAAGATTCTATGGAAAATCTCTCTTAGCAATTTTCACAGACCTCATGGTAGGATTGTAATTTTGGCAATCCTTTTACAAGGCAACTCTTGATGAATGGGGTAAGCCTCTAAACTGAAGAAAGCCTCTACAATGTAAATGATATAATCTAATATGCCAAAGTTTGGCTCTTTCTTCTGAAATCATTACAATATTTGTTTCATGTTGTTAAGCAAATTTGTAGAGTCCATTTAGTGGATCACGCAGAATACCTGACACTACAATGTTCTTGTTTTTATAATTGTCAAGTAAGTTTTAACCATTGACATAATTTTGTGTTTTACAATGAATACAATACTCCATCACTCAATGCTCCAATCAAAATTAAACTTTTTGTGACAAAAGAGACCTCCAAAACCTTAGATAACTTTATCTCTCCATAAAGAAGGTGATTTACCACTTGTGAAATGGTAGTAGTCCAATATTTACAACCTCATATGGTTAATTACCTTGTTTATCAAGGTGGTAATACATCCTATCCTCCCTATGATTGAAATGAAAGCTACCAAGAGACCTCCGTCGAGTCAACTTGTTAATAATGTCCATACATGTGTACATACTTATCCCTTAAAGGTAACGAGTGGATCACATATACAGTCACGTATTTTACTTTTAACATACAAAAAATGTATTAAAATTTAGCAAGACATTCACCATTGGATTGAAGGTTCTTTAACTAACATCTTTCATTCAGAGGTCATTTCAATATCTCAACCTTATCATGCTCAAATATGACACCAAACATGTAGAATACATGACCATTTTGCAACTTCTAAAGCATGTAGTAGGTGCAATAAATTATAATGATCTAAATTAGAATTGTCATGTCTCATTGGATTGGGCTCATCACAAATATTGTATACATTAATTCTTACACCTTGTATGTCAAGTACACAGTATGTTGCAAGCCAAATGTGGCTTCTCGAACCATGAAGGGTTAATCGTCGACTGCACCTACCTTGGCCATTAAACATGCGTCATATACTTGGGAACAAAACCGGATTTGAGCGGAGGATGAGCGGAAAGATAACCGTTGCACCGTTAGAGCTTACACCGTCTTTATTGAGAAATTATTCAATTGATTCATTGGAAAGGCCTAGGGATGCAACATCAAATGCAATCCGGGGTCTGTTGGAGTGATTTCTAGCCAACGTCGACAAAGAGTACTTGGTGTGACTTGTACTTAATAACTTGACTCAGAAATGCACATGAGTCTATGTAGTCGAGATATTAAATTAATAAATGCACAGGATTGTAATACTCTACACTCAACAGCTCAACACTACAGGAAATTAAGTGCATGTACATTGTAGTCTAAGGAGTAGGCTACTTCTATCTGACGCAAGAAAAGCCTTATCCAGCTTTTGCAGTACTATGATAGTATGATCTGCCTCACCATACATGAACAATCTCGGAAACCATTAATAATGACTCCAGACCCTTGTCGCGTTCTTTGTGTCACTACTCTGGTTACTACTTTGCAAGTTACAGTAGATCTCCGTTTTTATTGTGCCAAAAAAACAAAAAAATGACTCCAGACTGTCTGCTATATGCACAACTTGAAACAGATGCTGAAGAGTCTCAACCATGAGTCTGAAGAATCATGTAATTCGGCGTATTCGAAATATGTCGACTACAATGAATACATGTAGTCTGTACCTGATAATATTGAATCATATTGTAAGCAGTTTTATATCTTTTGTGGCAAATTCAAAATACGTTGTGACCAGTCCGAGATGGCCTTAAACTACCAGGTGATGATGGAGAGATACCCAAGCCAAATGGAGTGGTTGTGGGTTTAATATATGGTTGTGAAATCTTCTCTTTATTTGACGGAAACACCTTATGCAAGTTGCAAATATTGCAAATCTAGCGTGCTAAAAAAAAACCTAATTTTAAAAAGCGTATTGATTGCAGGGTTGTCTATCGTGACAAAGTGACGATGACGTGCCGTCACGACGTGACATGTCGTGACGGACCCCCTCGTCACGACACAATAGGGTCAAACTAGGGTCAAACTAGGCTCTGAATCCTAGGGCGGGTAAAATTTCTACCCCTTTGCCACGTTATCTATCCGATGTGGCATGAACTTGTGACATGTCAATTGAGTTCACAACTAGTTTTAGTAAAAAAAATTCCTAACTGTCTCGACGTCTCCCCGGGGGGATTGTAGGGGCGTAGATAAAATTACTAAATATTGTAAATTTTAGTGAAATTTCTAAAGGAAAATTACTGTTTTATTTGTCGATTGAGGCGGATGGGCGCGGATGGGGCGCGGAGTAGGCGCGGATGGGCCGCGGACTGGACGCGGACTGTGCGCGAACGGAGCGCGGACTACCCGCAGACGGGGCGCGGATTACCCGCAAAGTGCCCGCGGACAGGGCGTGGATGGCCCGCGGACGGTTTAGGATTGCCCGCGGATGGCCCACGGACTGCTCGCGGATGGAACGCGGATGGCCCGCGGACTGGGCACGAACAGGG
>OZ020524.1:12069114-12273430 GCA_963971425.1 Bryoerythrophyllum caledonicum
GATGGTCGTCAATGTTGTAAATTACCACCTATGTAATTACCCTAGTTGATGACATGTCTGCATATGTGGCATGTGGATTTCTTTGTGCATCCGACGTGTCTCTATGGAAGTAAATGTAAATATTGAATATTCAAATGTAAAAATAGCCCGTCACGGTAATGTCACGATCCGTCACAACGTCATGCCGTCATTGTGTCGTGACATCGTGACATTGTGACGGATTTGGTCGCCGTCACGGCACAATAGACAACCCTGATTGACTGCACCCAAGTTTATTGATCATTTGTCTGCAAGAAACATTGCATTTGTATTATCACCGCAAGTCCATTATTGTCCTCGAATTTTGGACGAATCTACATCGTATTTGTTATAACTTACTGGAGACATCAGAATTATAATTGTCTTCCGGAACATCAATGTTGCTCTCTGAACCAAAGTCAACATACAAATACTTTCCAATCTGTTCTTGGAAGGCCTTCAAATCCTGAGCATTTTCCATGATAGCAATCAAATTCAAAAGCTCATTATCCGCCATATTTGGAGGCGGCTTGTAATCTTCTGGAACATCATCGTTTCTTGAAATAATTTCACAACGGTCAGAAGCATAATTTACCATAATCGCAACCAAGTTCACAGCTTCATAATCATCCATGTTTGGAGGATGCTCAGCTTCTCATTGCAAAGGTTCTGTAAACATGCAAGCTACTTTATGAATGAGTACCATATAGCGTTTAAACCTTTGAAAGAAAACTCAAAGTAATTCTTCAATAATATATCAATAAAAAATCCTTGATGATGTAGTAGTATAGAATTGCTCCATTAAATACACGGTACACCTGTAAATGATCCACCAATATGTAGAAGCTATTTCTTATACATGATCCATTAGTATATCTAACAGTTACTATAAAGATCTATGTATAAAACTCATTTACAAAATCCTTCTATGATTTTCTGTTGAGGCCTTACGTAAAGGTTATACTTGGATAAAAACTAAAATCTAACTTAGAAGAGATTTTATAGCATAAAATGAGAGAAAATGAATCACGGGTTGAAAAATGAAAGGACTATGAGATGAAGCTTATGCACATACACAATATTCACATAATCACAATAAAGAAAAACAAACAATCTCTAGAGATGGTCTCTAATTAACTGAGTTCTAAGAAAAGAAATTTAAAAATCAAGTTAGGTGCATTAAAGTCGAATGCATGAGTGCTAGGTGCATTAAAATAAAAATGATACCAAATCTAAATTAAATGTTATTAAATGCTCTGGGTTTTCCAGATTTCCTATGTTTCTACCAAATATATATATATATATATATATATATATATATATATATATATATATATATATATATATATATATATATATACATTTAAGTAAAGCAATTTCTAAAATGGGACAGTTTAAACATTTCAGAAACTACATCTTAGAAACTACTGAGACTCGACATTGTCACTTTAGACTAGCTGTGAGTTGGCAACAAAGACAATTAAGTGTATATTTATATACAATAAAGTGCATATACATATACAATGTTAGAGTGGGATCTTCACTTTAAATTTGTAGATGATGCTGTTATTGTGTCTGTAAGACCCTCCAGTAATACTAGTACCCGGATTTCGAATAATATTGACATGCATGATCGGTCACCCAGCGATAAGACATAGCAACATGATTCTTGGGAGCGATTCTTCCAATTTATCCATTTTAAATTACTACTCTCAAGAGTTATGACCTGAAATTATACATAATATGATAATTGATAGTTGTCAATGCAGACAGTTTTTGGAATGGCGAGTAAAAGACCTCGAAAAGGTACCTCCTTCTGCCAACATACCGAATTTTTGGACTTTAGAACCTCAACTGCAGCTACCTTGTCTTTACAATGTAGGCCCATTACCTTATTTACTACGGGAATACTGGCATAGCAGGGGTCCAAAAAATATTTTAATTCATTACTGTAACTGATGATATACAGCTAATTTGTTAACTAAGACAAGGAGAGGTGGAGTGTGTGGAGTGTGTGGAGTGAAGAAAACAATAAACTCTAATCAGTAAATAGAACAATTGAGATAATATGAGTATTTATAGTAAGTTAAATGGAGTACAAAGTTAGGATTTGATGGACGTAAGTGCACACTACAATCATGCAGAGGCATCCAAAGTCATCAGTGATACATGCTATGCTTGAGGCAATGCTTGGGAATGTGACATTCTAATTAAACTACCCAAGGACAAGGGCTCAGATTCAGCATAATAACTTGCAGAGTACTGTGTACACGTAATATTAGATTCTCTTCTTTTCGAGACCACGGAGATATGCATCAGTTTGGCAAGTTCAAAGCAGCTTTAGGATTATCTAATTGAGGTTCTCAAGTACACACTACCAGAATTGACGGGCGTAAGCAACGTCATAAGCAGACCCCTGTTGTTGCAAATTTAATAAAAGTAACTTTAGCAACACCAGGGGGTGTGCTTGTGACGTTGCTTAGACCCCTTAATTCTAGTAGTGACATTTGCAGAAGCGGCAAGCTAGGAATACCATAAATCCTCCCAAAATTCAGTGAACCTTCCAAAGTGCGTAGCGAATATCAAAATCATCCCAGTTGAACTTTTGTCTGTTGTCAGACGTGCAAATTCCACTCAACATCCTAGTAATCCGTTGCATGCAGCTGTTCGCAAGATATCATAGCATGCTTGTCCATGATGCCAAAGCCACCACAATATTACCAAGTCAACGTCCTTTTCAGGTTCAAAACAGGATCTGGGCGTTCCATCCTGCAATTGATAAATTCATCACAGGGAGTATTGACAAGAAATTCGCAACTTTGGCGGCATTTCGTCACTTTTTAACTTTAAGGGGAATTCATTAATTTTTGCGGCGTTTCATAGACTTTAGCGGTTGTGAAATCTAAAAGCTCTGGACATTGTTGTACTCCGCCAAAGTTTTTTGTGTGAAATGCCTCCAAAACTTCGAATATTTTATAATACTGAATCCTGATCAGTATATAAACCTGAAAGAAAGAGCCATGTTGGCTTACAAATAATCGACATCATGTTCAAATTGATAAATCTGCATACGACGCAAGAAGGAAGCCATATATTCCGTTGCTTCAGTGCAGTAAACGGGTTAACAACTCTAATCCAAAGTCCACGATCAGCAGCATGAAGCAACGGAATATATGAGAGGTGTGCAACATCATTACACTGCTTCCTCATGAAGCACCTCAGTAGCCGCTTCCTGAGAAGCGGGGAAGATTACTTCGAAGCAAGGACTACCTCGAATTATAGTTCTTCAACTAAATCTTGCTACATTATCTGTTACAAAGGCAATTTTCGAACATTCATGACTGCAAGTTGGAAACTTCGAAGGTCAAAGGATCATGTAATTGGGAGAATCGGAGCATATACTGGGCTAGCTTTCCGGGAATATTACTTGCAACGATTCAATTGTAGCATGAATCTTAGCTACCTTCTTCCTCTTTGAGCTGATTATAAATTTTAGAACAATTTCAATCTGATTTTAAAAATTAAAACGAGAAAAGAGGTCAAAACTCGCGCTCTCTTTGCCTCACTTTACAAATAACTCTTGTAATATTTCCTAGCATTTAGCAACGGGTTACGGTGCAAGTCTACTGAGTCCTTGAAAGCGGCCTGGATAAAACTGGCTTTCCTGGATCCATGTTTCTGAACCAAGAACAAAGTGCCTAATTGCAGCGCTGGACTGTAATTGTTGGTTTTGGTTCAAGCAAACAACTGAAATCTGTGTTGAAGATATTAGTGTCGCATCCGTCCTGACAATAGGGTGCACTGTTAATTCAAGTCCTTTATTCGCTGTGGAACATGGTGATTTATAATCTGAGACTGTCCACCTAGTGTTGGACACCCGGAATCCAGGTTCAAATAGTCCACTTACCAAGCCGCTTCAACAATCTGTGCGATGATGACCTGCAAAATGCAGAATATGCAATTTAGATGGATCACCGGACTCCAACTGGACAACGTATAATATTTAGAATTGTTATTTAAATATAATTTGAAATTGTGTATAGTCTACCGCACAATCTATTCTGATGAAGTTTTTATTACAATCTCCGCCACCCATACATTGGTGGGGCCTGTCATGGGCGTCGGTTTTGCACGCGGACTGAACAGTGTCCGAGGTGGTGTGGTCAAGGAAATTGTGGCGTCGTGGATGGTGACCATCCTCGTGGGCGCCGTGTTGTCCGTCCTCTACGCCTTGATTTCTATACAGTTAATTCCGTCCTTGGTGTGATTATAACCAGTTCACAGGACGTCCACTTCACCAGGTTTAACCCAACCTTTTCTAGTCGTAAGAGCAGAGAAGTCGCTGAGCAGGGTTTTCTGGCGCTGAATTTTGTTGCATGGAATCTCACCGAAATCAGGTTTTCATGCTCGATATCCTAGAACTTTAATGGTTGTTGACTTTGAGAAGGATGTAGGAGAGCCTTTTGCACCACCTGGCAAATTCCCTTTCAACATTCCCAGCGTCCCTAGGTTCAGAGGCAAGTTATCGACATCTATCCCGAGCATCCTGGGCAGTAATTGTCAGGTTGCGGCACTGTTCATGGGTTTGTCAGCCAAGTTCACAACATGAGAATTGTGTTCAAAACTGACTTGGGATCTGAGTTCATAACTGGCTTTGTCTTGGCATCTTTGCTAGAATCTGGGTTAAGTGAAAGGAGTCCCCGTGCACGGTGTAACCATTGAAACTATCACAACCCCCGGAACTAGTCAATATGGTGACTAATCTGGTGCATAAATTGCGGCAAAAGTGAGATAGTTCACAGAATGTGTCTGGTCGGCTCGGGTCGATCTGACTCCTCAATTGAAAAGCACCCTTCACCACTGATAGTCTTTTAATATAATGTTGTCTGTTCACTGATCCGTTGGTGCTCAGGTACCTTAGTTAATCTGTTCCCACGAGCTATTCTGGGAACATGTTATATTGGATTAGCACTCCCATTACAGGTACACATTGATGGTGACAACTTTTCATTACGGGCACAAGCATTACATATACAAGAATACTGAGGACAACCTTAAATTATTTTCAGTTCAGAAGGTCGCCTACTCTGGGAATCGGTCCATTACTTATAAGAGATGCAACTACCAGGAGCCATACATCCAGCAACATTTAAGGGAGAACTGATAGAATTTTTTGGAAGAAGGAAATCTTTATAAGTAGTAGTAGTATGTCTACACTTCGCAGCAGGTCTGTGTTGCAAAGTTTCATGACAACTTGACACCACTGGATGCGGCTTCAAAAACTGAAGCTGCAAGACACCTAAATGAAAGGCCAGTGGTCTGCAGCTGCTAGCCGCTTCTTTCACTGGTCACTAACTCGGAGGCATCGTCCTATCAAGATCGATGAAGCTCACCTTTGAATCATAAATGACAAGACCGAAGTCAATGGACCTCCACAATGGATGGTAGCCTTGCATTAAAATCGATTTTAATTAGACGTCATGAAGGAATCAGTCAGCTGCAGCTTGGTCATTGATCAAACCTTCCATGATCCCCTACAATCATTTCACCTGCATCCTCGTTCTCCTCTTCAAAGTCATCAACTGGAGCCGGCTCACTGTCGTCAGAACCTAAGTTTCTGCAATACATGTAACGCAAAAACTCTTGATATTCTTTGCGATCATTGGCCTGGGCCAAGATCAACATCTCATCATCCGTTATATTTGGGGGTGAATCTTCGTGCGGGCCTGCAAGCAAGCAGCAAATGGGTCCAAGTTAGTATTGATAGACACAGTCACCGATTCCGATCATTGTCCTCTACATTAACAGTTTTCATATAATCTCAAGCAGGACTTAGTTAGCTGTCATTTACAACAAGATCTAAACTTGGTCGATTATGGCTGTAAATCTTCAGTTAAGGCTACATGATTCACATACGCAGTGCAGCTCGAACATCCGGAAGGTTGTCCTGGAAGGCGTGAACCATGTCAATGAACTGATAATGTCAGTTGCGTCCTAGTCTAATATATATCATTGCGACAAATTACATGCTATCACACGTACTCTGATGAAAGGAATCCGGATCTGGCGTATATCTACTGCAGACTCTTGAGACGTACTGTAACGGTCCCCTTCCTATCGATTAGTGAGCTATGTATACATGAGGTGATCACGGAAACAGGCCGAAAAATCGTACTACTAGATTTGTATTATCCTGACAACTTATAATTGCTACTTACTAGATAGCAGGGCACCCGGGGAGCACTTACTCTACGGTAGTTGAATGCAAATGTATAATCCTTGTCACGAGCTTACCAGCTTACCTAGAAAGTCAGTGCCGGGACGTTAGGTTACAACCATTTTAAATACCCCGGGAATATGGTTTTCATCACATTTCTTCTCGCAGGTCACCCGAGATAGTTTGAATGTGTTGATAGTTTGACAGTATTTACAGGACTTAAGGTATGATAAATGTGATGAGCCGCGTAAATACCTGAAGATGACTCTCGCTGCGGATTTGTATCAGTCAACGCATGGTCATTCTCTTCGTGGACCATCTCGGCAATTGATTCCAGCTTGAAGATGGAAAGTGGACGTACTAGATTTGCCGTTGAGAGCTCGAAAGCGGCGCCATCTAGATTGAATGTCACTCGGTTCATGATGTTCCACGGCCTGTTTGCAGCGCCTTTGACGTTTGAACCTCCTGCCATAAGCAGACGTACAAAATGTTTCAAAATATTAAGATTCACTACACACCCAAATCATCAACATCTAACAACAGTAAGTCATGAATCTCATACTCAATGGAGGTCAACAAGTTCGTTCAAGAGCAACCACTTTGACCCTCTTGTGCTTTTATCGCACTCAGGCATACAGTCTGATCTTGCCGAACTAGTGTGTTTGGGTAAAAGAACTTTTCTTTCTCCTGGGAGCGAAAAAACGCCCTGCAGCTAGTGCCGCAGTACAAAGAACATCAGGACAGTGTTCTCAAGACCGTAGCAAATGAGTACACGGGCTACCATGTTTGTGCAACTACGTTCCGATAGTGTGTACTTCTACGGCATATCACAACCTTTGGCATCTAGGAAATCCGTGAAATCTACGATGTTGGACAGCCTAATGGTGTTCTCCGCCGAAGTTTGGGAAATGCCACCGAAGTTCCCTTCCTCGCGATTCCGGAAGTGGCAGGCACACCTTAGTTCATGTTCTGGCAAGGCTTTACATAGAATGCCGAAAACGCTAGTGATGACGCAAGCGATTGTCTCAACTGCTAGTAAGCCACCGAAGTCGATCGTCCAACACGGCTTCTAAACCAGGTAACCCTACCGCCGGCTACCGATTTCATGTCAGTTTTCAGTCAACAACCGAATTATGCGCCGACTAAGCTAAGATAGTCCACCCATTTCAGATGCAAACAATAGCGCAGGCTGACTTGACTTATTTCAGTTGCAATCAATAGCGCCGCAATTGTTGCTCTAGGCCGCCCCCGACGGCCGTGTATGTGCACCCGGTCGACTCTGTGCCGGCTCCCTGGACGCTCACATCAGGCTATCGACCAAGCTACAACCCTCCAGGTTGCTCATGACAAAACCCTTCCCGGCCCTTCGAGTGCGGTACTTGAAATGAATTACGAGCACCAGATTACAAGAGTCGGTGGATCGACTTACCAGTGTAGTATGATCCGCGGCGTAGTATGCTGACCCTGATGGCTGCGACAGATCTCTCCGCAGCATGTACTCAAGTGCGAGTGACGGCGAGTCTGACTCAAGTCTGGAGGCAAAAGGCGGAGCTGATGTGCTTGACGGGTCATCGCATGTGGCCTGTAGCTCATGGAAGACTGAGCCTGGTAAATGTCAATTGTAAAATACCGTGAGTTGTCTGTGAGACTTTTATTAGATGCTGAAGAGACGGAAATTACAACCGTGGGAGTGGATCTATGAGGCTGCTGTTCGAGCATGATCCCAGTCGCCCACAAGAGTCAAGACCCGGGATGAAACCGTTACGGACGAAGCTTAACTGGGATCCTGCTCGAACCGCACACAGATTAGCTTCTAAATCTCCAAACTAAAACGAGGAAAACGCATTTCAAGATTGACGGTTCATTATCCAATTCTAGATAAATGTTTCAAATATTGATCATCTCCTATATATACGTTGTAATAAGATAAAGAATTCTCATCAAATGAACGGATGAAAAAAAATTCCATATGACAAGAGACTAAGCATGGAAAATTTTGTTTGTAGTACAATATGTGGATGCTTGGGCCAATAGAGGTTAGAGTTATTTGTAAAACAAGCAAATAAATGTAGAGTTTTGACCTCTTCTCTCATTTTTTATTTTGAAAGTAATCCTAAATATTTATTAATTTCTATTTTGAGTTTAAAGAAGAGAAAGGTGGTTAACCACATTTATAGAGCTTTTCATTTTGCTTTCACTATCAATAAGATGATTTGGGTAGATTAAGTTATGTTTGTACCAATTAGTGGCCAAATTGGGTGTAAATTACCACTATTCGATAAATATTGTTTATATATTTTTTATTAGTGACTTGTCTTTAAACAAAAGTTCCAAAGGACCAAAAAGCTCATAAGAGCAAAGTTGATCTATACTCCAATTTCTCTTTTGACTTCAAACCCATTTCAGATGTAAGTTTTCTCCATATACATGTTAACAAATACACACATTTTTTTCTCCACTTGTCACAAAGCATGTTTTAGTGCTTTGAGCCGGTTGGCAACTTTACAAGACTCAAGGCTTAAAAATGCCCACCTGATATAATAGTCACGCATAGTGATAATGATAAAGGCCAAATGTGGATCGCCATGGCTCATCCAATATCCACATGCTCATGAGTCTGGACAAGATACTAGATATAAAGACATTGATTAGTTTGTAAGCAAATTTGTAATTAGAACACCATATGCCTAAATTAATCCATGATAATAAATTCCACAATTAACAATGACAAAATCCATAGGATCTACTTGTCAAAACTATATTGTCAGCTAATTTAGAGAAAATGATGATTTTCCAGCTAGGGTTGTCTACATTGCAAAGAAGGCTCTTTAGTTGTCATTAACAAACGTGTCTATTGGACATATTATGAATTATAAATTATGAATCTTTTGAATTCTTATTAAATACTACAAATCTTATGAGTATTCTTTGAATATACTCATATATACGCAAATATGCTCAAATATTTGCAACTATAACGGACATGGGGCTTATGAGACGGACATGCGGGCAGCGGATGGATGGATGTAGACAGTCGCATGTCCGTCTAGGCAATCTTGTTTCCAATTAATCATGCAATTAGACAAAACTTACCTGTTGAGGAGGAAAAATACCTGATGAGGGGGAAAGTGTAAGTGGAGAAATATGTAAGTGCATGGAGCAGAGTGCAGAATTCCAGGCCTGAGCACGTATGGCAGATCCAATAGCTTGGGCATCACCGACATAGAAAAACATCTCCAACGCTACCTGCAAGCTGGATTACTTCAAAAATTCCAACAGTTATACGTAGGTGGTCGGCACGTCAACTCATCTTGTTGACTGCCAGCCATAACTTCTAGAAAGAAAATAACTGAAAGTTTTGCTACAACCTCCAGAGCTTTTATATCTCTTCACAACATTCCGGAGAAGTCAGTCAAAACCACCGGGCTTAGATATGGGATTATGATTCTGTCATTTCTGATGAACTAGGAAAGGAAGTGAATCACTGAACGAACTTATCACTGCGTGCGATGTATTACCAGCTATTTGAGACTTTAGAAGCCTGCCTTCAAAGAGGATCCTATGTATTGTCTACAGCTTGTGACTTAGACAGGTTTGCGGATCTTCCGAACACGTCAGGCAGTGTCCCTAGACCATTCCAGATCCACTAATCAACGGTGGTTGAAACTATAAAATATAGGCTCTTCAATCTGATAAACTTCTGGAGAATGGACGGCTGACCGTGGAAACTCGAATCCACAAGAAGTCAGACTCTTAGAAGATATGTGGCTATATTTTTTATATTGGCGGTTTCAAATTGCCATGTGTGCTGTCTCTCTTTCGCCACCAATTTGTACTGTTCTCTCCACTCATGCCAGAAATCCAACGTGTCTTATTACATATACAACAATAGAGCGTGTACAGAATACAAAAAAGTATCAGCAGTCTAAAATTTTTTGAACTTCGACTTTGTATCTAGAAGGTTCTGCCAATGGTACTGAGAACCTCCGAGACAACTGATAAATTCATTCATATTCAAATATGAGCGTCGTACCATTAAGGATTATGACCTCATATGTAATTACAAGGGTGGTATCCAACTGCTACTTTACAAATGATCTCTTGACACTAATATGACGAATATGACACCCCCGCGTTCTCTAATCGATTCCCACTTCATAGTAAGATTGGTATAAATGCACATCATTGTTTACTGGACACTTGACATCTCAACACTACATGAGAATTCAATGCATTTAGTCTAAGGAGTAGGCTACTTTCTTTGACGCAAAAAAAAGCCTAATTCAGCTTTTGCAGCACTATGATCTGGCTCACCATACATGAACAATCTCGGAAGCCATTAATGATGGCTCTAGACTGTCTGTGATACACACAACTCGAACCAGTCGATGGTGAAGAGGACTCTCAACTTCAAGGACCTCAGCAGCTGCTACAAACTTGTGC
The DNA here is from genome assembly GCA_963971425.1 of Bryoerythrophyllum caledonicum. Classification (NCBI taxonomy): domain Eukaryota; kingdom Viridiplantae; phylum Streptophyta; class Bryopsida; order Pottiales; family Pottiaceae; genus Bryoerythrophyllum; species Bryoerythrophyllum caledonicum. Next base: position 12,079,793 of record OZ020524.1, read on the forward strand.
ACAGGAGTATTTGAATATGAACTAGAAGTCACTTTAAAACTAGCCACAACATTTGAAACCAGAAGATCAGGCTCTCTCTGGACGACCACGGTACGTATAGAGCCCTTGACAGTAGGTCTAAGAAACAACAGGAGTCAATGTGCACATGATGCGTGGACCACTGGCAGACAATATCACGACGTATTTGTGGCAAATCATGCTCCTGAGCTAATAAGCTGACAGAACCTGAAAACCCAGAGTCCCAGACATTCATTGTGAAGCCTTGGCGGCCTCTGGTTTGTCGCATCCATTATCTGGTTCGCAACTTGATGCCTGCAGCTGGCTCCGGAGTCGACGGCATCTGCAAGTACTACCTCTGCCTGAGATCGCTGGTCCAACAGAGGCTACAGTGTACATGTGTAGATCGAGTATTCTAGATTCAACTCAATCATTTGTAACGATTCTCGTGATCATCTGCCACAGCAATTCTGGCTAGGGCTAAACTCAGCCACGAAACCTGGTGCAAGCTGGAATTCCTGGAATCACTTGTACGGTTGCACAGTGTGGTGCGTTTTGGGGGAATCAAGTTACAGATTTAGCTTCACAAGAGTATACAGTTACATTGATTATTCCCGATATGCACACTGTATGTCACATAGACTATTCCTGACATGCGATGCGTGTGCCAAAATGTATATACCATTCCCCGGATCCACGCCATCGAATGACCGCATCTACCACTACTTTCACCACTTTGGCGCCCATTTCACTTACTTGGTGGACAACAGTTAATGTCCAACATCTGTAACGTTTATGGTTTACCAGGATGCCAAAGTTTGCCATCAAAATCACGATTATCTCGTTGTCTATAGTCGATACTACTTTGATAATGGTTATAAGTGTCACGGCCTAAACTATTTGATTTAAAGATGTCATAATTTTTTTGTGCAAGGTGAATGTATTTGCCAATTATATTAATCAAAATCTTCCTTTATTTTAAGTAGAAGAGTAGACCCTCATCGTCCCCGACGAGCAAGGGCAATCCTTAGTTCAGTACCTTTTCCCGATGCGACAACACATTTGACTTTGAATTGCGTCGGTGACGTTACTTTTTTTGACACTTCACTAAAAAGCGTCATAATTAGAGTGTAAGAAACAACCCCATTTGTACTATTGCAGGCTCCATGGACCAGATGCATGATATTGCTAAAAAAAACTGCAAGAACTAGCCAGAACTAATCCTTATGTGATATTATTATGAGGTGGATTATAACGTGGTCACTGATTATGTGGATCAACTGACGTCTTATCTTGTGTGTTGCTCAAGTCCAGGCTCGAATGCAAATTTCTTGGATAATACACTTGCAGAAGAAGTTAGAAACAAATGATTGAACGTAAATTCTTTGAAATTTTGAGTGGGCATTTAGTTTGAATTATTCACGTAGAATTTGTGACAGAAACAGCTGCAAAAACAATTTGCTTGATTATGTGAATATACTGACGTGTTTACAAAGATGGAGCATGATCTTTGAAAGGATGGAATGAAGCAATAAATAGGGAGAATTGCCCCTGGTTACATGCTGGTATCCTTACTAAGTAAAGAAGACTTCGTGTATCCAAACAAAAGTAATTTGAGAAAGGAGAGGTGATGTTGTGCATCAAATCTTAAATGGTCAAGCTCTCCGGCCACCATTGCAAACGTTGCATCGGGCGTGGCGCTGTCGATGTCCACCAAAACTGGGAGCAGTTTGCCGTCACTCTTAAAGAGCGCCACACTGTACACATGACTCCAATCAATTTAACCCCTAAGGTACCAAGGCAGTATTACACCAAAAACACTTCAAAATTAATGGATTCTAGTGCAATGAATAAAGAAGGTAACAAAAACTTTTATTTTTAGTTCCGACCGTAGGATCTCAATAAAGGCTTATTAAGTAATACATGTACAAAATTTCATAAACTTTGACCGCACGGATTGAAAGATTATAGTGTTTGAAGTCAAGCAAATGGTTCATTTTCTTCCCTATGTTTAGTGGATCAGCAGACTTTGACTTCAGTTGGTGTCAAAACATTTCACTACACAAGGTCTAAATCTATTACCATCTTGTTAAGCATGATGTTAGCTCCTTACACACCAATTTTTAGAGGTAGAGACAGGGTGTAGCATATTCAAAACAAGTGTGCAAGGAGTGGAGGCTCGAAATTTGTTAATTCACACTTTAATTTTTTTTGAACTTAATATGTTTTTGATTGATAATCCGAATGGTTAATAAGAAGGTTTACATTACATATTGTTGTGGAAAAAATAAAAAGTGAAAAATATGAAGATCTCTAGGTTTTATGTGGAAAAGAAGAAGTTTTTTTGGTACCTTGCCCAACAATGAGGGACAATGTGTGAAAATGTTTGACTTGGGTTGGTATGCTATTTTTCACTAAAGACAAGAACTTTTTTTTGACAACATGAAGGGAAATAATATTACTTGCGAGTACTGAAAATCTCACTTTCAATAGAGTGTCCTATCAAAAGTTTTTGGAGGTGCCCGAGGTGCCCGTCCTCCCCATTTGAAATTAAAAACCCTATAACTTTTAAATCAAATGTCCAATTTAGGAAAAATTTGTTTTCCCACTAAGGTCTAGGTAATGTCTTTCTATGTTAAGAATTTCAAAGATGAATGTTTGAAATTGACAGCATAGGAACCTGACCGAATTTTCAAAAAGCCCATTTTGGACACTTGGTCTTCTAGGGGTCAATTTGAAAATCTCAGAGTTGTTTAGCAACAAAAGCGGCTCCAAGTTCCTATGATGAAAATAAATCTTGGTGTGGCTAAGTCTTGTGGACTATGGGCACGCCGTGACGCCGCGTGGTCCAAAACGTTGTCTAGATGCTTCCAGCCCCCAAAGAAGAGCACGAAGTTTTCGAAGCGGTTTAAAGATCTTTGGTGCTGCAATGACGTTCTGGCCTCGTGGGTTGATGTGAAGCCGCACTGGCATTTGTCCCCTAGCCCTCTTAGTTCGATCTCTAGATCTAACCCCCCACTAACTCCTAACCCCGGTCCGGGCTTTCACTCCGCCTCGCCGGACCTGGCGGGGTCTGCCTAGACCTCCTATTTTTTCTCCCCCGCCCCTTTGCAGTAAAGGCTCTCTTTGCTTGTGTCAAAAAAAAATCTTGTCTAATCAATCTTGCCTAATAATTGAAAAGAACGATACTACTTTCAATCCCAATCCGAATCCAACGTTAAATGCGATCCGATTTCAATTTGCCACATCCAAACACAAATTCACTCCCTTTCTCACTCCAGGCAATATGCCATATGTAACTGAGGGCCGCATTAGACTACGGTCAAGAAGTTTTGGCCAAGACATGGTTATTTGAGGCAACCGGTGGGATGTTGGACAAGATGGAAAGACAATAAAATACTCTGTGAAGAAGTCTTGACCGGTTTGTAGCGTAAACACCAACCGGAGAAGTCTTTCAGCCAACTTCAGAAAGTGAAGTCCACCACCTGTGAACTTCACCACCAAGAGAGTTTAGGGTTGGTCAATAGGAACCATAATCCCTAATGGTCTCCATGGACATATTATGTACGTTTTTGGGCGGCAGTCAATTTATAAAATGTGCAAAATTTGCATCCAGTGCCCAAATATAGTAAAACTTGTCGGAAAAATGCATCTACTTGTCTAGTTTGTGTGGTAAAATTCGGAACAATTTAACATATAATGTAATTCTGGGACTCATTTTAGTACACAGAGTTTAATTCTAGTTCTAGTATGGAAAACATAGTCAACGATGGAGAAGAGAAATCTCATATTCATTGTATGAAGAACTACTCTTCTCCACTACATAGTGCATGTGTTAATATTCTTCCTCTCCAATTTTCCTCTCTTTTATACTGATCGAGCATCATGGATGGTAGAACAGAAAAAAATTTACTTGCATTCGTAATTTTTATGGATAAAAGCATGTTATTGTTTCATCTATGGCGGATCAAAAAGTCATCATACATTAGCACAATGTTTCAATTATGATGATTGCCTTCTTTATATTTGGGAGCAAGGAGAAGATAGTATGGAAATTTGATTGACCAAGTGGATTTGCTTCACAATTTCTTCTTGGATCATATAGTGCAAAAATGTTCAAAGATTTAGTATTCGGGTGAATAGACCTGTATCATTTTCATACTTGTGCAATTTGCTTACACCCATTTTAAGCAAGAAAGATACACAATAGAGACCTTGCATTCCAATAGAAGATAGAATATCTTTGACCTTGCATCAATTGGTTTCCACTAATGCTTTGCTAACACTTGCCGTTTTATATGGAATGTCAACACCAAGTGCTTTGATCATTGTTAGAGAAACTTGTAAGGGAATTAAAAGGCAATTTCATCACATATCTCCCTTGTTTACCTATCCTTAATTGTATGCATTGGTCGATTTCGGACAATCCTTTTCGCAATATTTACACTTTACAATTCAATTACGTTGAGACATATAGGGTATCACCATGGTATAACATGGATATCACCTAGGTATTACAAGGTTATCACTTGTATAATAAAAGGGTATGACCTAGGTATAAAATGGGTATTGTCTGTCATAAAATCCTTTAATTTTTTTCCTTCTATCTATTTATTTTTATAAAGATATGCCACGTTATCCCAAACCATAAACCCATAGCTATGAGCAACCCCTTTGAATTTTTGAAAACCCTAATGCAATAAAAACCTCAACTATTAAGACTTCCATATGTCCAAGTATCTTGTCATTGTAAATTTTGACATTGAATTTTGCATGTGTCAAACCAATCTAAATATAAACCACGGCCATAGGCATTCCATTCAAATTTTGAAAAAATTTATTGCAAAAAAAAATCAAAAACTCAATCCTCAGTGCTCGCCGCTCACCGCTCACCGCTCACAAGATAGCAATCCTGCATTTCAGCACAAGGAGGTTCAGCCATAAATGGTTTAGGGTAACTTTTAGAGGCCGCAACTTTGGCGTCTTGTATCTTCCTCGTGCAAGGTCTATTTTAAATAATTTTTTGTTAGAAAAGTTGCACATTTTTGTCTAGTTTTAGTGGTTCAAAATATGCACAAATTTGCTTCATACAAGGTAATGTAGGTCTATGGAAAACCAACGGTCTTAGATGTAACTCGAAATCGCATCGCTTGGAAGATATGTGGCAGAAGCGCATCAAATCGAAGTGGATTTACACGGGTCCCATCTAGTGGCGAAAAGTACATCTTCCAAATCGCCGCTAGAAGAGTGCAGTCGTCCGTAAACTCGTGGAAGTCGCCAAGAAACAAAGCAGGCGGAGTCGTCGTCCACAGTGGCGCATCCATTCCAAAACTTAGGATAGACAACGCAACAAAACATGAGACCACGTAGCAAAAATCCCATAAAAAAGAGCAGTTCCGAAAAGCTCAAGGTATTGGACAACATATCTATAGGGAAACACTCCCCGTTCACCCTTGTGTATCGACCTAAGCGACAACATCTACGACGACGAATAGACCCTACCACTCCACTCGTACATACCAAAGTGCATTTCCTCTTCTGAATCCAGATGTGAATTCTCCCTCAATGACATGGCCATATAGGTTATGAACAATATGCCCGTTCTCACTAATATGGGATAAATTAAAATGTGTAAGCTCAGCGACGGCGCAAAGTTATAATCATACTACTAAAATCAAAATCTATGCACTGAATCACACAAGTAGATTAACCGTGCAGTAAACCGTATAGTGAATCATGTTATATTTCTTTTTTTAATAGTTTGTTATATTAAACTACATTGAAATGCGTTGCAAAGCAAGTGCCAACCGCTAATTGATTAATAAAAACCTAGTTAGACAACTACTGCGTTTCCTAAACGTAAAGATTGAATGATCCTTTAAAACCATGTTGTTCTAAAAATAGAGCTTACTATTTAGCAAAATTCAAATTTTCTCTCACAGGTAAAGTGTACTTAAGCAAATGGGATGAATTGTTCAAATAATTACAAGTTCTTTTAGTTTACTGTGTGTAGAAAGATTGAATGTAGGGTAAAATGGTGTAGTGACAATTGTATGGATCGAACAAAGGAATCAACTAGAACCTTGATTTACAAATTAATTTGGAATGACATTCAAAGATAAAATGAGACCTTTGCATTCAAAATAAATGACGTAGAAGCTGAGAATGATGAAGACAACAAACTGATAGTCTGAAGATAAAACAAGACAAAAAAAAAAATGAAAAGGAATAAAGACTCCTCTGTGGACATCTAATCAGAGTTCACTTCTTCCAAAGAACAATCACCACTATCCGAACCACTACCTTGCGCCTCACTGTCTATGAACAGACATGCGACAGACCTTTGTCAGGCTACCTTTGGAAGACGTGGAGGGGATGCAAGTGCAGCCATTGCATCTGCAACACCCGCATCCCAAGGTGCCAAATGATACGATTGAGGTGGACTCTTCACCTCCTTTGACAAATGAGACAACACCCCCACACGAGTCGAGAACGATGAAGTCATCAACGACGAAGACCGACTGCAAAAAGGAAAGTCACAAGTATGTTTTAAATCATGAATCAATTAGAATTTTTACACCACAATGCAAAATTGTAATGTAAAAAGCGAAGAACTTACTTACAGCGTCTCTTGGGAGCGGTCTTCACTTCCGGATCGTTGTCATCAACCTCCAATGGGCGCTTGCGAGAACCCACCTCCACCGCCGATGTCGGTGCCGACTCCACCTCCACAGTATGAGGAATCAAAGGGCGAAGGATTTCCTCAACCAAATCCGTGTCCTCCTCCAATGCCAAGATGTGGCGTTTGAGGGCCTTGCAGGCCTTGATTGACGCCCCTTCAGAAAACAAGTATGTAAAATAAAATAAGCAACACACCTGAAAGATAAACAAAAATAATACAAGTATAAAATATACTAACCAGTAGATGCTGTGATGTCTAGCACAATGTCGTCCTCCTGGGTGCAAAGATCAATAAGGGCCTCCATGAGGTTGCTGGACTTCTCTCGTGCACCACGCCATGGCTCGTTTCTTCCCGCCCTCATGGTCAGACTGTCTTGTGTGATCAAATTGGTCAAGTGACCATCTGAGGACAACTGAATCCCCTCCAACTGCAGCTCTATTCTATCATGGAAAGAGAAAGGAACCGCCGGTTCCAACAACCTAACGAAGCACTTCACTAGGAAGCACTTGTGAGTACGTCCAAAGTGGCCATCGCGAGAGAGTGGCAGCCCGTTGATGGCAAACTATTTCGTCTCCTCTACGAATCCCGCCCAATCTGCCCAAGCAAGAAGTTCATTGGAGATGAACTTCGAGTCCGGGTAGAACACAATAAGTGGCGCACCGTCACGAAGCAATGCCCCAGCCATCTCGAAAGCACGGTAAATCCAAGGAGATTCCTTCTTACCCCCCTCCGATAATTGAGTTGGAAGCTTATTCCAAACCGGCACGTCGCGTCCGTCACCTATGCCAGGGACAGGCAAATCCTCCGGGACGTCGAACAGTACCATGTCTGCCAAACCAAGTGGGCAATCCAATGACTCGTGGCGCCGGAGCTTCAATCCCGAGTGCTCCTTCATAAATTCACGCATCTCAATCCAAACTGGCGGATCGTCACCCTCCACAACGACACTGTCGAACAAAGGCATAATGGAGAGTGCACTCTCACACATCACCTTCACTGCAACAGAAGATTCTGCAAGGTCAATCACCGGGATGGAGTAGACCGTCTGTGAAGGAATCGCGACAAAAGTAGAGGGGCGGCTGCTAATGGAGGGTGATACACCCATGGTGAACGCCACTGGTGGAGGGACTGCAAATCCATCGCGCACTCCAAGCTGAGTAAAGAGCTTCTCAGGCCCCTCCTTTGCCACCAACGCCGCAAGCTCCTTATACCTCTCTCTAGTCTCTTTCTTCTCCTTCTTTGCCGTCTCCTTCTCCAGCCTGGCAGCCTCTCTCTCCTGCATCTTCATCGCCGCCTTCGCCGCCTTCTCAGTAGCCTTGGCCTTGGCCTTCTCAGAAAGCTCCTCGGCCACAGCCACGGGAGCCAAAGGCAAAGGAACCACACCTCCATCTATGGATGAGACATGGACAGATTCGCAGGCCACAGGTAGCTGAACCTCGTCCGTTGGGGTGGGATCGGCCTCCCTCATCTCCAAGTACCATGGACACTGGACGAGGTGGTGAACTGAGAACCGGCGCCTCTGAGTATCCGTAAAGATGCAGTCTTTTGCAGAAGTGTCCGTCCACTTCGTGAAGCGGATGGGCAAATCTGCGGAAGTCAGGGCTCCACTCATTACGAGCACCCTCCAGAAGTATCGCATGACGGCCCGCTTCACAACCTTCTCGCAATCTTCCTGCGCCATGAACTCCTCCCCCTTCGAATAGGAGCCGCCCTTCCCGATGTGGCTAGAGAATACCTTCGTCCATAGCATCATACTTTTTGCCTCCATCCACTTTCCAATGCTTGGAATGGGATTTGGAAGCCCTCCTGTCTGGAGGACAATGTTGTCCTCGAGGACAATCGAAGCAAAGAGCTTCTCGCACTCTTCCTCAAGCTTCAATAACATACACAAATACTTAGAGTCTTACAGGAGACAAAATGATTTCTAAAAAAATAAAAAAAATTGAGTGGATGATTGTACCCCAGCCCAGAATGCAGCCTTGTCGATCCAGCCACGAAGAGCCTTGTCTGAGGCTGGCGACGCAGGAAAGTTACACTCGGATCTGCTGCCTTTGCTCATGTTCCACCATCTACACCAACGCCCCTTAAACCTGGCAACTACCTTCGCGGTGGCAATCAGCTGGAGCTTCTCTGCCGTCATCTCAGGCCGCATTTGGTACACGTCGAAATGACGATTCATCTGCAACACAATAACGACAGAAAGAATGAAATGTCAACAATCACATTACAAGAATTCAGCGGGTACAAATTAGACAATGGTGATTAGAATTGTACCTCCCTGAAAAAATCCTCCCCGTTAGCTGGGTTGGCTATAGCCAACATCCGGTTAAGTTGAGTCTGACAGGAGGTCTTCTTCTTCTGCACGGCGTCCGCGCATCGACTCACCAACTCAGCAGCATTGCCAAGCCGATCTTTGCCAACACCCGTGACCAAACTATCTTTAAATTTCTGAATTTGCTCCTCCTGGACCGCAATAAGGTCACGCTGGGGAGAACAAGAAAGTCATTAATCGTTAGAGAACGTCAGACGAAGGTAAATTTTATACAACAATTGATAACAGAAAATTTAGGATGGTTAAATACATACCTCATTCATAAGCTTCACAAACGCCTCTAACGTCATATGATACCACTTCTTCACTCCCTTCTTCGACCACTCGAGCACACTAGCCTCATAATCATCTTCACTGATAAGTCCTTTTAGCTGCTCGAACTCCAAAAGCCCAAAGTGTTGGATTCGCTTCACTTCATGCGTAAGGTACTGCGATACATGATCGGACTCCTTTCGTCTAAAAAATTAAACAATTACAACAAATAAATATAATATATGTTCAACAATTGAATGAGCTGAAATTAAAATATACAAAGTGACAAACTTGGAACATACCTATTCCAATCTGTCATTGCGTTGAGTAATATGTGTCGATTTTCCATGGATGGTTTGATTACCACAGCCCTCACGGGCTGATGGAAGGTGTAGTCGGTGGGGTACAATTGAGAAATCACCTCAGACCATACAATGTGGCGGTGATTGCCATCCCACACAAAGAAGAACTTGTCGGAGAATGCGGCGTATTCTGGCCGACTCTTCAGTAAAGCTTCAAACTTTTGATCCTCTTCTTGCCAAAGTCGGGACCACGCTGCTCGGTCTGCAGGAATCACCTGCTTCTCCATCAACGAGAAGTTCTTCAAAGACACATAGAAGCACGCGGATCCCGGTCGGTAGCCCTTCACGAACTCACCCTTCAGATTCTCCACATCACTTCTTAGTGGAAGCCTGACCTCAGTCATGGGAACCATGCGGCACAAAGGAATGTGGAAGTCACCAACGCAGGGGTTCATGGAACTCTGCAAAACATCGTAAGAGGTTCCACGAATAGACCTCCGCATTGCTTGCAATGTTGAGGCCAAGCCAAGCTCGTCCACAAGGTTAGTGACGCTAGCCTCCGTGGCCTCATCCACCAACATGATGCCTACCTCCGTAGAAGGGGGTTCTGGCCCGATAGCCTCCATCTATAATAAGAGAAAGTAGTCAGCATTATGAAGGACCTATATAACTATGCTACGAATAGTTTTTATCTCATGACCCCAAGTATTGCCACATAGTCCCTCCCATCCGCTATTTGAACGTTAATCCCTACCTAACATGCCATTACTCTTTTTCCCCTCTCTAGACACCACCAACCCCGACCTTTAACCAACAACCAACACTAGATGACTAGAATACATTGCACCATCTAACATTGACACCCACCAAAACCAAAACTTTGAAGTTTAAGAACACATCGTGATGAGGCTTGATCATGTTGTGTGCTCGTCTCGATTGCTCCCTCCCTCACCAAGTCCACCGAAATGTACGATCTCCATACCTGGTAACACCTGCACATACGATAGATAGACATTACATAACATTCATGACAGAACGACTTGAATCCAAGTGGCCAGTTGCATAGGGTTGAGTAAATTTTTGAAAATCAGTGACCTTCGAATCGAGTTTCGGACCCGAAACTCATTTAGAGGGTCAAAATTCTTTCAAAATTTGTGACGCTCAAAACGAGTTTCGGACCCGAAACTCATTTGGAGGGTCAAAATTGTTTCAAAATTTGTGACGCTCAAAACGAGTTTCGGACCCGAAACTCATTTAGAGGGTCAAAATTTTTTCAAAATCTGTGACGCTCGAAACGAGTTTCGGACCCGAAACTCATTTGGAGGGTCAAATTTTTTTCAAAATCTGTGACGCTCGAAACGAGTTTCGGACCCAAAACTCATTTGGAGGGTCAAATTTTTTTCAAAATTTGTGACGCTCGAAACGAGTTTCGGACCCAAAACTCATTTGGAGGGTCAAAATGGTTTCAAAATTTATGACGCTCAAAACGAGTTTCAGACCCGAAACTCATTTGGAGGGTCAAAATTTTTTCAAAATTTATGACGCTCGAAACGAGTTTCGGACCCGAAACTCATTTGGAGGGTCAAAATTTTTTGAAAATCTGTGACCTTCGAAACGAGTTTCGGGTCCGAAACTGATTTTGAGGGTCAAAAATATTTGAAAATTTGTGACCTTCGAAACGAGTTTCGGGTCCGAAACTGACATTGAGGGTCAAAATGTTTTCAGAATCAGTGACCTTCGAAATGAGTTTCGGATCCGAAACTGATTTTGAGGGTCAAAATGTTTTCAGAATCTGTGACCTTCGAAATGGGTTTCGGATCCGAAACCCATTTTGAGGGTTAAAAAATTTTCATAAAATTTGTGACTTGCTCATACTACAGCGTATATCTTCACTAATATGAAAGAACAAGAGTACGTTGACAAGTCCCACAAGACCCGAGTATGGAAGAAAAGAATATCTCTTTGCTTGTGTTCTCCATCCTCTTCGCGCGAAGCTCCATCTCCCCCACAAATTGTTGTAAACTTCTCTTACGCTTCACCTCAATCTAGAAAAAACAACGATGCAATTTCACTCGTATTTGTTCGCCACATCGCAATACCCTAGTAATTAATGAGTTTAGTCGATGTTGAAGCGACCGGCGTGAATAGGCGATCACGAAATTTCGGCCCGGCCGGGGCCCGGTTGTTGCCTGGTCGGTACGTGCTTGTCCTACGACTGCCCCGGTTGATGCCCGGTGGATACGCGGATGCCGCCCTAGGCGCTCGATGACCGGCCAGCCTATGACTGGTCGTTCCGAAGACCAGTCCTAGGCTGGCCGGTCATCGAGCGCCTAGGGCGGCATCCGCGTATCCACCGGGCATCAACCGGGGCAGTCGTAGGACAAGCACGTACCGACCAGGCAACAACCGGGCCCCAGCCGGGCTTAAAATGAACAATGCCCTGTTTACCCCCGTCCGAACTTCGTCTCATCCGGAGCCCTAGATTTGGAATTTAGGGTAAGTTCGACGTTTTGGTTTAACACGATGAAGAAGATGAACACATATTGACAGAGTCACAAATGTACACAAGACGTGAAAACGATCATGATCATTATCTACAAAGACCTTTTGTCGTTATATACTTACACATTATGCCGTTTACTAAATCTTAATGAACTCGAGCTACTACGAGGCCATAATGTTCACAGGAACAAGGAAAATAGAAGCATTGACTGAACCGTACCTGTTTCAGTGGGCACCCCCCCATCTTGGCTTGTACAATCGAAAGATCCTCCGCACTTCCATGATGATTCTTTGCTTTTGTAGTGGGTGTCTTGGAGAATTGAAGTTTTTTTATCCTCAAAACCTCTGATGGATTACCTAGTATTCCTTGTGCCTCATTTCCATCGCTATTTAGACATTCAAACTCATCTACATTGTCTTCACCACCCTCATTTCCATGCAATGAGCTCTCCGAGGAACTCGACCTAGCATACTCATTTGACATGTTGACTTGTATCGACTCTTCTTCGTCTCTATTCTCACGAGAATGCACGCAACTAGGAATGATCTGAATAACAAATACAGGGACATGAGTGAAAGTCCGAAATTGATATATCTGATTCAAACCTCAATAAAATGGCCAAAACAAGTCATGCGACACAAAACGTACCTCAACTCGTGATTGGACAGGATGTGGTCCTTCGTGAATACTTGACAAATCTCTAAATCGCTCAACCCATTCCGGTGTCCCGACTTCTCTATTCTCGGCAGCCAACAATGCCTCCTGTTGTTGTCGATATTTTTGCGCCCGCGTGTGAACCAAATAAGCCCCCTCAGTGGAAGGGTTTATTGTGGACACCGAACCCTAACCCTACTCACAAGGTTATCACTGCAAGGAGCTCATGCTCCCACATACACAAGATGGCAAGTGGTGGAAGTATTCTCTATCATATGGTTAGTGAAACTTGCTCAACTAAGTTAGGTATTTAATTCAATTAATGCACTTATCTTCATTTCACAGATCTTGACTCCTACGCCCTTCTTTTGACTTCTGGTTTATTCTTTTTTTATCTTCCTTTTACGGTTCTTTTACTGTTCTTTTACTGTTCTTTTCTTCCCTTTTTATTTTTTTATTTTTTTATTTTTATTTTATTTTTATTTTATATTATTTTTTATTATTATTTTTTATTATTATTTTTTATTATTATTTTTTATTATTATTATTATTATTATTATTATTATATTTATTTTTTATTTTTTATTTTTTTGTTACGTTGACTTCCACTTTTGGTTCAGGTCCTTACTTCACTTACCCGCCGTTTAATACTGATCAGTGACTTCGATTTACTTCTTAAAGATTGCACGCTATTGGTGTAACTTCAAAGCTTCATAACTTCTGGTGTAATCGTCCAAATCCGGTTTTTTAAACGCCTATTATTACTAATTTGTCACGACCGACTTAATGAGCAATCCACAACTTCAAGTTAACATGTGTATTGACCCCCACCAAGGCGACCAGCAGTCATCTCCACAACAATTACGAAACTATGACAATTCCATACACACTCCACCACAATTCAATTCACCATGCAAGAACCAGCTACTAATGTGGACAATTGTCAATTGATTGGCAATTCATGCCTAAGTTCCAATAACCTAATTTTCCGTCATTTGGGCAGCGCTTCCGCGCTAGTTTTAACACAAGGAAATTAGGCAACTAACGCAATCAGGAGCCTTCTACAACCAAGAACAATCAGCTTGCACACAAGGAAGAAGGGAGGAAGATCGAGATAACCAAGAACAGAGGGTAGAAACAGGAACAAGGAGACTCCCTGCTCCTTGCTACTCCAGAGCCCCTCGTCTTGTCGTAATCCACAGCTGCTCGTCTTCGCCTCGGTGCTTCCTCAGCCCTTCCGATCGCTCGCCCTGTGCTGCCTCGTGCACGCCAAAGCCTCCTCCGCACCTCGATGTCCGCTCTGCACGCTGCTCCAGCCTTCCGGCGCTCCTCTCGTTGAACACAACCTCCTCACAGATCCAAAAACCTTGCACTCACTTCCTCATCGTGCACGGCACCAGCGATTAAGAATTGAACCGCCCCTCCACGGACTCCAGCACCTCTTCCGATCCAGCCCAACCGAAGCGCGCCTTCACACCTTCCGCCCACAGATTCAGGCGTCCCACTCTAGTGCAACAACGACTCGGATCCAGCACAGACGCGACCTCGAACTCGTGCACGTCCCCTCCAATGTTTACAGAATCGACCGCCGCCTTCACTTATGCTCGCTACGGTCCACTCGCAGACGCCGCGGATCGTCCTCCGCTCTCAATCCGTGCGCAACTCCGTTGTGCCGTTGTGGATCCACGCCCGTTCCATGCAGCGCCCTCGGCGCTCCCTGCTCCAGACCAAAACCTCACCGTCCGCTCACACACTTCCGATCCTACAGAGCCCCACATGCCGCTCGCAATCCTGCGCGTGCATGGATCGCCGCACCGACCACAGATGACACAGACTCATACGTTCATCAACCCGACCCACAACCGTGTCACCCACCGGACACACTTACAAACACAACCCCCGATCTGCAGCTGCACACACGCGAACCCAACCACCTCCGGCACCACTCGCCGAGCCTGCCCACATTTACGAACTTGTTGCACTCTCAAAACCCTACTTCGCACACACTCTCACAGGCGGGGCTCTTCCCCTTCACTCGTCTCCCTCCAACTCACGCTGCGGCTCTTCCGCCATTCCCTTCTCCAGACGCGAGACCCAACGAACCCAAAAAAAAAAAAACCAGAGAGACCGAAAACCTCCCTGTTCGCAGTCAACCCAGCGCCCTCCAGCTCCAACGGCAGCCGCGCACGTAACTCACGCTGGAAGTCCAGCGTTTCTTCAGCATATTCCGGGGAATATTCCCTGGGAAAACCCAAAATTCCCCCTCGCCAGCTCGGGGGAAGGAAGAAAACAAAAATAAAAAGGATTTTTAAAGATAACTTCGGGCATGCCATTAAGGGCAACCCATGATCGCCAATAATTGGTGCTAATTTCTCCCCTCGTCACCATCTAACTTTTCTAATTTCTTCCAAGGCCATGTGCCACTACTTTGTGCATGGGTTTTTTAAAAGATTAACTACAAGAGTGGCCACATCATGGCTGCACTCCGAGTTTTGTTTACTTTTGGTTTTTGTCTATTTGATTACTTATTTGTCTACTTACCTCTTTGGTTTTTTGTTTTGTTTTTTCCCAAGGCTTCCTCCCATTGTGTTAAAAACACATGGAATTTGAGGTGTCTCCCTTTTTGCAAGAATTCCTTTCATCTTCTAAGTTTTTTTTTTTTTTTTTTTTTCTCTTTTTAATTTTTTTAAATTTTTTTTTCTATTAATTTTTAGGTTTTTAACAAAATTAGATCTCCAATTGGAGATGATGACCTCTTCTAAATTAGGAAATGGCAAGTAAAGGCCTTTTCGAGCCTTTTAACCACAATAGGTGGTTTAGTCTAACCTTCTCACCCTAAATACCACTTTCTAATGTTAACTAGTTAATCTTAATGCCCAAATGACATCGTGAGCCGGTTTTGGGGCTCACACCGCGTCTGCTTCGGATTAGAGAAATTAGTTGTTCGTCTCTTACGTCCGCCTCTCTTAGTCATCATCCGTACAAGTATCTCTCTGCTCTCCACCTCTCTCACTCAACAACTCAGACTTGCTAACACGCTAAAGAACAATGGCCACCCCTCCCTCCACTCAATCCTTGTATCATCAGTCTATTTCTGCCAATTTCAATCCTAAATACAATAGTAAGTACTATATCAATGATTGTTGTCAGACTTTATTTTGAATCTTGATCGTGGAGTCGTATAATAACATACTTCTTCTATTTATTGTTTGCGCCGATGCAAACTTTGGATTTTTGAACTTAAATATGGTACAACGTGAATGACAACGGTAAACAGGGCTTACAAATAGAACATGTCTTTTAACCTCCAACGGTTTTTCTATAAATATTTCCTACTGTGATGCATGGTATTGCTATACAAAGTTTAATTTCTTTTTGAATTTATCATATTTGACTCTAACGAGACCAAAAGGTTGCGGGATGATCATTTATTCTAAAAATATATGATTTCTCTATATTCAAAATTATGACAACTACCTTATTTCAAAGGAGAACGCAAACCATATCTTCCTCTCTTTCACTGAACAATAGTCGTCACTTAGCAGTCGCTCTCGCATCGATTTTAGAGTCAAAATACATGGCGTCTCTAACTTCCTATGAAGGGGGCGTCCCACTTGTCATGTCTGTAGGTGAGGATGGGACTGTCATTGTGTCCGAGTCCTTGCTTTCTATTCGTTTTAGATATCGGAGTGGTACGATTCATGTTGAGCAGGAGGTCTTTGATAGTGATGGTGTTCATCAACAGTCTATTTATCAAGTGAAAGTTCGAGATGCGGACGGCTTTGTCTGGAATTTGGTTCGCGGTTCGTTCAAAGTGTACGGTGTCTCTGATGCTCAAATGTCCGGTCATCGGTAACTGTCGTTATGTCTCCTCCAGACAATTCTGGTGATACGGTGTTGATACCTGGTTTAGGCACTAGCTCTGTCCCAAGTGTCTATATTCTTAGCGACACAGAGGATGAGGACATGTCCGATATAAATCTAGGAGAGTCAAGGAACCTCTTCAAGTCTCAAGAATCGGTTCATCCTGCTCTTTCCTCCCCACTTCCTTCAAGATCTCAAATGTCTCCACCTATTTCCACAGGAAAACCTCCAGTCCATCCCAATTCGAGAAACGTTCGTAGCATATTGATGCATGTCCGTCAAACATATAATAGGAGAGGGTCCAGGTCCGAGTTGTCAAAAATTGATATTGATAGTCTGGATTTGAACCATGTGAAGTATCTGCCACCAAAATATGATGGAGACATGATATTTGAACTACCACCGCTCCCAGAGGGAATTCCTGTACAGTTTGGAGGCGGCCTCGACGGTATGAGTAAACAATTTGACGGTCACATGTGGTGCAGAACAATGACTACAAATATCAAGAATGATTTTGGCCTCACGTACCGCAAATCAGTATGTACGGGGCATTTACAATGCCCAAACATCCTTTGTGACTACAAATGCAGAAACGAAGGACGTACTAATCAAACCGAGTGGAGCGGGTTCGCCTTCACCCCATTTCCACTCAACGGAGCACCATCCGACAAATCTACACTGGCATGTAAGCTGTGTCAAACCCCTCCAATTTGTCTTGCTCTTTGTGATGCACGAATTTATTATGTGACCTCTAGTGATCCTGAGCGCACCCGCGCTGCTATCCATTTGGGACATCATCATCATTCAATCTCCAAAGGTGTCGATCAAACGGCAATGGACCTCATGCATAACTGTGTTGCGAACGAAGTTTAGCGTACGCCCAAGGCTACTAACTCAGCAATTATCATGGCTGCGAGCAAGAATTTCCTATCCGACTACTTGATCCGCCCCAGTTCCGCGTCGTCGAACCTCGAAATAGCATCTATGGATGCTGTCCTGGATCAGTTCGAGACTCTCTCGTCTCCGAGCATAAGGAATCTAGTATCAACATGCAAGAGGTTCTACAGCGGAGGGAAAGGAGTAATGGACAACATCATGGAGTTGAAGGAGTCGTCCAAGTTTGTATTCATCCATGAAAATAAGTTCCCGGGCCAATCCAAAGGTAAAGTTTTTGTTTTTAAAATGTCCGTGGATCGTCCAGGTAGTGGTGTAGACCTTGTTAAGCGTATGCAACCCGGGAATGACCTTGAAGATTGTTGGTTGATGTTTGATCATGTCAAACGGGTAAAGGACTGGACTACTATGGCATGTCATGTGTATGATAGTAAGTATTGTAGAGTCATGACAATCGCCATGTATGATATGCAATCCGAGGATGCTCAAGCGCAACAACTATTTTGGGAGAACTTAAATGATACAATGAAGAACCATGGCCTTGCGGAGACAAACTTCAAAGGCTTCATGGCTGACAGTGCTGGAGCAAATTGGCATGCCGTACGTCGAGTTTATGGCAGCGGGGACATGGACAAGCCCATGGATAACAGAGAACGAACATGTTTATTCCATTGGACTAAGTGTCTTCAGCGAGCCACCACCAAAAACATTATTCCTGGCTTTCAAGAGCAGCACATTACTCTCTGCAAGACCTGGAAAAATGCGAAGACACAAGAGGAGGCTGAAGCTCAATACAACGTAATTCGAGCGTGGTGGGTATCATCCGGTGCCACCACGGAAACCGGGCGTCGTGCTCTAGAAGACTGGATGGCGTTTTGGCACTTCCGTTATCGACAATGGGGCGGCGCCATGCAGCTTGTAAGTGCTCTCCGAATCTTCTATTATTTACATTTCAATATATTCTAGCATAGTCATTTGAAATATGTAATGACAATTGGAGTGTCTTTGTAGGATCTCATACTTGACGAAAGAGCCGACATGCCTTCGTGCAACCTTGCCGAAACAGTCCACAACCGTTGGCTCCAACAATCCGGAAACACAATGACATGTCTCTACGCTGCAACAGTAGACGACCTCATCCGTGCCTTCATGCAAATCACGTCGTATCGGGCATGGTTGAAAGGAGGCATGTCAGGAAAAGGTCCGGACAAAAGGACACTTCGGTTGCGATCCGCACAAGGTTCGGGTGATCCAAAACTCATAGCTGAGGCTGTAAGGAACTTCCCTGGGGCCGAGGATCTACAGACGAGGACGGGCGGCCTAGAAGGTGCCGAGATTTTTGGGTCTACCAAACGGAAGCTTGACATGCCACTAGGGTCTAGCCATGATTCCCACCGATCGGATACAGTGAACTACTCTCTCCCTCGCGATGGCAGAAGAGTCACTCGGGCGCGCATTGAGGAGGTCCTCAGCGGACATGACTCTGGAGTCCAACACACAACATCCGTTATGGAATCAGAGTGTGATCCATCCAAGTGGCACATTGCCCGCCTCCAAAAGAAGTCCGCTCGAAAATGCCAAGCATTGCAAGCTCACACTGCGCAGCCCTGCAACACAAAAATTGCACGTGGGAGTCATGGAACTCCAGCCCCCACATATGCCGGTATGAAGAAGGATTACAGATCCCCACGGAATGTTGCTGTTGAGTTCTGGTTTTGTCCCGATGATATTGGCCGGTGTGTTAAGGGATCGAAGAAACCGTTTGTGGTGGATTGGCCAACAGTTCCAATGACATGGCCTGTAAAGCGTGGCACTAATTTAACACTGAAGGAGGTACTAGCGTTGGAGGAAGCAGGTTTCCAATTGCAGCAACGTGGAGCTCTTTCTCCACGAAGACAATTTCAAGTGTCTATGGACATGCCACTTCCGCGATCAGACTTCCCCACTCCACCGAATCCGAATTCTTACCACACCTTTCGTCACGGCTATGCAATTCGTAGAACGACGGATGCTCCCTCGATTGAGCAACGCAACAAGTGGTCAAGCGCTGCTCTTATGAATAATTGCTACGTCTCCAACCTCTTTGCGATACCGTATCCAGGATGGGGATGCGTTATCACTCTTGTAACAGGGAAGGAGAAGTCCTATTGCGTGACATTCACGGACCTGCCAGGGTGTACGTGCCCTGATTTTTTGAAGATGCAATCGGAGGCGTTGGGGAAGAAGGGGAAATGGATGTATTGCAAGCATGTGTACTACGTCTTACGATACCTATGTAAGCTAGACTACCATGAGGACTTATTCATGCATGCTCCAAGCTACAGCTTTAATGAAGTCATGCGCATTCTAGAGCTTGCCAACATCGTTGAAGAAGCGTGAGAAAAGCGAAGAAGTCATAGTTTTTTTTAATATCTACAATTCTAGATTGCTCATAGGTAGCGTCGCGGAGTACATGTTAAATTACTATTGGATTTCATGACTATAATTAATACTCATCGAAACTCAATTAATGTATCTATTGATATTGATATGAGCAGTAAATTGTCATACTCCACATCCACTACCATTTGCAATGGTGAATTTTGGACTCAATTTTTTCAAAATAGACGGTATTAATTTCTTTGGAAAATTTCTAGGGATTTGTCCACGTCATACTATGAATTGCCAATGTGATTCCCCGGTAATACATGGATCAGACCTATGTAATGTACTGGTGATACCCGTTTCATACCAATGAGATACCCATGTAATACCTATGCAATACCCGTCATGTCTAAATCACTACGATTAATAAAAAAATATCGTACATAGAGTACGAACTTGACCACTGTGTACAGTATCATAGTATGACGTTGTCATTTACTATGCAAAAAACTCTTTTGAATCTTAATATGACTCCTTACAAATGAAGAGGTTTCAAATTTTTTGAATAAAAAATAAATTAGAATCCAAGCACGGGAAGAGAAGAAGGCCTATTTATTAGGAAAAAAAATATGGCAGACGTGACCACGGCTATAGGCTACTTTCTTAAATTAGTAAATTCTCCAAAATATGTCTCCAAAATATGCAGTTTCACTTAAATTACCAAATTTTTCACATTTTTCCAAAAAAATTGACGTATTTTTTCTCCGATTTCGGAGATTTTTATGCTCACCGCTCGCCGCTCGTTGCTCA
This sequence comes from Bryoerythrophyllum caledonicum, assembly GCA_963971425.1. Lineage (NCBI taxonomy): Eukaryota > Viridiplantae > Streptophyta > Bryopsida > Pottiales > Pottiaceae > Bryoerythrophyllum > Bryoerythrophyllum caledonicum. The sequence goes on from OZ020524.1 coordinate 12,100,447, forward strand.
CCGCTCACAAGATAGCGTCGCCGTGCTGAAATGCAAGTAAGTCACTCAAAACTTCTCGAATTGCTTAGAAATTTGAACTACAAATACTAGACAAGAAGGCGCAACTTTCCCAACAAGTTTTTTGAAAATGGACACTCAAGGAAGAAGAAGCAAGAAGTTGAATTTCAAAATATAATTCAAAAAATTTGATTTTTGTAAACATCAAAATGACTATCAATTCATACAAATTTGGAAACTCACCAAGAGCACTTTGAAAATGAAGATTTGCGGAGAGTAGTACAATGCAAAAGAGAAATACCTCTCATGGTGATGCAAATTGTAACAGGAAGAGCTCTAACGGTTGTGCGATTTTCACGAGCAAAAATAATATTTCAATGAAAGTTGCTCTTCTCCAATGGTCAGTTTCTTGTCTACGGGGTAGGCCAAATAAGAAACTAAACCACGGGAGAAGAACTCTTATAAAAATTGTCCCCACATAGGCGGCCATGTCATTTTTTCATCCATGCTTGAAGTTTTCCACCAAACAAGTGTTGGCCGTAGTCAAAACTCAATCCATGAAGAACAAATTCTACTCAAATCATATTGCTCCATTTCCCTAGAATTCTTGACCGGCGAACTTCTCCACTATAGTCTAAATCCGCCCTAAATATAGACTATACAAAGTCCAAAAATAAATATTGTTGTTGTATCTCCCGACAATTTATCCCCTAAAGGACCAAGTGTCACGAAATGGCAATTTGAAAATTCGGTCAAGTTCCTACACTATCAACATTTCAACATTTCAACAAGTTCCAACATTTCTCTTTGAAATTTTTACTATAGAAAGGAATTACCAAGACCTTAGTGGGAAAACAAATTTTTCCTAAATTGGGCATCTGATGAAAAAGTTATAGGGTTTTGAATTTCAAATGGGGAGAGCGGGCACCTCGGGCACCTCCAAAAACTTTTGCTAGGACACTCTATTGAATGTGAGATTTTCAATACTTGCAAGTAATATTGTTTCCCTTCATATTGTCAAAAAAAGTCTCTTGTCTTTAGTGAATAATAGCATACCAACCCAAGTCAAACATTTTCACACATTGTCACTCATGGTCGGGCAAGGTACCAAAAAAACTTCTTCTTTTCCACATAAAACCTCGATAACTTAATATTTTTCACTTTTTATTTATCCCACAACAATATGTGGTGTAAACCTTCTCATTGACCATTTGGATTACCAATCTAAAACATAGCAAGTTCACAAAAAATTAAAGTGTGAATTGGCAAATTTTGAACCTCCACTCCTTGCATAGTTGTTTTGAATATGCTACACCCGTCTCTACCTCCAAAAATAGGTGTGTACGGAACTAACATCATGCTTAACAAGATGGTAATGGATTTAGACCTTGTGTAGTTCAAAAATTTGACACCAAGTGAAGTCAAAGTCTGCTGATCCAGTGAACGCAGGAAAGAAAATGAACCATATGCTTGACTTCAAACACTATAATCTTTCAATCCATGCGGTCAAAGTTTATGAAATTTTTTGAGTATGTTATTGAATAAGTCTTAATTGAGATCCTACGGTCAAAACTAGAAGTCAAAGTTTTTGTTTCCTTCTTTGTTCATTGCACTAGAATCCAACAATTTTGAAGTGTTTTTGGTGTAAAACTATCATAGTACCTTAGGGGTTAAGAAATCTCTCGATGATTTCAGACTTTCAGTGAAGTTAAGTGAAATTCATTTGGAGATGTCAAAATGATACATATAATCCGAAGTCTAGATTCAATGTGAAAGTCCAGATTTAGTTAAATATGGCATCAATGCAGAGGAAACAAAAGAACCTACAAATCAATGCACCTCCGGCTACTCTCCAAAAACTGCAAAACAACAGTAACAACAACAACAACAACAACACTCTCTCGTATCGCACTCCTCCTCTTTGCCTTTCAGGGCACCCATGTTGTCAAAACAATGGAATCAGGGTTTCAAGTGTTTCACGCTACGGCTTCAAAAATTCAACGACAAAAAAGTGGATATACATAAACCTCATCTATGTTAGAAAACAACGTGAAGATGAATGTGAGTAGGAGTTGCAATATCCTAACCCAACAGTCCGATTTTCATATAGCACGGAACTATCGGATGAAATCTGTTTGGCTCGGAATTGTTGGATGTTCCGAAAGAACACTATTCTTTTATTTATATTAACTAACAAGCAATTAAGTAATTTTCTCATGCACTTCAAAAATTGCATTTGTCCACGGCAGTGGCTACCGTGTACAAAAATGGTAGAGTGCATTTTTCATAAAACATTGGCCCCTTCCACCCACCTCGTGCAGCCACATAGGGTTGATTTTGGGTTGAAATGTGGCACCATGGTTAATTGAATATGGATGGAAAAAAATTAATTAGTCTTAGATTCTTCAATTTGATAGTTTTACAGCTGAATTCCTCCAGTATTTGACTATACTTTAACCCCTATAGGCCCAAGTGCACCTACAGGGTACAATTTTTTTCACTTTGGCTATAGTTATCTTTCAATCCGTACAATCAAAATTCACAAAATTTTAATCACGTCATCCCATACAAGTTTAGAAGAAGATCCTATGGTTACATTATCAAAAATCTCGTCTTGGCAAATTATAATCAATGGAGTAGAGGCTCCTCAAAAACGCCTTGGGCCTTTTGGGGTTAATGAATATAGTTGGTGCAAAGTTGTGCCCACTGAAACTTCACTCCTTGTACTCTCAAATTCATACGTAACATTAAGTAGTAGTATTAAGACTTACCTATTTCATATTGGAAGATAGTGTTAAAGAAATCTCAAAAGAAACGAATATAAAAGGAAGAAGAAGATAAGATATACCATGATTGATGTGCAAGTATGAGGTCAAATCTAAAAGAAAATCTTCTAAGTAAAACATGTGCCGTCGATGTAGGTTGCTTTTATGATTTCCTCCTAGCTTTTCACCAATGTCATCTTGTCTTTCCCTCTCAATTTTTTGAATGAGCCAACCTCTACTTTATGTAGATGAAGAATCATTCACCAAATTGACTTTTGATTCCTTTGGACGAAGGGCGGATATCTCCACTCTACTTAATGTTATGTATCCTTTATCCTAGTGGATAGCTAGTGGGCCAATCAATGCATATGGAATATGTTAAGATCTTCTAACCTAAGTTGAACATGTTTTTTTATTTCATAACTTTTTTTTGAAGAATTGAAACCACAAGTAAATTTCTGGGAATGAAAGCTAACTTAAATTAGGTGAAGTGTACTAGTTGCACAAAAAGAATTAGAAAGGCTTTTTTTCTATGCAAAAAATGGGTTTGAATCTCTGCTCTTCTAGTGATTTTATGTATTTCATTATTATTCTGGGTCCAGATTGTCCTCGTAACGTTTTTTTTTGGAGGCTGCGAATTTCAATCCACTTGTGGAAGGTGTAAGCTGACTCAACTCTCTACATTTTCTTAGTGAAAGAAAGTTTGAGAACAAGTCATCTACTAAGTGAAATTAAGGGCCGCTTCACACTATGCCCAAGTCGAGTGACCGTCCGTCAAAATGAGTGGCCAAACTATGGCGAGAGGCCAAAATTTTTTGCCAAAAAAATACATTAAATAAAACAGATTGAAGGTTTGGCCGGTCGTGGTGTGAAGCCCCAAAGGCCAAGTCCAAAGTCCAAACCCTATATCATTATGCCAAAAAAAATCAGCCCAAAAAAATCAGCCAATAAAAATCAGCCAAAAAATTTGGCCTCTTTCATCTAACGGTCTAGATCTTGTCAATTTTTTATTATTTTATTAAAAAAAACCGACGGACTCTCGATTGTAGTTTGGGTCAACTAAAATGGGCGACCCAAGTTTTGCTCGAGAAACCATCGCTTTGGCGCCAAAACAACCCAAAAGTGTTGCCATGAGGACGACGGCCTTTGGAGTTTGGGCACAAGTGTGAAGGCCCAAAGTCCAGACTTTGGCCATTCTAGCAATCTCATTGGTGAAAATCGACGGCCACTCGACTTGGCCACCAAGTGTGAAGCGGCCCTAAGATCTGAAGGCTGGTGAGATCACACATTCCCTGTGATATTTCACTTTGAATGACTAATTTTCAAACTACCCTTGGTCTTCATTATCCCAATAGATGTGTTGTTTGATTGCTAGGAGTTTGAGTACAAGATGGACATGTCCACCTTTCAAAATTTCAAAGATGTTCAAAGGTTCCTACCATCACTCATAAACAAATTTGGAGAACCTTGGAATACACTACCAAATACATCAAATACCTTGGAATGCATTGCCAAATCCATTGAATTCAAGCGATTTGATGTATTTGGCAACATACTCCAAAGATTTCCAAGAATTTTACAACTCAAATCATAATCTAAATTTAGTATATTATATGTGCACATCTAAACTTCTTAATTCACAATCTAGTTCCTCACAAAAAAAAGTTATGCAAATTAAGAATGCAAATTTTATCTAAAGACAAGAATGTGGCCTCATGAGCACTAAAGGGTTAAATAGGTCGTCAAATGATTATGAATAGCATCCTAATTAACAATGTGCATCTTGGTGGATGTTGGATTGGACGGTTATAGATACAAAATACAACCTGAAAGTTCTAATTAACATCAGCAACACTTTGGTATAACAACAATGATGAAGAGAGCAAAGAAGAAAAACCAAGAAAGAACATTCCTCACTAAACCCTAATTTAAGTCAAATTTTCTAATCTTATAATTAGGGTTTAGTGAGGAATCTTAGTTAAATTTTTGTTCCTACAATATTCTTATGCCAATCTACTAGCCCTCTAATGCTCATTGATGGTCTGATTGTTGATTAAATGTAAGTTGTCTATGCTTTAGCAAGTGTTCTCTTTCACAAGGACGATTGAATGTGGTATATTTCTTAACCTTTTAAAGGTGGAGTGGCCCAAAACAAGCCTCTCCACCACTGCTCCAAGATTTTTGCATTGTTAATCGCTAAAGGACCAAGGCATTGTTAGAAGAATCTCCACTCAATTGATTTAAAACTTCCAAGATGAACTTTTAAGAATGTAACCATAGGATCTTCTTCTAAACCTTTTATGAAATAATGCGGTAAAAGTTTTATGACTTTTGTTGTACAGATTGAAAGATTCACCTTTGGAGTGGAGATTCTTCAACAAACATCTTTCATTTGGAGGTCATTTCAATATGTCAACCTCATCATATTCAAATATGACACCATACATGTAGAATATTGTGGCCACCAATCTAACCATCTTTCTGCTCTCCAATCGGTTGAGGCGACAATGGACTACAATGATTTCTATGAAAAAAGTGAAGTGAAATATATTCCTCATGTAGATGTTGTTGGGTAGAATCTGTTAAATTGTAAAAAATGTAGGGCCTAGTGGCCTCATTGTTAAGGGCCCTTGCATGGCCTTGTTATTAACCCCTAAAGGACCAAGTGTCAAAAATGGGCTTTTTGAAAGTTCTGTCACGTTCCTATGGTGTCAATTTCCAACATTCTTCTTTTGAATTTTTTACTGTAGAAGGCATTACTAAGACCTTAGTGGGAGAACAATTTTTTCCTAAAGCGGACATTTAATGAAAAAGTTATAGGGTTTTGAATTTCAAATGGAGAGAGCGGCCACCTCGGCACCTCCAAAAACTTTTGCTAAGACACTCCATTGAATGTGAGATTTTCAATACTCACAAGTAATATTGTTTCTCTTCAATTGTTAGAAAATAAGTTCTTGTCTTTAGTGAAAAATAGCAGAGAGAGGAGAACTCTGGTCCTTGAAGGGGGGCGGAGTGAATACAGTGTTTGTTCATTCCACCACTAAATCCATGTCCACGTGAAAAATAACATCTTAACCCAAGTCAAACATTTTCACGCATTGTCAGGCAAGGTACTGAAACGGGACAAAACCAATTGCTCGTGACTGTTAATCAAATACACGTATATTAATCATGAAAACCTGCAAGTTACATGGTCGTCCCTGCTCTTATCCTCCCCTGGTTCCTTGCTTTGAGGAACGGTTGTTCTTCTTCTTGGTCTACATTTAACTGTCAAAGTTGATGGTAACTGATTTCTTATGCCTTGTATGCTAGTGATCTAGACCTATGACCGAGTTTTCACTACGATTATTTAGTAATTTCATACAGACAACACAAAAAAACGTCCTATCATCTCCTTCCCAGTCTTGAGAACCTGATTTGGTGAATCAAGGCTGTCTATGATCTTCTCTGTGCTTATATAGTTTTAATTTTGAACCGTTGTATAACTTTGGCATAACTTCACGACTTGGTGTGCTTAATTGGTAAGAACCGTTGGAGTAGCGATTATGAATTACATAAGGCCCTAGCCATCGGGGTTTGAATTTTTGCCCATGTTGCTTGATTAACCAATTATCGATCATCAAAATCAAGTCGCCACGGTTGAACTTTACCGTTTTCTTGGCCGCATCGTGCTTCGCTTTCCTTCGATTTTGTATTGTTTGGTAATGGAATAAAGCTTGTCGTCGTGACTCGTCTAATTTCTCTAGCATAAGAACGCGGGCCTTTAGTGATCATGCATCGTCCATCCCGTGCTTGACTGTTGTTCGTAGTGAAACTAATTTCAGCTCGATAGGTATTGTGGCTTCTAAACCATATGCCAATTGGAATGGCGTATATCCTGTAGCGCATTTGTGTGCAGTTCGATAGACCCACAAGGCTTTGTTCACGTGCAGATTCCACTCCCGCCTCTTTTCCAAAACGACTTTTCCGATGATCCCAGTCAAAATCCCGTTCATCTTCTCAACAAGACCGTTTGCCTGAGGATAGTAAGGATTGGCGCGTCGATGCTTGACCGACAACTTTTGCATGAGCGTCGAGAGTAACTCATTGACAAAACGAGTCCCGCGGTCTGTGACTATTTCCAACGGACAACCATATCGGCAAATAACTTGATTATAAATGAAATCCGTTGTCGTTTTCTAGTTGCATCTCTTTACAGGTGCTGCTTCTGCCCATTTCGAAAGATAATCGGTGGCCACAATCAAATATTCATTTCATTTGGCCGTCACAGGTAGGGGTCCAACGAAATCCACTCCCCATTTCTCAAAAACTCCAGTTGGATATATTGGTTGCAATTCCGTGTAGGGTATGATTCTTTTGCCGTAAGCTTGGCATTGATAACAGCTGCGACAATATTCATTACTATCATGAAAAATAGTAGGCCAGAAAAAACCAGCTTGTAGTATCTTCCTTACAGTTGTCTCGGTAGAGAAGTGTCCTCCGCATAAATCCTCGTGACATTGTTTAAGTACTTCTCTCAATTCTTCGACCGTCACCGCTCGCCTTAAGACACTGTCCTTGCCTTTCTTATAAAGGTCCTCCCCGACGAGTGAATATGTTGACTCTGCCTTCGAATTTTTTGTCTTTGTCTTGATTCGGAGCCTTCGGGGAAACTCAACATTTTAAGAGACAACTTTATTTCTTCATAACCTAAAGTGTCCGGTTCGGCCTCTATGGCCAAAACAAAACACTCGACATCATCCGACAAAGCCCCGAGGTCTTCATGTGGTGGAGTTATGAGTTTGAGGAGTAGCCCTGCGTGAGAAGTCCGAGTGCCTTTGATAGTTTTCACCTCCAGGTCGTAGTTCTGCAAAGCGGCCATTAATCGTGCACTTCTCCCTTCAGGATCTTTTTGTTGCAACAACTCCTTCAAACCTTCCACGTCACTTTGTACTGAGATTGATTGGTTGCTCGAGAGCAAATAATGCTTGAATTTTGTACACGCGAATAACAAAGCTCCTAGCTTTTCGAGAGGAGCATACTTTTGCTCACACAAGGTCAATAGCATGCTCGCGTAATAAATAAGGTGCGCCCTTCCAGCCTCGTCATTTTGAAGTAGTACTCCTGCGACTGCATGTTCAGTGGCGGACGGACTTACAATGAATTGTTTGTCCCTTATGGGATTTTTGACTATTGGATCGCTTGCCAATCTTTCTTGAATATATGAGAATGCTTGCTCACACTGATCGCCCCATATGAAGGAAGACACTTTGCTGATTAGTGCGCTTATGGGGCGCCCAATACCTGCCAAATTTGGTATAAATCGATTGTGATAAATTGTGGCTCCCCACAATTTTGCGACTTGTTCGCGTGAGACAGGTTGAGTCATCTCTTTTATTTGTTTCACTTTATCTGGATCCACTCGCATGCCTCCAACAAACACTATATGCCCGAGAAGCAGACCTTCCTCAAAACCGACTCTGCATTTTTCAGGAGATAAAGAGCATCCGTGTTCACGCAATTTTTGAAAGGGAGCTCTAACATGTTGCACGTGTTTGATTCGGTCACCATATACGGCAAAATCGTCGAGATAAACGCGGATGAATTGGCCGATGTAAGGACCAAAAAATTTTAGTTGTACTCTTTGAAAAGTGCCTCCGGCATTACACAAACCGAAAGGCATTCTTAAATAAGCATACGTTCCCCACGGAGTAGTGAAGGTAGTATATAAGATGCTATCTTTGTGCACCTTCACTTGATCATAGCCATCACAAAAAGTAAACATTTCATGCCCCGCTACCTCGTCTAAAAGTTCATCTATATGAGGTAATGGCTGTCGATCCTTCTTTGTGAACTTATTTAATGCTTTGTAGTTTACGCACACTCGCCACTTTCCTCCTTTCTTGGGCACGATTACAACTGGCGAGACCCACTCGGTGTTTTTTACTTCTGTGATAAAACCTCCTTCCAGTAAACGATCCAACTCTACTCTTAATACGCTCATCTTTTCAGGAGCCATGCGCTTTTGTTTAATCTTACTAGTCGAGCAGCTTCGGTTAATTCGATTCAATGCTCATCCATAGTAATTACAGGTAAATCGCAATGTCTGGTTACACAAAGGTCAGAATATTCCAACACCAATCCTTTTAAATCTGTTCTTTCTTGAAATGTTAATGTTGGCCCAAATTTGACTTTATTCGATAATTCATTTTGCCCAGTCTGTTCAACATCTTGGTCATTAATGAATTGCATTGAATTGCTGACAACTTGTAGAAGGACATCTAAAACATCTAGCTCATCTTCTGAAACGTCACTCTTGACACTTGAATTATCGTCAGGTTCGGACTCCCATGACGAATCTTCCTGTCCCTCAGAACTTGAACAATCTTCCGATGAGCCGGTTTCCAACGAACTTGCACTTGCATCCGATATTACACGTATACTGACGCGATTGTGCGAGGTACCAATCTTCATCTTGCCTTCATCCCAATAATTAACTGCGCGGACTTGTCTGAGCCACGGTCTGCCCAAAATCATGGGGTATCCGCCCTTTCCTGATGAAATATCAAGTACGTGGAAATCAAGTTTCATAGTAACTCTGTTTACAGTCACAGGGATTTGGCTTATCTGTCCCAAAGAACGGACGCATCTTTGATCGGCAACCTTTAGTCGTATCGATGACAGTTTGTTTGGCTCAAGTCCGGCTGCATTCATGAACCAACTTGATATCACATTAATGGCCGCGCCACTGTCTATCAAACAACCACTGACTTCGCAGCCGTTAACCATTGCTTCCACCTGCGGCAACCTTAAATCTCGGCTTGCTTTCTCAGCCACGTTGACCTCTGCAATTTGTTTGCGTCTTCTCGTACTAATGCCTTCCCATAATTCGCGACGTAATGAGGGACATCGGGCTATCAATTGACCAACAATAATATTTGCCGTTCCTTTACTTAAATCTTGGATTATTGAGTATTCTGATTGATCTCCACTCAACAATAAGTCATCGATGCCGATTTTGCGTCGTGGTCTTCTGATAGATTCTCGTTTGTCGGCTCGGAAACCCTTGTCTCTATGTTTCGCATGCACCTCAAGTTCTTTGTGTGGCCGACTTCTTTTAGCCATCATTACTTCAGGATCCAATTCCTGAACTCGTGACGAGGGCATTACTTGTAGCAGATTTACCTAGGCCAACTTAGCTGTAGAAACGGCTGGGGTTTCATCCAAGTCCGGGCAATCCAATCGATAATGACCTTTCCTTCCGCAGTTATGGCATGTAACAAACTGGACGTTCTTGCTGGTGTTTGGCCTATTGTCTGCAGCTGGGCTTTTAGAGCGCAACGAACTCTGACCTTGTATTAGGAATAACTTTAAACCTCTCATTTCCGAAACAAGCTGAAAAATGTCATTGTTCTTGGCCGATAAGTCGCTGATAGCTTCAGTTATAGCAAGAGTTGTCTATACCAACCGGGTCACGACAGGCGTAACAGCTGTTGTGAGTATTTGTGGTTGCGCAATGCTAACTAGATTCACTTCTTTCTTCTGCGCAAGCGCGAGGGCCGTTTCTAAAATGTTAGGCTCCTTCCAGGCAACTATTTCCTGTATCGTGGGTTTCAAACCGCCAATAAAACTTCTTAATGCTAAAGCATCGATACTGGAGATGATTGCTGAAGTACGATCCTCATCACCCACTTTTACTCCATCATGCGCAACACTGGTTACTCTCAAGCTTTGTTGTATTCGGGATTGAATTTCTCTCACTCTTTCACTGAATTGACGTACTGTCTCCTCTTCACGTTGCCGCATGAGGCTGAGAGTGCCCAGGAGAGTTTGGTAGCTCTCTTTCTCTTGAAATTCCGAAATAAGCGCCGTTGTGAATATGTCCCATATTGACCCGGTTTGTTGAGTCTGCCGTTCGTACCAGAACAATGTTGTATCGTCAAAGTAAATGGGTAGCAACTCTAACCAGCTTTGTTCGCTTCGATCTCCATTCGCCATGCAAGCTCTCTGAAATTGTTTCAAGAAACGCTCTCGATCTTCTTTCTCTTTTCCCGTGAATACTGGTATGGAAACCATGATGATACGATTTGTTTGTTGTTCTTTCAACTTTTGATAGTCTTGACGAGACTCTTGCTCACGTCGATGCAAAAAATGTGTTTACAATGTTGCTTCAAAATGTGTGGTCAAGGACTCCTCTCTTTCTAAATTATATCTGCTATGTATACGTATTTATTTTATAAAGACTTGATTTTGTTGTATCAGCCATTCCGTGATTCTAATACCGTGGTATGAAATATGTGTAATTTCCACTCGTCTGTCAAACTCTGCCACACGTCCATAAATCTCCGCTAAACATCCACGAAACTCGTTACTCAGCAATATTTGGGCGTTCACTACGGCTACGGCTCTTGGTTGTTTTTGCAGGGACGCTGGATTCCGTGGAGGAGAAGATGCATGACTCCGAAGCAGAGCCACAATTGTCCGTTTTCACTGCTGCTATAGGTTCTGCTTCTCGCGCAAGTACAGCCACTCTACTGCACAGAATCAGAGACCTAACAGGCTTTCGGTGATAGATATCATGTCGTAAACCAAGCCGAAACCTGAAACGAAGCCACCTGATCTAAAAATCTCCATTTCAAAACTAAGATCTCTGCGAGAACAAACAACAGCACGCATCTTACATTCACGCCTGCTTCGTCTGGTAGTTGTACAGCTTTCCAACCACATGAAGGCACGTCACGAAGCCGATGAAGCAGAGGCTCATGACAAGCACCACAGTCGGCATGATCTTCAGATGCATGATAATGAGATTTTAATAATTTTTCTTCGCTACTACTTCTGTATGTTGATTTTGGCTTCGGGTTACGTGCTTGATACTTATAGAAGAAAAACTTTGGGCCAATTGCTAAGCAGTTTTGAAATAGGGAATTAGGTTCGGTGATCGTACCTCCCAGTTTCCTCCTACCTGATTACATACTAATTTGGAATCGCCAAAGATTTGAAGAACTTTCGCGTTCCTTTCTTGAGCCAATTCTAAACCAGTAATGAGGGCCGCATATTAAGCCTGGTTACAAGTAAGATGTTTCCCGGGATCTTGATGAAAAACTTCCTTCACTCCTGTGGGACTTTCTAAAACCACTCCAGCACCAGATCCCAAACTTTTTGAACTAGAGCCGTCAAAGTTTAATTTCCAAGCATGCATTGAAAGAGTAACGTACCAGCGCTAGCATTGCGCCATCGATCCAATACCATATTCACGATTCACAGCACCAATATAATCGAATAATAGGCAATGGAACGTCAAGATATGCATGGCTGCAAAGAAACCAAGTTTGCACTGTAGCTGATTCTACAGTTCCTCAACTGTAACTGAAATTCCTCATCGATCAAGTGGTGGTAGCGCAAGTGCATGTGTGTTCTTCCGATGCCAAGAAGTTTGCACTTATAATAAACGTATCGTTTCGCGCATCTACATCGTAGGTTGGGGATCCAAATTGACGCTAGAAGTTCTAAATGATGGCATCCAAGTTTCAAGGCCTGGAGACGCACTCTGACGCCACGCTTTGCTCCGGTCTGTACACGAAGTTGACACCCAAGTGGAACACCAAGATGCACGCGTCCAAGTTACTGGAGGGGTGTTGATCTCCAGGTCGCTCAACTCCACGTTCGCGGATCAGGAATCAAGCTCGACGTCCAACACCGACTTGAGCAGGAAGAATAAATGATTGAAGCCCTGAGGTACTGGAATTAGAGTTCTTGAAAAAGGAAAGACGGTTCAGCATATGAATCGCCTTCTGCAAAAAAAATGGGTTGAGTTCGTCGTAGTATGGTAACTTGATGAGATAGCTCGCGTGCGCATCCAAAACCCCAGTATTCTGTTCCAATTCTTCGGGTTCCGGTGACTGAGGTGTTTGGGTGAAGCACATCTTCGGAGATTGCTCTCTGTCTTTTAACTTAACTTAGAATCCACGCTCACTGCTCCATAAATTATTGCTTACTCCTGGCTCTCACCCTTCGACAAATTCTCCGCGGTCCCGGCAACGGAACTAGATGAAACGGGACAAAACCAATTGCTCGTGATTGTTAATCGAATACACGTATATTATTCATAAAAACCTGCGAGTTACATGGTCGTCCCTGCTTTTATCCTCCCCTGGTTCTTTGCTTTGAGGAACGGTTGTTCTTCTTCTTGGTCACACTTAACTGTCAAAGTTGATGGTAATTGATTTCTTATGCCTTGTATGCTAGTGGTCTATACCTATGACCAAGTTTTCACTACGATTATTTAGTAATTTCATACAGACAACACAAAGAACGTCCTATCAGTACCAAAAAAACTTCTTCTTTTCCACATAAAACCTAGAGGTCTTCATGTTTTTTATTTTTTATTTGTTCCACAACAATATGTGGTGTAAACCTTTTTGTTAACCATTTAGATCATCAATCCAAAACATATTAAATACACAAAAAATCAAAGCGTAAGTTGGCAAATTAGTCCTAACATCATGTTTAACAAGATGGTAATGGATTTAGACCTTTTGTAGTGCAAAAATTTGACACCAAGTGAAGTCAATGTTTGTTGATCCACAGGGTGTAGGGAAGAAAATGAACCATTTCCTTGACTTCAAACACTTTAATCTTTCAATCCTTGCGGTCAAAGTTTATGAAATTTTGTGAGTAAGTTACTAAATAAATCTTTATTCAGATCCTACGGTCAAAACTAGAAATAAAAAAATTTGTTTGCTTCTTTGTTCATTGCACTACAATCCAACATTTTTAAAGTGTTTTTGGTGTGAAACGGTCACGGTAGCTTACGGGTTAAGGCCCCGTGCATGCCCTCATCGTTAAGGCCCCGTACATGGCCTCATCGCTAAGGCCCCGTACATGGCCTCGCCGTTAAGGGATTAACCCCTAAAGGACCACGACCTATTTCGCTCTAAAACCAATCCAAAACTGCCACTGTCAAAAAGAGACATGAAAATCACATTTTAAAGTGAACTTTGGATTTTCAACCGTAAGATCTTAAAATAGACTTCCATATAAACATGCCATCAAATTTTGGTTGTAATCCACCACACGGATTGATAGATTTTAGTGTTTATAGTCAAAACAATGGTTCATTTTCATCCCTACTTTGAGTAGATCAGCTGACTTTGACTTCATTTTGTATCAAATTTTTGCATTGTACAAGGTCTAAATCTTTTACCATTGTCTTAAGCATGATGTTATTTCCCAACACACCAATTTTTAGAGGTAAAAAAGGGGTGTAGCATATTCAAAACAAGTGTGCAAGGAGTGGAGGTTCAAAAATTGCCATTTCACGTTTTATTTTTTTGTGAACTACGTATGTATTTAAATGATGATCCAAACGGTCAATAAGAAGGTTTTCACCACATATTGTTGTTGGAAAAATAAAAAGTGAAAAATATGAAGATCTCTAGGTTTTATGTAGAAAAGATGAAGTTTTTTTCCCCCATTGCCCGACAATGTGTGAAAATGTTTGACTTGGAATAAAATGCCTTTTTACACTAAAGACAAGGATTTTTTTTAAAAATTTCTAAATAAGGAAATATTCTTTATATGTGTGAAAAATCTCAATGTCAATAGAAACTTTTGTCAAAAAAATTTGGAGGTGCCCGAAGTCCCACTTTTGGCTTTAACCCCTAAAGGACCAGAGTCTCCTTCGGGGGGATTTTTGGATTTTTGGGCAGGTTCCTAAAATTTGAAAAAAAATCAATTTTCTTTGAAATTTTCTTCTAGATTGCCTTTGATAAGAGCTTTGTGGACATATTTTTATTTTATTTTTTGGATTTGTGGTTTGAAAGTTAGTACCACTTATAGTTTTTGAGGGAAATTGTCAAGGACCTTTAGAGGTTAAGTGGTACTAACTTTCAAACCACAAATCCAAAAATAAATAAATAAATATCTCCACAAAGCTCTTATCAGATCCTATCTTGAAAAAAAAATTCAATTAAAAAGGATTTTTTTTTTAATTGTAGGTACATGCCCAAAATCCAAAATGACCCCAGGACCCGTTTGGTCCTCTAGGGGTTAAGTAACAAACGTTGAAGGATTAAGTGACAAACATCCATGATGGAGACTACTAAAGATTGAGGTGACGCGGTTTTCACAACGCAACAATGTTCTCAGAATCCTGAATCTGATCTACACAGACCAATTCTGAGAAACTCCACTTCAACTCGGGAATTGCGTGGAAAACTAATGAACATTTTGTAAACATGAAAAGACATGTAAGCTTTTGATGTTGGAAAAGAAAAACCCTAGTGATAAGTAGCTGAGAAAGTAAGCAACAAGAGATGCAATTGTCCATACCGAAATTCAAACACAACACAAAACGCCATGCATGTCACACAGGGACGCAAAACTGTCAAAAAGAATCCTCTGTTTATTTGTTCACACCTTCGTTCCTTGCAGTACACTGGTGATAGAGATTAGGAAGGATCCATACAGGTATTGTAACAATAACTATCGCCGAAGGTCCTACCACTTTCTCGAGGTAGGGGAAAACGCTATTCGTGTGGTCCAAATCATGTAAACACGCCTGTGAATTTTAGTATACTCTCACTCAAAATTGTGGGCACACGTTACAAGAGAGTTCTCCCATCTGTACACGGATTTGTACTGTAGACTTCAATCTGTACCGAGTCGTGCAACATTAATGAAGCGCCGGCTGCGTCACCAGACAGCAAATATCCTACCTGCGACCGATTGAAAAAGTCTGTGAGAAAACAGCTACAGAAAAACAAAAACAAAGCACATGGCATTAGGAGTCAGAGATGGCCGAGTGCACTGACCTGCAGTGGAGTTGCAGTTGCTGATGATAAGTGAGGCACCGAGGGAAAGAGGTAGCGAAGGAGGTGGAGGATTAGCACTGAAGCATTTCTTCCATGTCCATCGCCCAACTGACGCGCTTGGTGATGCGTCGCCTTCCCATCTCCTCCTTCGCTCCAAAATCCTCTCGCGACAGCTTCGCGACCTCGATGCCTTTCCCGATCGGGAGGATAACCGACTTGGACCCCGGCCGGTTGGTCATCTTGTCTTCGTACAACGCCCTGGCATGCCGCTGGAACAAATTCTCCGCGACCACCACGGCGCGGCTCGGGTTCAGTCTCACGAGATCAAAAAGCTCCACGGCCTCCTCCCGCCTACAGTCGACCAGAGCGAATTCCACCCCCGCGAACTGAGGCAGAATCTCCCTGGCGTCCCCTACGAGGAACTCCACCACGGTCGACAGCCCGAGCGCGTCCATGGCCATCATGGCATTCAGCAGCGCCTCGGACTCCGACAGAACACAAATCAACCGGCCCCCCGTCTTGCGAGCGGCCACCGCGAGCGCGATGGTGGCGGGCGTCGCGGCCCGCGTCACCTGAACCAGCACCTTGGCCTCGATCCCGCCCGCCAACGCCGCCAGAAACTCCGCGCTGTGGTGCTCCGCGCCCGCCGCAACGTGCCGCCTCCCAATCCCCACCTTACACTGCCCACACAACCAATCCCCCAAACTCAGTCACACAAAAAACCACATTGCACACACTGCCAGAATAGCCCTTTAATTAAAAAAAAATTAAACAAACCAGAAACACAAACACCCCACGCCCGAAGACGAGGAGGTAAAACACCCAAAGGCAGGGACAGGCAAGGCTCCGCCAGAAAAACTCTCGAGGGAGCAACAAACGAGGCGAGCACACCTCCAGGCAACACTGCCAACACGCCCCTTCAAAATCCCCAGTGACTCCCAGCGAACCCCGAAATCTCCCCACTTACCAATTCCGCCGTCTCAGTGTACGCCTGCGCAGCGCTCTGCGGCGACCATCCCATTTTCACCCTCGGCTCCTCGCTCCACACAATCGCCTTCCCACCTTGCTCCAAACCCCTCTCCAAGGCAAGAAACCCAGACTAGCAACTCCGTCCTCCTCCCTCGCTCTCTTGTACAGACACCGCACTAGAAAAGTAACTAGAAGAAACCTTGGTGGTCACTCCTGCCAATTAACCGTCCCGGAACGTCCACCGCAGCCAAAAAAACGTCCACGGAAAGGTCTGGAAGCTTCCACGCGTGGACTGGAGCGCAGTGCGGGGGAAGAAATGGGAGAGGAGAGGGACGTCCACGAGAAGCTTTTATGATCGCACGAGCCTGACTGAGTGCGCGAGCTGCGGACGGCGGCTTTAGTCGGCTGAATTAAGGAGGTCGAAGCGATGAGCGTTGGGAGCTCCACTGCTTATCTGCTGAGGCGCATATTCACTATGGTGTGCTGTGCAGCTCACAGCGAATGAATGGGGAATTGCTGCTCCCGGGCGTGAATATAGGTGCTGGATTCGTTTGGTGGGGTGGTGGAGCGTCATGTGGCGGTCTTGGGTGTGCGTGCTGCCCGAAGTTGTGGGGGTTGGGTCGGCTCTCTTTCGTGCCACCCGGGACCCTCTCTTCTTCTTCTTTCATATGAAAAAAAAGAAAACAAAGATGGATTCATTCTCTCCTCAATTTCCGTTACAATACCTCTAAAGTTCTTTGACAATTTCGCACCCAAATCACTGGAAAATGCCACATGAAATGAAAAATACATATTTTTTCATATTTGATCGAAGGATGTTGTACTGGATCGTACGAGAGTGTGAGTAGACTTTGATGGTCAGTTTTTTTACTGCACTGATTGAACCGTAAGTCAGATTTCTACCCCAAAAAAAAATTGTGTCAACAGGAAGCTGATATAGGATTTCCTATTCAATAAATCTTACAAAATTATGCTAGAATCCAAGATCGTTGGACTCTATCCAAACTCAATTTGCCCCCCAAGGGGATTGTTATCCTTTTGGGGTTATACTAAATGAAGGGCTCTCGTGCTAGAAGAGTGGAGCCACATTACCCTCAAAAATCATTACAAGTATGCTCAAAGCCTTGGATTCTACTTTATTTTGTTTCATAGCTATTAGAGATAAATTATAAAATGAAAAAGAAAAGGCCAAAACTCATTGTATCTTAGGCCGCTTTAGACCATGGTGGAGGAGTGACCCAGTTAGTCAAGAAGTTTTGGCCAAGAAATGGTTATTTGAGGCAACTGGTGGGAGTTGCTCTTCTCTGGTGGTTTAGTTTCTTGTCCGGGGGTTGAGGCCAAACAAGAAACTAAACCACCGGAGAAGAACTTTTGTTTAAAATGGTTGCCACGTAAGCGGCCATGTCATTTTTTCATCCATGCTTGAAGTTCTCCTCCGGAAAAGTCTTGGCCGTAGTCTAAACCCAATCGGGTGAAGAACAAATTTTACTCCAATCATGTTGCTCCATTTACCCTAGAATTCTTGACCGGTGAACTTCTCCGCCACAGTGTAAAGCAGCCCTTAGCCACACTTTACAAGTAGCAGGCTCTGTTCTCAGCTGCAACAACTCGAACATAATCATAAAAAGAACTTCGCTCGCTTTCTCCTTCGCTTTCTCTCAGGTTGGAGGAATAAAGTTACAAGGCTTGGAGGGCAAGAGATAGGTCTCGGAACCTTCTGATCGTCTTCTCACGAACATCACTTTTTAAGGTCGTGTCAAAGCGCCAGGCTCCTGCGTTGGAAGATACATATTCAAAGGGCGTCATGATCTCTCGCTCCCGTAAACGAGGCTCTGCACGACACGGCGTCCTTTCTCTACAGTGGTGCATGCCATGGCATTTTCATCTGGGCCTCCCAATGCATTGAATGTTGCAGCGTCACGACAGATGATGATCATTGTTATCGATGTCCTTCGTTTGTCCGTTGTTGCCAGTGCAGTGCAGATTGTCTGCAGAGGGTTCCTACTACGTTACCACCTGAAAAGTACGGCTGCCACTATGAAAATGCCTTTTACTCCAAGTCTCCACATCTCCTGTATTTTATTGTAATTGACTGCAGTGCCAACTTAATCCAAATTTGTACCAACAGTGCTGTAGTTCCAACTTGTAGCCAAATTTGTACTGACAGTGTACCAACTTGAGCCAAAGTGCCGTATATATCGAAGCTCCTACACCCCACTTGCTACTGTCATTTTGTCGTGGACTTGTCCATTCTTCTCCAGAAACAGTAATACCGCCAAAAGTTACACCAAACTGTACCATTTTCTGTTGTTGTTGCTGTTACAAGTACACCTTAACCCCTAAAGGACCAAGTGTCCAAAACGGGCTTTTTGAAAATTCGGTCAGGTTCCTATGCTGTCAATTTCAAACATTCATCTTTGAAATTCTTACCATAGAAGGGCATTACCAAGACCTTAGTGGAAAAACAATTTTTTCCTAAATTGGACATTTGATGAAAAAGTTATAGGTTTTTAATTTCAAATGGGGAGGGCGGGCACCTCGGGCACCTCCAAAAACTTTTGATAGGACACTCTATTGAAAGTGAGCTTTTCAGTACTCGCAAGTAATATTATTTCCCTTCATGTTGTCAAAAAAAAGTTCTTGTCTATAGTGAAAAATAGCATACCAACCCAAGTCAAACATTTTCACACATTGTCACTCATTGTCGGGCAAGGTACCAAAAAAACTTCTTCTTTTCCACATAAAACCTAGAGATCTTCATATTTTTCACTTTTTATTTTTTCCACAACAATATGTAATGTAAACCTTCTTATTAACCATTCGGATTATCAATTGAAAACATATTAAGTTCAAAAAAAATTAAAGTGTGAATTAACAAATTTTGAGCCTCCACTCCTTGCACACTTGTTTTGAATATGCTACACCTTGTCTTTACCTCTAAAAATTGGTGTGCAAGGAGCTAACATCATGCTTAACAAGATGGTAATAGATTTAGACCTTGTGTAGTGAAAAATTTTGACACCAACTGAAGTCAAAGTCTGCTGATCCACTAAACGCACATACAAAACTTCCATTTTGATTTGTGTAAGGTTAGGAACATTTTTGCATACAATCAAGTAGAAAAAAAACTAAAAAATCACCAATAATTGTGTAAAAATATTTTCTTCACATATGATATGTCAATCCCAAGCTATCAACCTAGTGCACA
This sequence comes from Bryoerythrophyllum caledonicum, assembly GCA_963971425.1. NCBI lineage: Eukaryota > Viridiplantae > Streptophyta > Bryopsida > Pottiales > Pottiaceae > Bryoerythrophyllum > Bryoerythrophyllum caledonicum. Next base: position 12,120,180 of record OZ020524.1, read on the forward strand.
TGTGAACCACTCTAATTCAAAGTAAAAGAATTCTTGCAAGAATCTATTGATGGTTAAAGTAGTACACCCTCCAAATTCCAGAGTTTTCACTACCAATGGACGGTAACTTTAAACACTATAATCTATTCCATCAATGGTTGGATGTTGTGCAAAATTTCCCCAAAGTTCTCAGTTATTGACTTGTGTAAGTTTTGGAACATCACTGTACATGACCAAGTAGGTTGAAGATAAAAGAAGATGAAAAGCTATGCATATTATGTATGTCAACAACAAGCTACCAACATAGCAAATCCATGAACTTTGAACTCCATTTAATTTATGAATTTTCATGCAACATTCACTGATGGTTGAACACAACACCTTCTTAGACCTCTAATTTTCTCCAAGATACATATCATAGATCATATCCATTGACGTGAGATTCTTCGCCATCCTTGTGACAAGGAAGTCAGTCGTTCGTTCAGATCACTTGGAATTCGACAACGAAGCGGCCGCGAATGGACGACGACGATCTCGACGAGCAGGCCTTAACATCCGCCGTCCGATCTGACGTCCGGGTCAGCCCTCTGTCGACGCTGACTCAGAAAGCCGAGGTGGCACCGCCGCATCCGATTTGGCCCCCCTCATGCGTCCAACGAGGCGGGAGTCGGCCATGTCAGCAGGCGGTGGCATTTGAATTTGCTTAACCACGTGGCAATGATGCGCAGTGGAATGGTCAGCGTGGTCACGGGGGGCACGCACGGGATTGGATCTCTTTAACCCTTAAAGGACGGAGCTATGACCGTGGCATCAATCCCGATTTTCATTCTAATATGTGCTCTAATTCTTCATCAGATATATGCGGAAATGTTTTTATTTCATTTTTCAAAGATGACACCACATGTATTGTTCATGTCACAAAAACATAATATTTTTTTTGTAAAAAATCAAATTATTGTGATTTTCTGAAGAAAAATTGAAGAATATTCATGTCATATACAAATCTTGAGTAAAAAATATGATAATTTCACTTGAGGTGTACATATTGTGTTGAAACTTGTGGTGTAGATGAAACTTCCGTGTTCAGCTTAAATTAGAAATTGGTCATCCATGGTGATAGGCCCAAAGTTCAAATTGCAATATCTTACTCAATTTTATGTATTTTTCAAATTATCAAATTGGATTGGAAACTAGATTTGATAAACTTCATTTCAAAAAATATCATTTTAATGACTCAAATTCAGATTTGGAGCTAAAGCTAGAAGTTTCTAAAATACACTACGTTGAGTTCCATGTTACAAACATTTTCTTGTTTAGAGAAAAAGTTACACACTCTATGAAGGGTATCTACAGTGCATGTGGTACATGCACTCATTGACAACACCTTCCCAAAAACTTGGATGAAAGTAATGTTTTATCATCACGTGGGAGCATTTGGCATTCTTCCATCAACTACATTTTGGTCGCCCCGACGTTTAAGGGTTAAACCATGTAGACGGATGGTACGAGAAGGGGAGTATGGACAAAACATGGCTCCTATTTTTATGTTGGAAGGAGGCCCTATTTAGACCAAGGTGGGGCCTCTGAGGGTAAATGGGGGCCACATGCCTTGAATGTTACAAAAAGAATCCAAAAAAAGATTTTGGACCCTTGAAATTTTAAAAAGCCAAAAAGAAGAAGAGGCCTACCCATGGCCCACCCTCTATGACATCCATCTACATGAAATAAAGAGGTCCCACATGATTGGTCATGGGTACAACAGAGTGATGGATTATTTTATTAGTGTGACAAATAAAATAGTATTGTTTTACTTGGAGTGACTTCACTTGTTCAAATTTAAGAATTTTTAATAGCATAAGCTTTGGATCATATAGACTTTCTCCAAGTCGTATTTTATTTTTGTGAGTTTCCAAATATTCTGCTTTTGACTGAATGCTGATTGATTCTGAGGTTGTGCACAATGTGACACGTCCATACTACTGTAGTATCACACTGTTGATTTTTTGTTTATTCATTTATTTGTTTATTTCTGACTTTGTATGGAATTTGGAAATTGTTGTTGAATGGTATGATACTATGATGTAAGCAGTCACTTGTTAGAGCTCCCACAGCATGCCCTCAGCCAACAGGCATGGTGAAGTGGGATTGCCAGGTTCTGCAACAACAAACATCATGCAAACGCTCATGCAACCAGACAGAGCTCCCATCTGTACCCTAATGTCAAATGGTATGCCCCAGCTAACGTGGAATTTTGTTTTTGACATTTTAAAGTTACACACTGGGAACACTTGGGAACACTAGGGAATGACTGTGCCCACTTGGAAACTTGCATAGGGACGCACTTGGGAAGATTGGGAACACATGAGAACGATGTGGGAACAAGCTAGGAACAGATAAATTACAAATATGGTAAAAATTGTGAAGTTGAAGAAGGGTAAACAAATGGTTTGATTTGTAACCAAATTAGTTTTCCACCTCAACCTGATATGGGTGTGAGACACCAAACCCAGCCCCGTAGGAGCCCGATATAGTACCTCACAGCACCGTATGGTGCTCATGTGCGTATGCTTATTGTCCGGCCGGGCCTCACACCACAACAACACAAGACCAAAATCCACGAGCTAGCCAATATGCACCTGCCACCCCACACGCACACAAGCCTAAGCAAAAATCCAAAGGACGGAGCAGGCTTGAACGGGCACGGCGAACTACTCGATTTGGCCATGTCGAGAGGTCGTTTAGTGGAGGCTCGCAATGTTTTCCCTTTTGTTGTGTATTCGGTGCGGTGTTGTTGGTCGTCTTCCGAGCCGTTTGACCCAGCTTCCTGTTGGCCACGCCAAATAGTGCGGGTGCTCTTAAAGCTTTCTACCATAGGCTATGCAAGCGAGGACTCAAAACCCATAATTGGCACTAGTACTCATAGGAGATATTTTAGAATGTTGTGCAAGTTTTTATGATATTAACCTCTAAATTTCTTTGACAATTTCACACCAAAAACACTTCAAAGCTGTTGATTCTAGAACAAAACTAGAATTTTTTTTCAAGTTTCTACCATAGGATCTAAATTAAGACTTATTAAATAACAAACTCACAAAATTTCATAAGCTTTGACCCCAAGTATTGAAAGATTATAGTATTTGAAGTAGAGAAAACATTTCATTTTCTTCCATGCGTTGAGTGGATCAGCAAATTTTGACTACACTTGGTGTCATATTTTTGCATTACACAAGGTCTTAATTCACTACCACCATGTCAAGCATAATATTAGTTCCTTGTACACCAATTTTTAGAGGTAGAAATGGAATGTAGCATATTCAAAAAAAAATTGTGCAAGGACTGGAGGTTCAAAAATTGCCAATTCACTTTTTATTTTTTCATTGTGATCATCCAAGCAGTCAAAGAGAAGGTATACACCATGTCTTGTAGTAAAAAATTAAAGAGTAAAAAATATAAAGATCTCTAAGTTTTATGTGGAAAAGAAGAAGTTTTTTTGGTACCTTGCATGACAATGTGTGATAATGTGTGAAAGTGTTTGACTTGGGTTGAAATGCTATGTTTCACTAAAGACATGAAACATTTTTTGAAATATGAAAAGAAATAATATTACTTGCTCAATTTTTTTTTAAATCTCAAATTCAAAAGAGCATCGTAGCATAAGTTTTTGGAGTTGCCCGAGGTGCCCGCTCTTGAGAAGCTTTTCTTAGAGATGGCATAACTTTTTTTCTAAAGGTCCAATAAGAATAGAAATGACATTCCCATGTACTTCTTGTCTTCTTGCATCTTTGTACAATTTTTTTTCAAATTGAAAATATAGATTGCAACCATGGATTCTGGAAACGTGCCCGAGATTTTTAAAATCCCATCTTGAGACTTTTATTATCTAGAGTTTCATTTAGAATGTGATTAATGTTCTTATCACTATTATTATTCTCATTTTGATTTGTTTGATTTATGGAAATGAAATTGCTCTGTGACCATGTTATTAGTGTTAACCAAACATTGGAAAAAATTTAGTGTCCTAAACATTTGTCAATGAATATATGGCCACCCACCCATCACCGCCACTAACCTATCACCGCTAGCTCCCATTGCCATTTCCCCCTCACAGTTATGACAAAACCTCATCCCATCACCACCATCTGACGCTATCCAATTATGTCCCACCTCACAATTCCAAATTAAGGTTGCTATTGGTCAAGATCCCTTACTTTTGGTCGGTGCTAATGGGGTTACCTAGTGACAGTAATAGACTACATATGGCAAACCACTTCAAAAATTCAAAATCAATTCACATTTTATTGGAAGAATATGAAATCACTCAGATGTGAAGGACAAGAAGTTTTGCGCTAAGCATTGCTTACAAGGCATCAATGTGTTTGACATCTTATCACTAAGATATCAAGAATGGGAGAGCAAAAGATATTAAACACAAAAAAAAATTGTTGATAACTACGTGGCGTGCGTTTGGAGCTTCAAGTGGAGATTTGAATTGTAGGTGTTGAAACAAATATTTTGGAATAAAAAGTATGCTTTGCCTACTTTGCAATCGCCTATGGATATATGCGTAGAGGTTTTAACAAAATCCTTGCTACTATCCGAGATAGAGGATTATGCAATCACATTCATAATAACACTAGAAACTCAAGGGAAGCTCCACTTATCTCTATGGCAAGGGCAAAGTTTGCATCATTTATTGATAGTTTTGGAAAAACTCAACCTCATCGTCAAAATAAACAAAAATTGGATGGCGTAATTCTTCCAGTGATTTGTTTGCCTATGGGTATACTTCAATATAAAGTTCTTACTCTAATAAATGCATCACTTACTAGAGATGGAGAGAAAGAGATTGGACTCTCTACATTTAGCAAGATGTGGCACAATAAATTTACAAATGTTCATGTACCAACAAAATTGAGGTTTTCAAAATGTCAGCATTGTTGGGAATACAAGGAGAGGAGGCAATCAATGCCTTATTGAACCATGAGGGATGCTATGAATATGGCATATCGTCTTCATATTGATATTACAATAGAACAGAGGAAGGCATATAGTCAAGTACGGGAAGCCGATATTGCAAATCATAATGAAATTGTGAGCATTATTATTGATGGCATGGATCAAAATACCAGGTATGTACGAAGGTTTAAGAAGAGTGTGAAAAGCATTGAATCTTGGTACGAGAAGACTCATTTGTGCACCATTTTGGTACATGGCATTGGCCTATATTGCCATGCATAGATAGATCCACACCACAAACATGATAGCCACTTTAATCATGAAGGTATTGCATGACGTCCAACGCATACGCAAGAAATTGCCACCTATTCTACATATCTAGGCTCATAATTGTGGATGAGAGAATAAAAATGTATACTTGCTTGCAGTGGTGCAATATTTAGGACTTGGGTTTTTTTTTAAAGAAACTCAATTGTCCTTCTTGATTGTTGGTCATATCCATGAAGATATTGATCAACGATTTAGCTTAATCTCTGCAACATTGAAGTTGAGAGATATAAAATTGTTGAAGGATCTTCTTTAGATAATAGAAGAGAGACCATCACGATTGCACCATGCCTTTTATACACAATGAGCATTTGAAAAATGTCAGGGATTGGGAGAATTTCATAACTCCATTTAATCAAAAAGATGCATTTTTGGCATTAATCAACCTCGTCATTTTAGATTTTATATTGGCAATGGTGTTCTACGAGTGCAATACAAACTATATGCAACGTCCTTGACATGGTTGCCAAATAATTGATATGTTTGCTTTGATTCCATTCCTTTGGTACAATTGCAACCTTCATTGGCACCAATATTGAAAGTAGACAGCCGAGAATTGAAGCTACTTGAGGAGTTCATATTCTATAAAGAAAACCAGATTTTGAGGCATGTGAACGTTGAGCCAAATTTGGTGGCACTTGAAGAAACTTCAACTTGCTCATAATGTATTTGAAGGAATTCTTTCATAAAGACAAAGACAAGGACAATGACAAACCATTTTGGCCCATAACAATGGAAAATGATGAAGTACAAAATGGAATAGGCAAAGGGGAGGATACCACAGTAGACTCCATTATAATTGACAATGTATTGCAATCTCTTCTACCGGTCATAGTTTCAAATTATTTTGGACCGAGGTCTCAAAGACCAAAAGGGTAAGGCATATGGGGCAAATGCAACAAAGGAATACATAGAAAAGCTCTTACGATTACAAATTCTATAAAAGCGACTGCAAAGTCGGTGGTTGGAAGTTCTTTTCCACCTTTTGATCCACAAAAGAATTGTTCTGTAGGCATGTTACTGGCAATGGAAACATGAGAAGAAGACAATACTATGGCATGCCTTTTTCTGTGAAAAACTGTTGAATATATCTCAAGAAGCATGCAAAGATGGTACTACACTAGTTATGTGGTATCAACCAAAAATGTCCATAGGTGTACACTCTCCTTCAATAAAATTACATACTTTTTCTGGAACATGACACTCACAGTTTAAGCATGGGCAACTTTGAGAGAATCTTTCACATCAAACATAGTGTGGATTACACCCAAAATTGGCATTGCGCCATGCAACTCTTTGTCTAGTCACCTACCAAACCCTAATTTGACAACAAACATGCAAAAGATCTAGATTTTTTGAAGACTTTTCACATTAGTACTGGAAAGTTGTCAAGAGCTTAGTGCTTGCACCTTGACTTAAACTTCTACAACGACAACTCATCCTCTTTCTTTTGGAATTGGGCATTGATATAAACGTTGTTGGCACCTTGTTTTCCAAGTACATACATGGAAAGTTCTACCATCTTCTTGGCAAATTGAAGTGATTATTTTGAAAAGATATTGTGTTCATTGATGTAGTGGAGGTGTGAGGTGATAGTGGTGAGAAAATTGTTGATTTTTTTAGGCAGATTGTGGATGGAGATGTGACATTCTTTTGTATATTTGAAAGAAGTTGCAATACTGGAGGAAGGTATAAGGTATGTGGTTTATTCAACTTTAGTGTTAAAATATTGTGAACATTCAATGACAAGTTTTGGTGTTCATTTCAAACATTTTTTGGTGTTTATTTTGAGTTGCAAGTTTGTTTGATAGCTGGTTTGTGGCAACCAACTTTTGTAGCATTGGAATTTTTCAATAGCACTTACATTTTTTTAGAAGGCCTTTGATTCAAGGATATTGTGGTGTTGTGAAGTAAATTTCTTGCTATATGTATATATATTGAGTAATTCTAATGAATGCAAGCTAGATATCCAATTTAATTGTGCAACCATGAAGACTAGAGAGTTAACAACAAAAGAGAAATCGGTTATAGTTGGTATGCATGAAGCCAAGATGTCAGGTGCAAATATTGCAAGGAATTTGGACATGCCAAAGACGACTATCTATATTGTTATTAAGAACTTTAAGCTTTGCGGGTCTATGAAATCTCTTAAACCAACATGCTAACTTCAAAAACTTAATTTGCGTGATATGAGAGAGTTTGGCAAACTACTTACAAAGAATTGGAACTTGTCGCTTGCTAGAATCAAAGAACTAATGACTGTCAAAGTCAATCCCAACGCATTGAGGAAGGCTATTCAAAACCTTGGTTTTAGTAATTGAATTGCAATGAAGAAGCCATTTCTAAGTATGAAACACAAGGAAGCAAGGTTAGAATTTGCTAGAGAGCATGCGCATCAGACTGCCTCAAATTGGAAGAATGTCATATGGACAGACGAATCTACATTTGAAATTGGAAGAGGTCACGACAAGTGAAAATTTGGCGCCGATCTTATAAATGCTATTCTTGGGATTGTTTAGCACAAACATTTAAGCTTGGCCTCACATCGGTGATGGTATGGGGTGCCTTCACAGTATTTGGTATATGTCCTCTAGTTATCATGCATCTTGATAGATGGACAAGCAGTGATTTTGTAGAACTAATTTACGAGAGTCAGTTGAACAAGTTTTATTTCATGCACAAGAACCGTAGAAACCTTATACTCATAGCAGATGGCGCTCCTATGCATTGAAGTAGCCGACGAAGGCTTTGGAGAGGAGCGCGTCAAATGAGAAAGCTCAATTGGCCTCCAATTCGCCGGATTTGATCCCCATAGAAAACCTTTGGAAGATAGTAAAAGACTCCGTACAAAAAGAAGTCCTATCCAAGAATAAAGAAGAATTGGTCGAAACCATTGAATGGACATGGAAAGTGTAAGTCACGAGAATATAGACACTCTCATTTTTAGCATGCCTTTCCGTATAATGGTTGTTATGAATGCTCGAGGTGGGCACACTAAGTGGTAGCTAGTTTGTTAATAAAATATCTATTGTTGTGTGATTTTACGATTCTTTAAAGAAATTTTTGAGGACATAAAAGTAGACTCTATTGCCTTTCCAATGCACATTACAGTTTTAGATTTGGAGCTTTTTTGAGGTTGTGGTGGCATTTCAAATTTGTAGTTTTTTGTTACAGTTTTGGCAATTTTTTGTCTTTGTACGTAACTTTAGTGAAGGGGACTAAATAGGATGACTATGGAAAGTCTCATAGAAGGTGTTGAAATTGCATTGAGAGGACATGGAAACCTTCTTGGGAACAAAATGACTTTAGACTCAACATTCAGTGTTTGGAAAAATACTATTGGCACAAAAATATGAGAACAATTTTCACAAAAAGAGTAGAGAAGGAAGTAAAAATACTTTCAGTGGGTGTAGCACAAGGTTAAATTTAGTGTACATGGATAGCAATTCATACGAAAAAGTCTTATAGCATACAATGGATCACCATAGGAAATTAAACAACACATCATTTTATAATGTCTCCATAATCATTTTGGTATATAGTATTGAATGATGGCTTCAATACTTAAACTATATTTATTTTTATATTATTTATAAGCACATGTTTGGTTATCTTTAAATGCATTTACAACTTATAAGATGGAATTAGATTCCTTTCAATGTACATTTTTACAAAGGCATGTGCACTTCTATTGAATATGGCTTGAATGAGATATCATTTGGACTATGCAAATAAAAGGTGTAAAGGTTTGAAGTTTTGAATGAATTGTTATCCACTATTTTTTTTTATAAAATTAATCGTTTAAAGCATTTAGAAATCTTAGACTAAAATCATTGAGGAAAGATCTAATTTCAAGTAACCGCCCTTCTTCTAACAATTTTCATCCATTGACTTGACTACTTTGCGTTCAAACTTCATCCATCAATATCTTGCTTGTTTTAAGTCGAATTAAAAAAAAATTAACATTACTGAAAAATTTAAACAATTTTCTACAAGAATATGAGTTCATAGTTTGATTACTTTCACGACATGTAAAGCTCATTTTTATTTGATTTTTAGCTTTTAGCTTGACTTAGGGGTTGTTTACATCTAGGTGGTTTGGGCTGGAGCCCAAAGAAATCCCGAGTTGTGATTGGAGTAAAGAATTGGTACCCCGGAAATGGGTTTACATCAATCAAAATATGGGCTGTGGCCCAAAGTGTTTTCCGTGGATGAGAAACCTAGTTGGAATCCTACATGGCAGATTTGAATAGTGTTTTAGGGAACTTACAGAGACTTATTTCCGACAACCTCTAGGAGGTTGTATTTCCCGAAGTCCGGGAGAGTATTTTTCAAAACGAATTTCAGCCAATCATTTATAATATTTTACTACTGACATCTCCTGTTGACATTCACTGCTGAAATTTACTGCTGAAGTTAACTGTTAATATTTACTGCTGAAATCTCCAGCTGCAATTTACTGCTGAAATTTACTGCTGAAATTTACTACTGAAATTTACTGCTGAAATTTACTACTGAAATTTACTGCTGAAATTTACTGCTGAAGTTACATTTATGTTATTGTAATTTAAATAATACAAATTCTTTCACTATGGGGTAGTTCTCAAAAGAGTCCATTTTCATATAACTACTTAAAAATTCAGCCCAAGTACACAATGGGCCACAACCCTTCTATTCGGGTTTACACCTAATTTTTGGGCCACAACCCACTTAGAACTCCCTTGTTTGGTGGAAGGTACCCCGCTTACAATGGTTTCATCCTTCAAGCGGGGTACCACTTGTGTCTATGGGCTCCAACCCAAACCTTCAGGTGTAAACAACCCCTTATTCCTAAACTTTTTGGTCATTCGGTATTGAACATTACTATAAACCATCTCTTAGTTTCTCAATCAATCTTGGACCTCAAACCTTTGGATTGAAGTTTTTATGCTAGTGTGGTAAAATATTTGAAATTGAAAACAATTGCAAATAGAGAAAAGTTTGAAGAGTACCTTGTCTGAGATCTTAATTACTTCTCCATTGTTTTGTTCCCTCATCTGGATAACGTCCTTGTACCCTTCCATTTCCATTTATTTGTTTTTTTTCTCATAGCTTATAACCAAATCTATTCAAAGGAATATAAACTAACCACTAATTGCATAGTAGAAAGTCAACTTGAAATCTCCCTTAGTTTTTTCTAGATATTTCTAAATTCTTTTGAAAGTTCTGAACTAAATTTCTATAGGTTTTCTTGTTTCTATTTTTTATAAATGAAACCAACTTCTAAACTTCTTAATGAGGTTGGTGGTATTTGCAAATTCAACAAAAATAAATATCGTAGGATTCTAAGTTGACATTCTAAGTTATTATCAAAGAAAATAAATTATGTGTGAAAGTCTCACAGGTAATAAAATGGATCTTAATAAAAATTTGGATCTGTTCATCTTCAACCAAAATTATATCTAAGACTGGCATAACTTTTTTAATTTATTTTTAAAAGTATATTCCCATGAAGCTCCCACCTTTTTGCATCTTTATATCAAACGCCAAGAAACTTTAATATACATTGCAATTATAGTAATCTCAAATTGAGTTTTTTTTTAGAACCTAGGCAGATTCCTATGGTTTTAGTTTTCAAAAATTTCTCTTTCAACTGCCCGCCCTCCCATGCAAAGGCCATGCACCCAAGTAAGTTACTCTTAACCCTTTACAGCCAAGGAAGCCCGAAATGGGTCTCTAGAGGTGCTAAAACTCAATTTGCATGAAATCCATGAGGAATTAAGCTACGAGATACAAGGTTCACACATTACATGAACACTCTCCAACAATCATATCATGATTTGGATTTATAAAACTCTCGGAAAAGCTAGGAACAACACAAAATACAACAAATACTCTAAAATACAACGAATATAGAGAATACCATGCCACATACTATGTTGTATTTTCACACACATGCGCATAGATTTTGGTCTTAAATTTTGATTGAACTTCGCCTTTAAGGCATTCTTCATTGTTTTGTGATTGTTGATTTCTCTCCTCACATACGAAACTTCCCTTTTGATTTGTATAAGGTTGGAACATTTTTGTATACAATCAAGTAGAAAAAAGAAAAAAAAACACCAATAATTGTGTAAAAATAATTTCTTCACATATGATATGTCAATGCAAAGCTATCAACCTAGTACACATGTGAACCCCTCTAATTCAAAGTAAAAAAATTCTTGCAAGAATCTATTGATGGTTAAAGTAGTACACCCTCCAAAATCCACAGTTTTCACTACAATATACGGGAACTTTAAACACTATAATCCATTTTATCAACCGTTGGATGTTGTGCAAAATCTCCCCAAAGTTGAGGTCATGGGTTGAGTTCAATTTTGTAAGGTTAGATATTAATATTAGGCATTGTATTTCCATCAAATCCAGTTCAAAGAAAAATATCAGCAGAAATCTTGGTTTTTCCATAAACATAACTCAGCGGTAAAGGGTTAAAAATCTGAGATTTATTGTACAACCAACAACGTCGCTTCCCTTCAAGATTTTACCAAACAATCCAAAAAAACAAAAAAAACAAAAAAATGTAACCAAAAAACTTTCACCACTGCAAGGATTTAATACCAAGAGGCGTCAAAGTTACCAGACAATGTGCAAAAAGCTTTCATTCCTCCACATAAACATGAACAATTTTGGAGATTTTTATTTTTTATTTTTTTTTCCTACCTCAAGAAAACACAACAATCATTCTATTCTCGATTTGGATTAAGATTCTCTTGAGATCACAAAAAAAAATTAAAAAATGTTGCTTGAGTGATTTTGGACCCCTTCGTTGTAGCAAGATTCTTTTGAACATGCTAAACACCTTCATCATACCATATTTTTTTTTGGACAAATACGTAAGAGGCAGCATTTTTATTCCATTAACCAATACCATGTGGCCATATGTTAAGTCTCTCTCAAGTTTGCTTATGTGAAGCAGTTAGAATGATGGCGGGACCTCAATTAAAATGATGGAAATATAATCAAAGGGCTAAGGAAAATGAAGAACTCCAATGATTCAATGGAGTATTCTCCATGTGAAATTGACATTGTATTTGTGCGCCACAATATTCCATCTATAATTATGGCTATTATTAGATTATCATCCGAATTTTGATAAACTTTGTTAGACCCATTCATCACCTAAAAGGAGCACCATTATGACTATTTTGTCCATTGCAATGAGAGCTATGAATTGAGTAGGTTGAAAATTTTCTAGGAAGGTCACCCGTTACAAATTGTAATATGGAATCCTTATCCCTTAGCAATATGACTTGTTAGCAAAATGGCAAGCCCAAACAACTACACTAAATTTATGTTTAGTGTAGGCACACAATATGATTAATAAATGCTATAACTTTATACTCTTGATGAATATTTTTACCAACCATGTTGACAATGATCACCCTCTTCAAGTAGTATAAATAGTTGTACCCTCATCAAAAGTAAAAAGTTATAGCACTTTGAAACCATAAAGTACTACACTAAACATAAAATTTAGTGTAGGGGAAGAAGCTTGAGCAATACCAAGAAAGATACTACAATCTTGAAGAATCTAGATGCCATGTTATTAAAACGCCATACATGTACGCGGCGGTGGTATCATGTCTAGTACAATTAAAACGTTGACAAAAAGAGCCCCTAACAACTGGATCAGCAAAAGGGAGAGAGCCTCTTCCCTCCACATCTTCAAAGCATGAGCGTCATGGGGTCCTCAATGTAGCCCTTGAACGCCCCCAACCATTGTGCTCCCACAGCACCTGCCACAATAAATCACTCATGTCATGTCCAGCAAACAATAACTAGATTATGCTAACATAAATACCAAATGCAAATGAACAAAATGTAGTTCTTTACTTCAGAGACCACCAATCTCTTCCGTTGATCTAAGAGCTATTTAGAGTGAGGAAAGACGAGTCTAAAGAGGGGGTATCTTAATGATACATTGGGCGACTTTTGCCTTGAGTTTATGAGACCACCAAGCTCTTCTTCCATTGACTGAATTGAAGGATAAGCCCACCGAGCTCTTGTTTTGATCTAATAACTATTTAGAGTGAGGAAAGAGGGGGTAAACTATAGGCGACTTTAGAATGAACTCTGGTAGATGTGGAACTCACCGTCAACAACACGGTGATCACAGCTCATTGTAACGGTCATGAAAGTGCCCACGTCGTACTCTCCTGGCAAAGCTCCCGGGATCACCTTCTTCTCAGCTGTAGACCAATTCCCACATTAGAAAAGCATCAATCGACTAAAAAGAAGATTCATCTGCTTGCAACATTAAAAATCTAACGTGATCTGCTACCAAGGAATTCGTGATATTAATGATTGACGTCCACCAACTTTAGATATTTTTGGAGGTGGTAACGAGCACTGGTAGAAGCATTATGTGAAACGAGACTTACTGGTTCCAACAGCAAGAATGGCGGCTTGAGGAGGATTGATGATAGCACAGAACTGTTTAATTCCAAAAGGTCCTCCTAAGTTGGAAACTGTGAATGTTCCACCCTGTACATGAAGAAACCATCACTGAATGAGACCGGAAGGGAGAGGAAATTTTGGAGAACTCCGAAGATGATAACTTTACATACCTCGTATTCATTCGGCTTCAATGTGTTCGACCTGGCCTTGCCTGCTAATGACTTCACGTCGTCTGTAATGGTACCCAAGCCCTTCTTATCCGCATCCTGCAAAAGAGAGAAGTGCACAATCAGAAACAAACACCCTATTACACTTCGAGACTAGTTCAGAACTGTATGTCCAGAATTACCAAAATTACCTTCACAACAGGGACCATCAGTCCATTCTCAGTTTGCACAGCAACACTGATGTTCACATTATTGTACCTGCAGCCAAAGTAAAGAAACGTCACCCAAGGTAAGTTGATTGAAAACCTAGACTCTTCACAAAAAGGAGCATATTCTGAGTTTTACATTGACAGTAGACTTCTCTAGTTCAGCTTTGACCATCTGGAGAATAGACATCACACTTCATCCAAACCTTCGAGTCAAAACATACACCAATATTATTGGACTTACTGTCTAATGTATTCGTCGGTCCAGGTACTATTGACTTCCGGAACCTTCTTCAACGCCAAAGCTGCAGCCTGCACGTCCACAAAGAACAGGTAAACAAAGGAAAGGTACTCTACATTAATCCGAAACTGACTGATGGAACAAATGTCAACCTTGATGACAAAGTCGTTCAATGAAATTTTCTTGACAGGAGCATCCTTCTTCTTCGAAGCATCCAATGTCGCATTCAGTGTGCTCCGCAACCTGCAAAAGCTTCACAAATGTCACCACCTACTCAAACAAGAATACTCGACAGACCAATCCTAAGGTAAAAGAGTCACGTACTCGAGAAGCTGGTCTACACGAAGCTCGAGGCTGAGATAGTAGTGAGGTATTGTTTGCTTTGACTGAAGAAGTCGTTTCGCAATAACCTGTTATCACCACAGTAAAATAAATTGTAAAAACATCAACCCAATTCCAAGCTGAAAATGAGAGGAATTGACTAAAATTTGCCTCACTGACGCTGTACTCTTTCCTTCACCAGATAACATCTAAAAAACCAAAGTCAGCAGTACCATTTTTTCAGTAATGGAGTTTAGAGGCTTACCCTTCTAATTTGAGTATTGGGAATATCAGTGAAGTCCAAATCACCCATGGGCGCCATTCCGCCTGGTGGTGCTCCACCTGCGACATGTTGGTCTGTACTGGAAACTGACTTCTCTGATGGAGAAGGTCCTTTAGCTGCACAAATGACACAAAAATGTATCATATATAGTGGCCACCAGAGAAAAGAATTCAAACCACTATATTATCATTTTTTTAGTGTAGCACTCACCTAGATAGTCTTCAACATCAGCCTTCACAATGCTTCCATCTTGACCTGTCCCCTTGACGCTAGACAAGGACACCTGAAGAAATAAACCAACAAAAAAAAGATCATTGAGCAATGAACATGGAATAATGGCATCCAATGGCATCCAAACCAACTCATCAGATGTGTAAAGGAAGGACGGGGGGGGGGCGGGTGTTAAGTGATTACGTTCTTCTCCTCCGCAAATTTTCTGGCTGCAGGAGTTGCAAAGACACGGTCTCCGCCAGATTGAGGGCTTGGAGATGGGGCGGGTTTGGAAGGTTCAGGCTTGGACTCCTCTTTCTTGGGAGAGGGAGGAGGAGGAGCTGATTCCTCCTTCTTTGGTGGTGGGGGGCTGGACTCACCGCCGCTTGAAGGCTTGTAGTCACCAATTGTGCTCAACTCGTCCTTGGTATCCACCATCAGGCAGATGGGCTGTCCATGGAAAACATCAAACGCAATTAGAGAAGAGAAAGGGAGGAGAGATAGCTCACAAAACACCTGAGAACAAATCAAACATTAAATTTTCTGACTATTCTGGGCATTGATGTAAGGGAGGAGTTGTTTGTAGAGTGAGGCGAAGATACTAAGACTGTTGACCTCTTTTCTTGTTTTAATTACTAAAACTAGCTCTCTATAATCAGCTCAAATGGAAAAAGGTGCCTCAAATTCATGGAGCAACATGATCTCTCCGTCATTCTCAAAGGTGGCTAGAACTAGTTTGAATTGAGTTCAGAGACCACCAAGCTCTTCCATTGATCTGATGGCTACTGAGAGTGAGGAAAGAGTAGTTGAAAGAAAGGTAATCTTATTGACTTAACAAGTGGCTCTAGTGAAATATACCTGGCCAACTGGGATGTCCTTGGCTCCATCACCGACCAGAATCTTCCCCAGGAAACCATCTTCCATCGATTCCATCTCCAGCGTTGCCTTGTCCTGTTAATAGAGCATGTATGACCATCATCAAACAAGAGATTCATGATATGAACAGGGGAAGTGATGAATGGAAACAAGATTTTGAGACCTGCAAACTTTAAGCATACCGTCTCAATTTCACACAACACATCACCAGCGGCAACTTCATCTCCTTCCTTCTTCCTCCACGTGGCTACGTTACCCTGCAATGGGATAAAAAATTCAAACGATCAGTAAGAGATTAACTTCTACCAGTTCGTTCGAAATTTAGATTTAAAAAAAAATTGGAACCTCAATTCAATTGGCAAGCTGAGAGAAGAGAAATATGAAAGAAGGGAAGGGTACAAACCTGAGTCATGGTAGGTGACAGTGATGGCATCCCAATCTCCATGACAGGTCGGGCTGCGTCATTAAGAAGGTTTGTGATCAGATAAATTCCCATAATCTTCCATCTAAATGTGTGCTTCTGATTTATATTGAACTCCAACTAGATGATAACTACAAAACCAGTCGCCATTACTGCTTTCACCATAAGTAATGAAGTTATTCACCTACAGTTTCAATGAAATAATCCATTCTTTCCTCACTGTAAATAGTTATCAGCTCAGTAGAGGACCTTGATGGTCTTATCCTTCAATGGAAGAGATCGGAGGTCTCTAAACTCAAGTCATTGTAGACTAAGCCGTCTTTAAGAGTGAACCATGCGATCAACCATGAATATAGTCGTCTTTCTCTCTATTGAAGACTATGTAGAGGTGATTTTAATGACGAAGCGTTGGTATTTTATTCGAGCCTCGGGTGACATTACAGGTAACTCTAATGATGACTAGAATATGTGTACAACACTAGGGGATAAACATGTGATAAATATGACTAGAATATGTGATAAACGTACCACTTGAAGCGTGGAAAGCTGACTTTTGTCCCCTCGCAAAATTCTTGGGCATTGACGTAGATTTAACCTGGAAGGTAGACCTATTCATCATACAAGAAAAATCCCGATCAGTACTGCAAACCAACACACTCCGTAACAAAGGCAATGTGATCAAATAAACCCTATATTACGCACAAAATACCAATCGCCTCACAACGAAAAATCGTGAAAAAATCAGCATTACAAACACTAAACAAGAACCTCCTCTCACAAAATGGTACAACATCCCATTGCACAGCTTAGGTCACAAATCTAGCATATCCAGAAAAAAACCAAACAAGATCGGAACAGAGAAGGAACTCACAAGTCGTTTGCCCTAAAAGTGACCCTAGAAACATTCATTTCATTAAAAAGGTAGACGAAAATTCCAGAAAAAACCTAACTCACGGAATCTAATTGTAACACTGATGAAGGCCGAAAACCTAGCAAGATCAGAAGCAAAACCTGGAGAAAACATCTCGGGTGGCGGGCGCGAGAGACGAGAATTCGGCATTCCTGGCGGCCCCGGACTCGAGCAGATCCGCGAGCGGCTTGGCCCCCGCGCGGTGGCGGGACGATGCGACGGCAGAGGCTCCTCTCCGGGCCAGAATCGCAGCCCGACGGGACGCCATCGCTAGAATCTACTAGTCTGCGCTTCTTCGGGACCTCCTAACTAGTGACGGTGTGCAGCGATCGGCACATTCGCATTCCAGAGGGCGCGAGGGCGCTAGGTCTGCGCTAGTAATACTGTGGGGGCTGGAGCGGAGGATCCGCGCGGGCGTGGCGAGGGCCGTGGCGTCGCGCTGCGTGCTTTTGCAGTGGTGGCCAGTCTCCGGCATCTCTAGGGTCAAGCTCGTCGCTCCTTCGCCCCTCAAAGGCCAAGTGTGCCCCAGAAACATACCACGACGATACCGCGACGGAGGCCGGACGAGGACGTGGACGAGAGGTGACGGACGAGGACGTGGACGTGGACGATACATGGACGGTCTGTTTGCGGGTTTGACTGAGGTACCCACTAGCCCGGTTTTATTGAGGGGCAAGAGTTATCCTCAAAGTTTTACCCCAAGAGAATAGACAAGGTGGACACAAAGCAAGATATAAATGTGGAATGGAGTTTTTTTGAAAGTCAAAATCCCTATGGGACCAAGGCATGTTAGATTCTAAACTTCTGTAAGATTAGTGTATAGAGTCGTTGTCCTTAGTAGGGAAATGTAGAAATTGGAGGAAAATCTTGTCCCTTCTTGAAGGAGGGAATGTAAAGTTGACGTAAACCATTAAAACTTTTGAAAGCGCAGAAACTAAAATCCAAACAAAACAATTGTCCATGTGAAAAACGTCCTTGCTTACGCAAGGTGGAGGCACCCAATTCCGATCACTTAAGCCAATTGGGGACTCAAATGACATTGTATGTCGAAAACATTTGTATAGAAAGATGCGGAATTAGGAATGAAACTCAACAAATACTTTTTCAAACTTAATCTTGAAGATTTGGAATTGATATAGAATTCCAAAGCCCAAAAACCACCGAAGCCCATAATCATACTGTAGAGTAGGTGAGATTTGGTGCCCTCCAATGCCCAATGCCAATAAGTGAGAGTGAGTAAAAGGAAATAGACATGCCATGGATAACCAACTCATGGAGGATATCCAATGCCGATCAGCCTTGTTTGACTTTTGAGGCAAAGCCACGAATGAGAGCTCAATTGAGGCGGAGCAATCCAAAATTGCACACATTATGACCGAATGCGGATAATAACTCGGGCTTTCAGATTTTGAGTTATCGGTTTTGGATAGCTTCATGCACCATTTCATGCATTTACCATTTTCATGCACCATTTCATGCATTTACCATTTTCATACACCATTTCATGCATACTCTACTGATCGGAATTGGGTGGTCAATTGGAATTGGGTGCCCCTACCTTAGATGCCATCATTAGGAAACATTTGTCCTTATGTTGATAGTCATGGCATACGTAATGCGAATCAAAAATTGCTTGCGGCATATTGGATAAAGAAGTCCGGAACTCTCAGTAACCAAAGGAATTTGTAGTATAAATGCCACATGCTCTACACAATCATCTATGAGGACTTCAACCTCAATCACTCATGTCTTGTAGCGGCGAACGATGAGTCTGTTGCCATTGCGTAGATCTAAGTTATGTAGAAGCATCCTTTGTGTACCAACTTTAAGCGTAAGCTTATGTAGTAGCCACCCATTGACTTCTAGCACCATATTCAAGAACTTGGATGGAATCACATTGATGCCCTTTGCATCATCAATCGTATCAGCACTTAAGAAATTTTCGCTTTCCCCAGGCATCATGTCAAGTACAACACTGTTAATTCTTCCCACGTCTTCGTCGTGTTCCATAAGAATAGCACAATTTGTGTACAAAACACTTCCGTTGTTGTCAGCTGCAATTCCGGGATAAATAGTGTTGATCAGGCCTTTTATTGTTTGTTGAGGCAATAACAGGGTGGGCAACAAATATAATCTCCTTGAACAATGTCGAGCTTGCCTTCTCCAAGCCAATCAACAAACACTCGGTTCCCGAAGTCCACTAGCTTCATAGAGGTTGCAATAGCACACATATTTTTAAGCAAGGCACACACTTTTATGGGCCCCATATAAGAGACTCCTTGATTGATGTTGCAACAATGTCTAGCCGCAAGCCTTTTGGAACAACAGGTAGCACGGTGCACTTGTCCGAAATTGCTACACATTACAAAAGTGATTTCTTCGAAGGGCTCATCCTATTCGGTTACGTCGCGAACCATATGGTAAACAACTGTAAGAGCAAGTTTGTTAACCATGAGCACCTCGTTCCATAGAATTAGCTTTGTACGGCATATAATTTCCGCCAAGTGACTTTATTTGCTAATGTTGCGCATAGAAGTCATGTCCAACTGAATTGGAATTTTAAACATTGTATGAGGAGTCTTTCCTTTGTGTATCAACAATGCAGCAATTTGTGACAATGCAACAACCATCGCAATTTAATTTTGCGCACGCATGGACTTCAAAATAAGATTCTTCAAATACTTTTTCCTTGTACCTCTTGATCCATCAACAAAATAAATTGTCTCAGAGATCTCAAGGGTGCTAAATTCCATGACTCTTTCATAAATGTTTTGATGTTGGTTGTTCAAGGTTTCAAATTGTTGTTCAATATTTTCCCTCAATTGCGTTGCATTGTTGTTGAGCTGCTGAAAACTAAATTGATTTGCATGCAAATTTTGCCTAGGAAATGGAGATTGCAACAACTCGTAATCACCCAGGGACTTCTAAGATTTTGTAAGCAATCTTGTTTAATGCAAGACTATGAATCTACTCTTTTTATTGTTGTTCCACTCCAACCAGCTATAACCAATGTCCGCAGCCGTCCAATAAACTTTCAGAGGACTTATCTCGTAGTTGTCATGGATTTGCCAGCGGTCCATGCATCAAGGTGGCTACAAACACTAAGAGCTTGAGTACATCACTCTAAGATTTTAAGAAGTTGCTTCCACTTAGCATTGTTCTTGTAAAATTGACATGCAACACATGAAGCCTTGAAAGTAGGATATTCAACGCCTTCAAAAGCATGCAGGTCTCTAAAGGATGTCGTGCCTTTCACTACCATCAAAAGTGTTCAAAGAAAGTATCTCTCGTCTGATAAAGGACTAACAAAGTAGAGACACCCTATTATGAATTCCTTCTTATAGATCGTCCATAGTTCCTACGGCTCTCGTGTGAAGCAAGAAAGGAAGTTCAAGTACGACGTCTCTTTGGCAAACAAAAATGCCCGATTTGCCTCGGACCATTCTACCAAAGTCATCTTCCTTGTACCATTAGTGTAAAGAAGGTTTGCGAGATCTCCATTTGCATTAAACATCACCTGATGTTGATTTTGTTGATGAACTTGTAAACGTTGAATAGTTGGAGATATCCTATGCATTGAAAACCCAAATAGTCTCCATATTGCCTTAGAAGCAAAGACGTAGCAAGCATTAATGTATTGTTTAATTTCGTCGTTGTTTTGGAGGATCCCAGTTGCTCAACTGTAACATGTGTATACATACTTGAGAATGTACTTTACAGCTAGGATCAACGAACACACGTGTAAGCAAAAATGATCGGTGAACTATTGAATTGGCCTTAGAACAACAATCTACAGGCGGTACAGAAATTTATCTCAACGTTAACATGTGCGTTGTACTTTGACAATAAATATAGGTTGTTAGGTACAATCCAACGGCTGTCAACTTATACAATTGGAGACCGGAAGTTTACTGTAGTATCACCCATTCCCATTATTGAAGGCACTTTAGATCTTTAAAAAAGTGTCTGAAAGAATACAAAATGGAGAAAAAAGAAGGCAAATACAAATGAAAATTATCAATAATATGTTCAAAAACATAGTTTTGGAAACAAAGTCAAGATTGGAGAGGCACCTCAAACCACTTTCACTATACTCAGCTACTAGATCTTAGCATACTACTAAGAGATATCCAGCCCATAAGTAATTTATATTGGGGTACCTCTATACCCTTTCAAATAGACAACAACTGCAAGAATAGATATTGATACTTAGGTTGTTCCTATCTCCATTAAATTGTGGTTTTATAGATCTTGAAGTTCAATAGATGGCCATTGTGATTCAAGATAGGATTAAGTTGAAATACCTCTTTTAAGGTTGTAGGATTAAACTAGGAAACAACTAGTTTTAGCCACCACACTCTAATGTAGAGGCACCCAATTCCAATTGGTAGAGTATGCATCGAATGGTGCATGAAGCTATCCAAAATCGACAACTCTAAACCTAAAAACACCATTCATTATCGGCATTGGATCATGAAGCGTGCAATTTTTGGTTGCTCCACCTCAATTGAGCTCTCATTGGTGGCCTTGCCTCAAAAGTCAAACAAGGCCGATCGGCATTGGATACCCACCATGAATTGGTTATCCATGGCATGTCTTCTCTCTTTTACTCCCTCTCACGTATTGGCATTGGGTGAAGGAGGGCACAAAATCTCACCTACTCTACAGTTTGGTTGTGGGCTCCAGTGATTTTTGGGCTTTTAAATTCTATATCTATTCCAAGTCTTTGAGATTAAATTTGAAAAAATATTTGTTGAGTTTCATTCCTAATTCCGCATCTTTATACATAAATGTTTTTGACATAAAATGTCATTTGAGTCCCCAACTAGCTTAAGTGATCAAAATTGGATGCCTCTACCTTGATGGTATTGCAATTTTCCATGGTGTTGAACACCATAACATGTATGTCACCCTACAAACAAATATAAGTATTTTAAAATGAGAATTACTTCTCATATCATTTTAACTTCTTTGTTATAGGATCACCAATAAGCTATCCCTTGACTTAAAAGTTTAAAAAAACTTGCTACGAATTTTAATTTTCAATTTGCTTATTTTTGGAGAACTTTCTATAGTTGTTATATTTCTGATAAAGATGTCAGAGTGAATATAGTGTGGTTGAAAGGAAAATTTGCCCAATTAAATAGAGTTTTCCTGAAAGTGCTTCCCAAATGGGCAAGTCAAGAGGAATATGGTGCCAAAGAGTATGAGATGTATAAACGGAAAGAAAGAGAGCATGAGGAAATTTCATATCGCCTTTTTCTGCACCAATGAAATGCTTTGCAATCAATGTTCTTGGGCCCTACCCCATGCAAGCTAAAGCTCCCCCATAGTACCCTAAGTTCTCAGAGGGTTGACCAGTAGTTCCCCCAAACCTTTCCCAAGGCAAGACACTATGTGCATGTGGTCCCGATTACTAACATAAGACCCTATGATTCGGAGTACCTATCCAGTGTATTTTGGTGACTTTCAAGAAAACTCAAATGTTATGAAAAAATAGGATATTTGAGAGTAGATCAAGTGTGGAGCGAGCCAAAGATATTGTAAGGTTTGAACTCTTTTCTCATTTTATATTTTAAAAAGTTATTTTGAGAAGATTTAAGTTTAAACAATTGATATAATCTCAAAGAAGCCAAATTTCCGTTTGGATGACAAAAAAGTTCATTTTGACTGCAATTATCTTTCGTTTCATTCGGTCGATATCCCCGCTGTCATAACCCTCAGTCAAATTTCATCCACATTAGTTATCATCTACAATCCAATTTCATCCAGCTGTAGATTCATCCAACCTCTACCGGATCAACAAATATTATCCTACCTTCTACAATTACCGTGGCGTTTATACTCCGGTTAAGTTAGGAGTTTTAATCAATGGAGTACATATTTCTCAAAAATGCCTTGATCCTTTAGGGATTAAAAAGGAAAATGGTTAGCTAGGATATACGGCCCAACATGACCCCTTTTTCTTCCTTCTCAAAGGCCGTTGAAACTACTTCTAACTTAAAGTTTAGAGCATGTAGAACAAGAATTCACCACTAAGTTCTTTCATATCTTATGGCTATTAAGGGTAAACTAATAATATTATTTATAAAACACTAGTGGAACCATGTTGCCTCTAATGGTATGTAGGCAACTCTAGTTTAATTCAATTAAGTCCCCGTCCTCTTCTTTGGAAACTCTGCCAAGTATCTTCTAATTAAGTCCCTATTTAAGTCCTTGTGGTCCCTCCACGTGGCTTCATCGGGGTTGCCATAATTTTGCATGTGACTTTGCGGTGGTGATTCTAATCTATTATTATAAGCAAAGAGAGGGGTGTCTTATTAGAACTTTGGATCACTTCACCCTTAAAGGACATTTTGTACATGCAGGGTATATTTCAAATTTGAGTAGGTTCCTAAATTCTAATTTTGAAGTTTTCATTTAATTTATAAAAGTTTTGAACGGGTTTTAACTTTATAAGGGAAAATGATGGTACTTCAAATACCAAAAGCTAGACTTTGGGAGAACTAGGTAGGGTATTACAAAGCTCAATAGTGCAATTTTCAAGGCATGCGACAATCAAAGAAAGTTCTTAAGAGCCCTCATTTTGTTTACATAGAATGCATAGAAATCAGGTATTTTATTATTTTTCAAAATCATGGGTACTCCTCATAGAAGAAGGTATACTAATTTCATCTACCATTTGCTTTAGATCCAACTATTATTCAGTTTAACCCCTAAGGTACCGTGACAGTTTTTACACCAAAAACACTTTAAAATTGTTGGATTCTAGTGCAATGAATAAAGAAGGAAACAAAAACTTTGATTTCTAGTTCTGATTGTAGGATCTCAATTAAGACTTATTCAGTAATATATTTAAAAAATTCATGAAATTTGACCGTAAGAATTGAAAGATTATAGTGTTTGAAGTCAAGAAAATGGTTCATTTTCTTCCCTGCGTTCAGTGGATAAGTAGACTTTGACTTCACTTGGTGTCAAATTTTTGCACTAAGGTAGAGGCACCCAATTCCGACCGGCCACCCAATTCCAATCAGTAGAGTATGCATAGCATGGTGCATGGAAATGACAAATGCTTGAAATGGTGCATGAAGTGATCCAAAACGGATAACTCAAAATCTGAAAACACCAGTCATTATCGGCATTGGATCATGATGTGTGCAATTTTGGGTTGCTAAGCCTCAATTGAGCTCTCATTGGTGGCATTGCCTCAAAAGTTGAACAAGGCCGATCGGTATTGGGTACCCTCCATGAGTTGGTTATCCATGGCATGTCTTCTCTCTTTTACTCACTCTCACTTATTGGCATTGGGTGAAGTAGGGCACAAAATCTCACCAACTCTACACTTTGGTTGTGGGCTCCGGTGGTTTTTGGGCTTTTAAATTCTATATCAATTCCAGATCTTTGAGATTGAATTAGAAAAAGTATTTGTTGAGTTTCATTCCTCATTCCGCATCTTTATACATAATTGTTTTTGACATATAATGTCATTTGAGTCCCAAATTGGATTAAGTGATTGGAATTCGGTGCCTCTACCTTACACAAGGTCTAAATTCATTACCATCTTGTTAAGCACAATGTTTGTTCCTTGTACACCAATTTTTAGAGGTATAGGACGGGCGTAGCATATTCAAAACAACTGTGCAAGGAGTAGAGGTTCCAAAATTTGCCAATTCACACTTTAATTGTTTGTGAACTTAATATGTTTTAGATTGATAATCCGAATGGTCAATAAGAAGGTTTACACCCCATATTGTTGTGGGAAAAAACAAAGTGAAAAATATAAAGATATCTAGGTTTAATGTGGAAAAGAAGAAGTTTTTTTGGTACCTTGCCCGACATTGAGTGACAATATATGAAAATGTTTTATTTGGGTCGGTATGCTATTTTTCACTAAAGCCAAGAACTTTTTTTTGACATTATGAAGGGAAATAATATTACTTGCGAGTATTGAAAATTTCACATTCAATAGAGTGTCTTAGCAAAAGTTCTTGGAGGTGCTGGAGGTGCCCGCTCTCCCCATTTGAAATTCAAAACCCTATAACTTTTTCATCAAATGTTGAATTTAGGAAAAAATAGTTTTCATACTAAGGTCATGGTAATGCCTTTCTATAGTAAAAATTTCAAAAAGGAATGTTGGAAATTGACACCATAGGAACCTGACCAAACTTTTAAAAAGCCCATTTTCAACACTTGGTCCTTTAGGGGCTAACTAAAACTAACAATTTGAGTTGAGGGCGTTGACCCTATCTATAAAGGGTAGAAGAAAAACACCATTCAAATGCATGTCACCTGCAATCCGAGGGGTCAAAGTTTACAAATTTTTTGAGTGCCTTCTTGTAGTACTAAAATTCACGATCCTACGATTGAAAATAGTAAAAAAATGTTAGAATATACTTGTAATATCTCATCTTAAAGAGGTACATTTGGAGTGATTTTGGTGAAACATAGTCATGGTCCTTCAAAGGCTAACCCTTAGCGACAAACCAACCATTTTTGGATGCAACAAACCCTATTCTGCACTTTTCAAAAGGTCTCCGACAGATGTGAGTACGAAGCAATGCAAATTGTGCCGAACTATTACCAATTGTAGATTTTATGAAGCAATACTTGGGGCAGATTCTACTTAATACCAAGATGCAAACCAAAAGCAATACTTGGGGCAGATTCAACTTAGTACCAAGATGCAAACCAAAAGCAAGGTCACAGTAATTCCACCATCGTCCCTACAGGGGTTAACAAAACAAAACAACAACAAAAAAACAACAACAAAAAAAAAAACAACAAAAAAACTCTGGTGAGTGAAGAGATTCTTGCTGCCACGGAGGGAAGAATGGGATGCAATAATTGGTTGAAATAATGTTAAATGTGCACATGATTGCGGAATACTTGGATACCTTACTAATGATTTCAAAACTAGGCCTTTTTGCAGGTTCTCTACAGTACCAACAACTTCCCACTTAATTTGAGACTCTCACCATTGATAAGTTATAACTCTCTTCTCATTTCTCTTCAAATACCCATGAGAACCTAATAACAAGTTACTGCAGAACTATAAACACCCACCTTCCCTATCCATATTTCTATACTCAAGTCGCATGGTATATTCAACAACTCACACAAGAGATAGAATAAGAGGACAAAACTCATGGTACATACTTGAACTTGAAGGATGACTCTAATGATACAAAATCTTTCTGAAACATCGAACAGGATAGAATTAATCCAAGGCTCTGTCCCCAGGAAACATAGCCACATCTCCCCCAGAAAGCATAAGACAGGTAAGGAAAGAATTAAGGCACATTAGAAAGAATCATATCCTAAACAATATGAATCATGTCCCACTAAGACATGTTTCTAAACTGCCTGTTTCCTATCCCGAAAAATGCTGATATATTCACCGGTGACAACACGTCTAGAGCAGGGAGACGAAGTACCTCTTAATTCCTTACCACCTTGGCCAAGAATTTATGCAGGAAATTGTAAACTTCTGCCTTCTCACCTCCACAACCGAAGAGCTCCACAGATAAAGAACTACAGTCCTTCCATCCTCCATAAGCAGCCCTCCTTGGAGAATCCAATTCCATCAGGATATAACTCATCTTTGCCTGCTAGCATCTTTAGAATTCGGATGACCAGATACTTCTCGACTGATTCGCCAATATGTTCTCTCTACCCGTATGTGGCCCAAGCTCCAGATATCAACTCAATGTCGTTGAAGTTCACTCCATCGTCTTCCAACCAGCTGTCAAGGATTCCGGAAACCCTAATATTGCTACAATACTCTCACCAATTGCATTTCTAGATTGACACAGAGCCTGCATGTCTAACCTGATCTGCAGTTTTTCAGCTTTTCACAATCGATCCAACGGCAATTAAGTCTTGACCGATATCATTACACTAAATTTCTGCAACCTGAAGCATATCCAATTGATGACCTCTTCCGGAAACCCTAATATTGCTACAAAATTCTCACTCATTGCATTTGCAACGACAGTCGCCTCCATAAGCAGAGCCTGCAGGTGCAATTGATTCATCCGCAGATAGGTCTTGGCTGATCACTGCCTAAATCGATCACCTCTTCCTCTCAACCTTCCACTTGTACACAGGCAAGTCCGACGAATTCTCCAGCTCATCAGGCCGGAGCTTCCGCTTCCTGCCTTTCCCGCTCAACTGCCGCTGCAAATTAACAGCCGATGCCATATCCTTGAGCTTCGTGGCTCTCTCGGTGCGCTCCTGCATCTCCTTGGCCACCTTCTTACGTACCCGCGGTACCTGCAGCGGCTCCGCCGCGCGGCTCACGACGCGCTCCCGCGTGGCCTCGACCTCCTCCTCCCCACCGTCGTCCACGAAGAACACGTGCTTGTTCGCGTTCGCGCTCACCGGCAGCACCGCGGCCCGCAGCCGCTCCACCTTCTTGAGCTCGCTCTGCGCCTTGCTCACCAGGTACCCGGCGTCCTGCGACCGCAACAGCTTGAGCTCCTCCTCCGTGTACACTTTCTTCCCCCCGCCCTCCGCGCCGCGGTGCACGCCCTTCACCGTCTGCGAATGCACCATTTTGAAGTAGAACTCATCCGGGTTGCGATTCGCCGCCTTCTCCCGCAGCCGTTGTACCTCCTTCTCCTTCTTGTGGAAATCCTTCGCGCGCAGCACGTAGTCCTTGTGCTTCTCCAGGAGCCCGAAGCGGGCGCGAAACCCCGGCTGCGACCGCTCCTTGTGAGCGCGCCCGCCCGCCGCGGCCTTGCTCGCCTTCTTTAACGACGACATGATCACCACAGGTAGAAATCGACCACCAAATGCTTCAGTTCGGAGAAGACACTTCACGTCGTCGAGAAGATCGTCGCGGAGCTCGGGAAACAGTTGCGAAGACAGAGCTGTCCTCCTCCTTCTTCTTCGTCACTAAACCCTAAACCCTGAAACTTCACATACCCGCATGTCTGATGACCTTCTACGGTTGATACCTGTGTGTAGTTTATACCCTTCAGTGCTATATGCCCTGATGTATGCAGACGGGTTTAGGCGGGACGTCGACCGGTTATCACCCCGATGGAAGCTGACACATTAGTGTAATTTTCGGAGCTTTTTCCAACAACTTTTTTGGTTTTTGGAGTTTTCTTCAGAGTGAATTTAGATACTGAATTATATTGCTTTGAAGTTTGAGGTTTATCTATTTGTTATGATTTTACTAGGTTATATATCCGTTGTACCAACCGGGGCGACACCCTTATTAATGAAGTGCTTTTGTGTAGACAACGTTGCGTGTGCGCCCACTGTTCCCATATGTGTCATCTGCTAGAAGAATGTTTACGTGGGCAGGCGAGGTTGTGCAAGAGAATGCAGTATATAGCTGGCCATGGGAAAACACCTCTCTGCTGACATCAATGCCAACGTGTTTGAGGGTTTGTGTGGAAAACCGTTCCCACAAGGTGCTAGAAGTTAACCTAAAAATCCGGCAAAAACAAAAAAATTAGTTAAGTAGTCTGTGCTAGAATAAAACTTATAGTCCGTTTGTAAAAATAAAGACGGATGAACCTAGTTGAAATCCCTAATTGATGCTAAAGCTGCTAAACGGACAGCCGGAGTAGTTGACAGAACTCCGGATAAGCCTGTCATCCGGAGTTGTCACCATCAGCTGTCATCATCAGCCGTATGAACGTCTAGCTACAAAAGGCCGTAGCGCGAGGGAAACCTCTTTCTTTTTCTGTCTTCTTCTCATGTTGCGCTTCCGCTCCAGCGCGCTCTCTCTGTCTCTCTCTCCCATTCTTCTAATTGCTGACCGTTAGGGTCTGTTAGTTTAGACGGTTAGAACGGACGTGTGTTCGTTAGGGAGGGTTTTTGAGAGGACGGTGCGTGCAGAGACAACATCGAGAGAAGGTGAGGAAGTAGGCAAACCCAATGAAGACAGTCGCCATGGCCAAGAAGAAGAGAACCGACAGAGATGGGCGAGGGAAGTGAGACGAAGAGTCGGTCGCTGCGCTCCCACCCTTGACGAGGGTGCTGCCGGAAATCCCCACAGACCCGGACGAATACAACCTCCTGAAGGAGAGTTTGAAGACCATGGGCTACGACGGATTTCCCGACGTTGCTTGGGGCATCCGGGAGGAGGTATACGTCCGAGAGCTGATAGGCACTCCGGATCCCAAGTACGAAGGGTTGTTGCGGGCCCATCCGGAACTCTGGGGAGTTCCGGAATGGATATAGGCGTACGACTTCCGGGCAGGCCGCACCAAGGTGGTAGAACGGCGTGACGAGTTCCTGGTGGAGGAGTTTGAAGGAAAGGCCGACCCAAAGGAGGGGTACAACTTCCACGATTTGAAGCATCAAGACGCCAAGCTGGTGCTAGGGTTTCTAAACCCTATCTTCCATCCGGAGAAGCCGAAGCGGCTGTTGTCGAAGTGGGCCTGCACTTTTCTCGGAGCACTCCGGGGAAAGATATTAGTGGATTGGGGCATGCTCATGAGCGAGATGATCAACCAGCTGGTGGCCAACCTCCAAAAGGTGAAGAGATTGGCGACCCCGTTGGCCTCCTATGTGGTGCATCTCTACTGCCACCACCAACAACTCACTCAAGCGGAGCTGAGGTTGTATGACGAAGTCCTCAGCCTCCAGAAGTATGGAGGTGAGGAGACGGAAGAAGAGTTCGGAGAGGCAGCCGAACCAGGGTCGGTACGAGCAACAGCGGACACTCCAAAAGAAGACCGGAGGGGCGAGAAGAGGGCTCGAGGCAAGAAGCCGGTGCCGGAGAGTCCAGACAACGGTAGCTCGTCCGAATCTTCCAGTGCAGACGAGTCCGGGCCGTCCAAAGACATCCGCCGGAAGAGGAGGAAGCTCGACCCGGAAGACTCCAAGGGCCAGATGAAAGAGACTGATGACCTCCTACGCGGGGTAAGCTGGAGGGTGGCAACTATCAAGGAGCTCAACTTCATCGTAACAACCGGCGTGGAACAAGTCTTCCGGAGTCTGGATTGCGACCGGCTAGAAGACGCGATTCTCTAGGTGGAGGATCTCCGGAGCAAGGAGATGTCCCTGAAGGCAGTGCACTTACATGTCACCACCTTGTACAAATCCAACACGGAGTTCGAGAAGAAAGTAGTGTACGTGCGCAAGGAGACAACATTGGCAGTGGTGGGCCAGAAACATGCGGAGGCAAGAGCCAACGCATCGGCAACCGCCTTGACGGGAGTCCGGGAGGCCCTGAACTTTTCGGTGGACACGGTCAACCGGAGCCAGCTCTTCACCAAACTGGTGGAGAAGGAGAAGAAGGTGACCAGGGCCAATATCTTCCGGTTCCTCCTTGATCAGGCGGAGAAGATGGCCAGACCTGGGAATAGATGAAGTTGTTGGTGAGCAACATTACTCTGGTAGAACCAGAAGACCAGGCGGCCCAAGTACCAGAAGATTTCATGACTCCCGATCGGACCACGGCTCCTCCAGGACCGCCACAGATCGATCCGGTTCCAGCTCCGGGTACCTCAACTAATCCGGAGGACCTCGACACTCCGTCACCTCGGACACCTACGGAAGGCATCGTATCTTCCAACTCCAGCACGGGTGAGATATTGAAGACTCTTCCGGATCTGTTGACGCCACCGACCATGCGCCTACCGGATCCTCCTGAAGAAGCCGACCCCCAGGCACCACCCAAGTTCGTGTCCAGAAGACTGGCACCTAGACCAGGGAGTCCCTCTGGAAGTTACAGGGACTTGGTCTAGGAGGCCAAACCCACTTTTGAGCCGGAACAACCGACATCTCTAGTTCCGGAAGCTGCACCGAAGAAGCAACCTCCTCCTCCGGATTCTAGAGCTCCGGTGGCAAGGGTTTCTCCAGCGGCTGAACCATCGACCCGGAAGGGCAACACTTCGCCGTCAACATCGAGGAAGGCAAGGGGTTAGCAGCAGGTTCCGGTGGAGATCTCCCCCTCGCGCAGAAGTGGGAGAAATCAGGCACCGGGTGCTCCGACTTAGGTTAGTGCTTAGGTGTAGTATTTTTGGGCTTAAATTCCAGACCAACAACGATTAATGATGGGGCTCCAGTGCACCAGGCTGCTGGCGGAATCAACTGCCAATTTTTGTAGTTAGGGTAGGAAATCCGGAGTCTGAAAACTCTTCCGAGATTATAGGATCTGAGATCCAATCTGGAACTTTTCCGGATTTCTCGGATCTCTTAGATAAGATCTTGCGGATTTTCAACAGATGCTGTGGAAGGCTAAGTTTAGGAGGAACTTAGTCAGTACTTAGTAATGAAGTTTTGAAAAAACTCCTCATTTTGTTTTCTCACGTTGAATATACTCCATGCCTTCTTACTAGATTTGCTTCCTTGTACCATTGGTGTGGAGTGTCATCTTTGTGAGTAACGGATCTATTCTTGTATGAGCTATTGCGTAAGCATTCTTTCGGAGTGGAGTGATAACTTGTTTGCTAAGAGAGAAACCGGTCGGGATCCGTATCATGAGATCGCCTGGGAGAGCTAGAGGGCTATTGCAGAGGTGTTCCTAGTAGTCTCTAGGGTCCAGAAGTAGCCAGGAGGGGAAGAGATGAACTGTAGAGGTGTTTCTGGTAATCTCTAGGACTTAAGGATACGAAAGAATCCATGTTAACCTGGATTCCGGTCAAGGCCGGAGTTTTTCCCCAAGATAGGAAAAAGCCTGATGCGTAGGTCCAGACGGAATACCCTAGTAAATGGTAACATCTGCTCCGGAGAATCACAACAATACTTACCGAAATGTCGTTGTAGTTCGGACTTGTCTCTGTGTGACCGCGTCCGGAAGGCCATCCGGATGTTGTGAGAGTCTAACTCTAGCCGCAACAATCAAATCACCGGTTAGCAGAGTAGGGAGAGTGGTGTCCGGTCATTATAAGTTTCAAGGCAGTGGGTGTCTAGCCACTTAAAGTCACAAGGCAGTGGGGAATCCGGCCACTTACACAAAACATGATCAGTGGCCTTCCAGTCACTCCCTTAAACCTTCCGGAAGACTCTATGAGGGGAACCAGAGAATAATCAAACTACCTACCGGTTGTCTGGAACCTAGCTCCGGCAATCATTGTACAAATTTCGGACTCCGGAAGGATCTGGATCCATAATACATGAGTGAATAGAATGGCTAACCCATGAACGATTGATGTGATAGTTCAGTTTTGGGGAGTATCTGGAGAAGAATACTAGGTCTCTGTGGGAACGAAACCAAAGCGGTTACTTTGGAAGCATTTAGTGACGATTAGGTGTATTCCGGAGGAATACTGTCTCTACGAACTGCAACACGAATTTTTGGCGCCGCTGCCAAGGACCTAATTACTTTCTTTCTAGTATCCCTAAACACTAACCCTAGTGATAGTATAATGGAATATATCTATTCCAATTAGAATGACTGTGAGATAAAACAATATGTGTCAAAGTGCGCATCGGAGTGAAGGCATTCGAAGATCAGCCTGGAAGAAGACCACTGCTAGTCGATCCAGAAGCCGATCTCTTATTCCGCCAAGATCACCAAGAGGGGACGCATCAGAGACCGGAGAACCTTCAACAACCACAGCTGCTGAAATGGCGCTAGCGCGGCCTACCTTTTGCTTGAAGTACCAGAAGTTCAAGGGAGACGGACAAGAGGATGTGGACAACTGGCTATATGAGTTCAACGCAACCGCTACCGCAAACCAGGAGGAGAACGCCACATAACTCCGTTTATTCCAAGGACTGCTGAAGGGCAAGGCATTACAATGGTACCAAGATGTTCCGGAACTGATCCGGACGGACTGGGATCAGCTTATAGCAGCCTTTCACCGGACCTTCCAGGAAGTTGGTGGTGAATCACGAACGCTAGGAAAGCTCAGCAAGATGAAGAAGTCAAACGAGTCAATTCGCAGGTATGGACAGAGAGTCCGGAGTCTTATTCACAAACTAACTCCGGACATCGCACAAAGTGTCCAAATTGAATGGTATGTGGCACGATATCTGGAGAAGATGGCATTCCATGTTCGTCAAGCTCGACCACAGTCCCTACACGAAGCAATGGAGGTTGTACATAATTATAAAAACTCCAAGCAGTCCCTCCGTCAATCTCACTCCAGATTGAAAATCGAGAGCTCTAAGCGAGGCAAGCAGATCCGGATGAACAAGAGAGACTCCAGCTCCGGATCCGGATCCGGTGACTCGAGCAGCACGGAGAGCTAGTCGAGTGAAGACGAAGACTCCAAGGACTTCAGTCCTCCCCGGAGATCATTAGGTTCGAAGGGGTACCGGAAGGACCGAGATCGGGTCGGTGTGAAGGTCAACGAAGAGCTGCCGAGCGACCGGCGCATGATCAAGGATATCTAGACCAGCCTCGCGGCCATCAAAGTTCAACTGGAGGATAATAACAAGCCTAAAAGAGCAGTTCTGGCGGTCCGGAACAATGTCTGGTGCACCCGATGTGGACAATCCGGTCATTATCCAAACGAGTGTCCACATGTGCCACCCAAATGAGTACAAATTGTGGACGAGGAAGGGACCATATTCTATGCTGCCTCAGAGTACGAGGAGGAGGAACCGGACCTGGTACCAATGTACCAGATTGCTCCGACCTACTGAAGGGGGAGGGGACTACAACCAATGGTGAGGCCCCGAAATCCCACCGGAAGGCCGGAGATCCCTGGGAATTTAGGGGTTAAGTTGGACAACCTAAAACCAGCCACTAATCCAAAACCAACCACCAACCCAAAATCAACCACTAACCTAAAACCAACCACTAATCCAAAACCAACCACAAACCCAAAACCAACCACTAACTCAATACCGCCCATGTCTTCTACCAATCTTAGATTTTAGCAAGAGAACATAGCATGCCGTTACATCACTCTTGAATCTATTGGTCGATACATAAGCCATGTAAGAATGATCTACATTTCCTCTAGGGAATCTAGGAAACATGTAGAAGTAGGTGGTATTGGTTAGTGGTTGGTTTTGGGTCTTCATATCTTATATATCAGGTTCATAGGGTATGTGAGTACAGTAAACTCACGTACTCGAGTACGAGCTGTTGAGTATGTAGGAGTATAGATTGGGCATGGTCTTAGTAGTGGAAAGAACAAACACTTAATTCACGTCAGCCTCCTTTGGAGACCGACGTTCTTCTTTTTCTTAGGAGTATCGATACTCAACACATACTCTGCCCCTCAATAATCATTTGGCTTCGTACTCCACCCCTTAGTAGCCAACATGTGTATAGTAGCAAACTACACCAAACACTGCATATAATGTGGACCAAACTATTTTGAGATACCTATACTAATTCAAGTACACGCAAACTACAGTGGTCCACCTCAATTCTCAATCCACATCAAATCATATTCCTCATAAAATAGTGTGGGATGTTTCAAGATTGTTGACGCAAACTAACGTGGATTATGAAGAGGTGGTGGTGAGGTGACGGCAAGCCATGAGGAGTGAAAGATATTTGGTAGTGAGTGGCGGTGTGGTGGCAAAGAATGGCATGACACATGTTGAAATGTGTCCACATTATCTGGGTTCCAAAACCAAAATTGATGTGATCCACATCAATTTTCATGCACGTTACCGTTGAATCCACACTATATTCGTTGTTTGGTGTACAAGTTGGATACACATACTCGAGTATGAGTATTGAGTACATGAGTACGTATATATTCAACACATACTATGTGACTTTTATTATATATAGAGATGAGGTCTACGTCTAGAAGTAGGCTCTTGTAATCCACCAAGGAGTGGCTAGGGCAAATTGACCCCCTTGCTAGGACTTACCCGAAGTGGGCCCCGTCTTAATTGCATGGGGTCGTTTTTTTGGCCCTCTTATCTTGGGGGTTCCAAAGCCTTTTTGGATTTTTTTGGACAAATTTGGGGCCTACAGTTATTGTTTACCCTAGGGGACCTTCCCTTGCTATAAATAGGGCCCCATCCAAAAACTAAATGGAGGCCAGGTTTGGCCCCACCACCTCGTGGTCCCTTTTGGTAAGTCCCAGCAAAGGGGTCAATTTGCCCTGGCCCCAAGGAGTTGCCTTCCAAGACACAGCTCATGCTCTTAATGTAAAATGCAACTTGTGTATGGCCCATGAAAGAGATGATAATAATAATAAAATATTACCACTAGCATTGACTGGTATAGAAAACAATGCAGGGTTGACTGACTGTCACTGTATCGGCCGGTCTCAAATGTCACGCATGTCAAGTTTCTGACATAATATGATTCCTTCCAAGTTGTTGGTGACGAAGAAAACACAACTGTGCAATAAAAGTATGAGAATTTGAGCCGGGAAAGGGGAGCACCTACGATGTCCATTGGATGCGACCAGAGTCAACTGTCCATGGAAGTTGTGAGTCATCAAACGTTCCCGTTTTCAACAATCTAGTAGGCTTCTGAAAGAAACTGAGAGGATTGTAAGAAACCGACATGCTGAAAAAGTCTACAAGCTAACTTCTCGGGAATGTGTTGATGCTGCTCGTTGTACTTTCTTGATAAGGACTGAGGAATCACTCCCGGATTTTCTATTGATCCTAAACCCCTAAAGGCCCAATGTCCCCACGGCGGACATTTCGAGTTTGGGTAGAGTACCATGTTCTCAAATTTAGGCATGTTTTTTTGAGATTTTTTTATCGAATGGGCAACTTATTATCGGCTTTCTGTAGAGATATTTTTTTAGAGTTACAATTTTTTTATGTGGCATATACAAATAGTGTAGTGGTTTAGTGTGACATTAAACAAATAGTGTAGCAATACTTTAATTAATCCTAGATTCAATAGAAATTTGAGGTTTTTTCCAATTTAAAATAATAATAAAATCCTCTTGGAAAGAAAATGGAAATCTTTGCATCTACCAAACCAATTTTTGAACTTCAAAAATATGAAAAGGATATGATATATGCAAAACTTGAAGTGATTGTTGATTCCTAACACATAGTTGCATTGCAGGATTTTAAGGACATCTACTTCCCTTCTTTTACTTCTAAAATTTGGTGCGCATGTGCTTAACATGATCCTTTTAAAGTTAAAATTAGAAAATTACGGACCGCAGTGCAAAAAAATGCCATAGGAGGTGGTCAAGTTTGTTGAAGGTGTTTAGTATGACCTCAAGAAGAATTTATATCTCACTTCAAAGGCTGGTATCTTTCAATCCGTGTGGTCAAAGTAATTTTTTTTGAATCACATACACTTGTGCAATCCTAGTACAAGATCCTACGGTTAGATATGTCAAAAATTGTGTTTGTTTGCATTTTGTGTTGAATGCATTGAAACTGGCAGTTTTCAGTGACTTGGGGTGCTAAAATGCCTTGGGCCTTTAGGAGTTAACCATTTGAGACCTAATGTCCACTCTTTGGTTGTTTTGGCACAATAATCTTAGTAGCAAACGCTACACGCCACCTCCATGAAAAATTAAACAAGGACGTAGTGGTGGAGGAAGATGGGCATCTATTGAGACCATTTGTGCAAACATCAACGAGCTTCAATGATTTCCGTGTACGAGGGTCGTGATGAATTGTACCTTGTGCGTAGATGTTGTTATGTGTGATCTAGAACAACCGTAGACTTTTGTAGGCTAAGAAAGCTCATTGGCCTAAAGGGTAAATATTGATTAGATTGTAGGCTTGGGAATTTTATACAACTAACTATCATAACCCCTAAATGCAAAAAGCCCCGAGGTGGGCTTCTAGTGATTTTAAGTAGCTTACACCCATGCCAATTTCAATCATAATTTTTTATTTTTTTAATCATAGATGTGAATAAGCAATAGCTTTGTCGGGAATAAAACACTCTCGAACAAATTCACGAAACTAAAGTTATTGAGGTTTGAAGCTTAAAACAAGGAGTGTAGGCAGGATGGGCAAAGTATTGTAGAGCTGAATAATACTATCGTAGAGCTGAATAATACTATTGTAGAGCTGAATAATACTATTGTAGAGCTTGAATAGTACCACTACAAAGTTGAATAGTGCACTTTTTTGTGGCGGGTAGCAATGAAGGAAAGTTCTTGGCAACTTTCATTGATTTTGCTTTAAAATGCATAGAGATTAAGGATTTCACTTTATTTGAAAAATATTTTTCTATTAATAGAAGAAGGCATGACAACTCTATCCACCGTTTGGATTTTAAATCCAAAAAATATTTTTCTATTTGAAAAATAAAATCGCTTTTCTAAGTAAATGGCCACTTTCCATACCCTTGCCATTGCAAGTTTTTTTTTCTTATCCTAAACACCTACATTACTGCTGATTTTTTGCGTGCAATGACCTAACATAAGGTGGAACATAGATTCATAAAATTTATGCAATGTGTAGTGGAAAAGTATGCCAATATCCTGAGTCAAAGTACGCTAACCCTGTTTGCACATGGAAGCAAAAAATCACACTACACATTTCAAATGCATGTATCTTATACTCTGTGCGGTAAAAATTAATGAATTAAATTTTGAGTGTCACCTTGTAGTAGTTAAATTGAAGATCTTGTGGTTGATAGTAGTAAAAAGTTGTTTCAATGAGTCTTGCAACGTTGCATCTTAGAGAGGTAGTTTTGAAGTATTCTTGGAGTGAAAATGTCAAGGAAATTTAGGGGTTAACAATAGTTTTGAAGTCCATCATCCATAAACATTTGTGACTCTATGCGGGTTAAAAACTATCCACCAATAAAAATAAAATATAAATAAAAACCCCATTTTCTGGGGCTTCAACTTAGTATTTTTCTACTACGAACTAGCCTAGCTTCAATGATTTTTCTGACCAAGAGAAGTTACTACTTCATAATGACATGCTTTCACCATGCATACTGTGTCATCTCCCAACAGTGAACACCATTGAATTTCAAAGTACTGTACTGCCCTAGTATAATTCCCAACACATCAAATAAAACATTGACACGCATCCAACAACTAAACAATACCACGTTCAAATGAAAATCCAGTCAACACCTTTCCCCCAAAAGAAAATCCACTCTCAACTTGACGTGCTCCAACAAACCTCAATTTACTCATTGTTAACTTACCTGTACTCAATTGTCAACTTGAAGATAAACCTACTAATACGTGTCAAGTGCAGGATACTAAGAATCTCAGACCAAATCAGCAGAAACCATCCAAAAAGATGATTCCAACCACATGGCTGAACGCAAGTTAGCCGCCCCCCAACAAATGATTAAAGCCCCCACAACAGTCCTATCAAAGTCCACAGAGTATAACGAATGGAAAAAAAAAAAGTAATAACAGATTGGCTTAACTCGTGACATTCATGTCAACATAGCATTTAAATAATAGAAAAGCAGCGGATACAATGAGTCCTGAATCTTCAAACCTCGGAAGCTGCCGCGGCGACGACCAGAAGACTCAACTCGCGGCGGCCGACTCGCGTTCGGTCCAGCTCAACACGGCTTCTCTTCCAGTCTTCGACAGTCGCCTCAAGCTTCTTATAACCACCGAAGAATCCATCCTCCTACAACCAAATACAAAAGCTCTCGCAAACAATCTCAAGAGGAGAGCTGTATGGGTTTGTAGCAGAAGTTTCTGAGGAGATTAGAAGGAAGGAGAAATTGGAGGAGGAGGTTGTACCGGCGGAATTGACGACGGAGCTATGGCGCGTACTTTAGCTGGTGTGCAGATAAAAACGAGGAGGCGGTCGACGGTGCTGGCGATGGCGCCGCCGGCGACGCCATCGGCGAAGACGCTGGTGAAGGCGCTGGTGAGCCTGGCGAGGGCGGTGGCGGCCACCGGGAAGGCGAGGGTGTGCCAGGGCCGGAACGCGAGCAACATCGTCCGGCGGATCGAGCTGATGACGGCGCTGCTGGAGGAGGTTCGGGAGTCGAGCCGGCCGATTCCGCCGACGGCCGTGCTCGCGTTCCGGGAGCTCCACGGCCTGATGCAGCACGTGTTTCTGCTGCTGGAGGAGTGCCGCGAGAGCAGCACGTTCTGGCTGCTCATGGAGCAGGAGACGTACGCCCAGCACTTCTACGAGCTCACGCACGGCCTCGGGAGCGTGCTGAGCGCGCTGCCGTTGGAGCTTCTTGATCTGTCGGAGGAGGTGATGGAGCAGACGGTGCTTGTGCGCGCGCAGCTCTTGCGCGCGCGGCCGATGCTCGTTCCTGCGGAGATCCAGCTGCGTGAGGACGTGCTGCAGATGCTGAAGCTCGTCACCGGGAAGGATGCTCCGAGCCAGGCGGAGATGAAGCGGCTCTTTGAGATGTTGCATTTGTGGAATGGGACGGACTGCGAGAC
Organism: Bryoerythrophyllum caledonicum; assembly: GCA_963971425.1. Taxonomy (NCBI): domain Eukaryota; kingdom Viridiplantae; phylum Streptophyta; class Bryopsida; order Pottiales; family Pottiaceae; genus Bryoerythrophyllum; species Bryoerythrophyllum caledonicum. Next base: position 12,159,715 of record OZ020524.1, read on the forward strand.
GGAGATTCATCGCTTGGAGGAGCTCAGTATGGACGAAGCTGCTGGTCGCGATCCGAAGTCGTTTGGCATCGCCGGGTTGATTAGCTTCGTGCGCTACGGGAAATACGCGCTTTACTCCGCGGAATTTGAAACTGGCGTCGAAGAGGTGCGTTCTAGAAGTGAAGCGGCTGCTGCTGACTCGAGTGAGACTTCGGTTTCCACCAGCGGCGGTGCGGCGATGGTGAATCCGCCGGTGGAGTTCTTGTGTCCGATAACGCTTGACCTCATGATGGACCCGGTGATCGTTGCGACGGGGCAGACGTACGACAGAGCTTCCATCACGCGGTGGATTGAGGCCGGGCACTCGACGTGTCCGAAAACGGGCCAGAAGCTCACGCACAAAGACTTGATCTCCAACTTCGCGCTGCGGAGCTTGATCGCGCAGTGGTGCGAAGACAACAACGTGCCGTTTGCGGACCACGGATCAGCTCGCAAGACGAAAGGGGCCAGGATGCAACAGCATCTGCAGAGCGCCGGCGTCGGCTTGCAGGCGATGAAGCTGACCGCGGCACTGCTGTGCGAGAAGCTCGCTTCGGGTACTGCGCATGTGCAGAAGCAAGTCGCGCGGGAGTTGCGGTTCCTGTCCAAGGTCGGAGCGGACAATCGCATCTGCATCGCGGAGGCTGGCGGCATTCCGATGCTGCTCCCTCTCCTCTCTTCTTCCGACGCCAAGACGCAAGAACACGCCGTCACGACGCTTCTGAACCTCTCCATCGTGGAAGACAACAAGCGAGAGATTGTCACGGCCGCCGGCGCTCTGGATTCAATCATCGAGGTGCTGAAGTCGGGCCACACGATGGAATCGCGAGAGAACGCGGCGGCCGCGCTCTTCTCCCTCGCCGCCAGTGACGAAGTGAAGGTCGAGATCGGGAGCAAGTTCGGCGCCATCCCCGCGCTCGTCATCCTCCTCAAGGAAGGCAGCCAACAGCGGGGCAAGCGCGACGCGGCCACCGCGCTCTTCAACCTCGCCGTCTACCACGGCAACAAGGCGAAGATCATCGACGCCGGCGCGGTGCCGACGCTGCTCGCTCTCATCAACCACGAATCAGAAACGGTCGCCGACGCCTGCGCGGCCGTGCTCGCGCTCCTCGTAACGTCTACCGAAGGCATCTCCGCGCTCCGCGACGCGGCCGCCATCGCCAGCCTCGTCCCGCTCCTCCGCCACGGCTCCCCGAAGGCGCGCGAGTACGCCGCCTGTGTCCTCCTCGCCATGTGCAAGAGCGGCGATCAAGTCATCCTCGACGACCTCTTCCTCCATTCCACGAGCATCGTCCAGTTCCTCTACCACGTCCTCACCTCGGGCACGCTCAGAGCGAAGCGCAAAGCCAGTGCTCTCCTCAAACTTCTCCGCTCCTTGCAAAAGCCCGAGGTCGACGCCTCAAGAATCCATCAAATCATCCTGTGAATACATCCATCTCTCGAGGAAGAAGACGACACAGAAATTTTGTTAGAGTAGTAGTTTCTAATATTCTTGCGGCGATAGTCAGCCACGGACATGAATTATGTCCAGAGTTGTATCATACATTTTCAAACTTTTCCTACTTGACAGACAAAAACTGTTCTGCACTCTTTTAACAAACTTGCCATGAGTGTCTCTTGAGATCATCTTTTTGTTTCCTCCACCGAGCTTTCCTGCTCGTTTTCCTGCATTTTCCTCCCGATTTTCCTGCATTTTCTTGCATTTTCCTGCACTCAAGATTTGTTTTCTCCTCTCAGGGTTTAAAACCATTCGTAGACGGCTGGCGGGACGCAGGAGTTGATGTGAAGTTGCCAGGCGGCGATGGTGAAGATGACTGCGAGGATGGACAGGGTTAAGAAACGCGAGAAACTGGCTTTGTGGCGCGGGCCGCGCCGCGCGCCGCAGCCGCCTTGCACGCCTAGCTGCGAGGTCTCGGGCGGGGGGTCCTGCGGGAAGCGCTTACGCAGAATGGCGCAGATCGCCGTGAGCGAGATGACGAGAGCGGTTATCAACGCTCGTGTGGCGGTGACATTGCACGGGCACTGATTGTCATTGCAGATCATGGTCAGCTCATGGTCGACAAACCTTCTGGCAAACTACCGACGTTCACATTCATGCGCTCAACCTTCTCAGAATCATGTCGATACTCTACTCACTCTACTCCAAACTCCTTCTCGCGTTCCGACGCGTTCCTCGCGCTGCATGTCCGCGCGCTCGAGTTCCACTATCCGCCATCCGGAACATCTCTGACGAGACTCGAGATCATTAGGGTGAATTCCCTTCGCTCACGAGGGGGTGCGAATGCCTGACCACCTCCCAGTCGGCATCTTCCTTGTGAATCAGCAGACGCGACTGTTCGTCCTCATCCGAAGCGCCAGGAGCACGGTTACCTCATTCAGTAAAGCGCATAACTCCTCGTCCCTGGATCGGAGGAGCTCGTGGAGTGTGCAGTGCCGTCAAAATGGGCGAGGACGGGTAATCACTCCCCTGCTCTCTCTCTCTCTCTCTCTCTCCCTCATCTCCTCCTCATGTCACAGCATGCAAAATCGGTCGAGAGTCAAGCTTGCATGCAACATCACGCTAATTAAAACTTCTCGCTCTCTTTTGTTTTCTGGACGTAAAGGAGTTCTCAGTCGAAGCCAGGCGACAAAAAGTTCCCGGGCAACATCACGCCGCAGAAGGCCGCGGCGCTGGCGGTGCTGGTGGCGTTGTCGATGACGGCGTTCTACTACGTGTACAAGAGGAGGCGCCCCAATGGCGGCGGCAGAGGCAGCCCCGAGCCTGGACCGGAGAAGAAGTTCCCCAGCACCTAGGCTCTTGTACTGCTTCCCTGCTAAAAACACCAACATGATTTTACAGGTTTAGTTCTTCTTCTGTCAAGTTCATTTTGCAGCTGGTGTTCTTCTGTCAAGATAGTTTTCCCAAACTCCTGAAATCTTATGTACACAATAGAAATAGTGTAAACTCAAACAATAGCCATGAGAATTATCCATAAAGTCTTACTACAGAAAGAGCGGTTGTAAGTGGAATTCGAGGTGATTAGAAGTAGTTTTCTGTTAAACTAAATTAGTATTTAATTTCTATCAAAAAGTATTGAACTCATGGTAATATAATGTTTTCTCATTGTTCATTACTGAAAGGGTCTATTTTTGGACATTATGTTTCATGAGAAGAAGTGACTTACCTTGAGTTGACATTCTTCTGCTTCATAAGATGTTTGACGATGTATCGTTCCAACCTTTAAAGTGCATTCTTGGAGATTTGGCATTTTGAGTTCTTTGGAAGGTGAAATAATAATTCTCTTGGAATACATTGAGGTTAGAAGAGAGGCTATTAACCCTTTAGCGCTCAGGGATGTTTCTGGAAAAGCCAAGATTTCTGCTGGATTTTTTTCTTTGAACCGGATTTGATGGAAATACAATGTCTAATATTAATATCTAACCTTACAAAATTGAACTTAACCCAAGACATGAACTTTGGGAAAATTTTGTACTACATCCAACCGTTGATGGAATAGATTATAGTGTTTAAAGTTACCGTATATTGGTAGTGAAAACTCTGGAATTTGGAGGGTGTACTACTTTAACCATCAATAGATTCTTGCAAGAATTCTCTTACTTTGAATTAGAATGGTTCACATGTGCACTAGGTTGATAGCTTCGCATTGACATATCATATGTGAAGACAATATTTACACACAATTATTGGTGATTTTTTTGTTTTTTTCTACTTGATTGTTTACAAAAATGTTCCTACCTTATATGAATCAAAACGGAAGTTTTGTATGTGAGGAGAGAGATCAACAATCACAAAACAATGAAGAATGTCTTAAAGGCGAAGTTCAATCAAAATTTAAGACCAAAATCAATGTGCATGTGTGTGAAAAATACAACATAGTATGTGGCATAGTATTCACTATATTCACTATATTTGAGTGTATTTGGTGTATTTTGTGTTGTATTCCTAGGTTTTCCAAGAGTTCCATAAATCCAAATCATGATCTGATTGTTGGAGAGTGTTATGTACTGTGTGCGCAAATCCGAACCTCGTATCTCAAAGCCTAATTCCTCATGGATTTCATGCAAATTGAGTTTTAGCACCTCTAGAGTCCCATTTGGGGACTCCTGGGCGCTAAAGGGTTTAGACATTGTGAAACATTGCTGCATGAAGTGGGAGAATGATACCTCACTTTGAATGAAATGAAAATTCTCTGTTACACCTTCTCTAAAATAGAGCTTGCATGATATCTACGACCATTTAAAAGTTCTTTTAAATATTTTTCCATTTTAAATTTGTACTACCTCAACCTCAAACACTCTCAAACCTGGTAAATAACTTAAGTATTAGCGTTTCCTTGAAAGTCTTTCCTTAAAAAGGACAAGAGACAAAGTAGGTGGGATTTGCGATATGGAAAGAAGTGGAGCATGAAGAGTCTCATGCTTTCAACTTAGTATTTGTAAAAACATAACATTTGTACGTGACATTTTTCAGAATTCTGCTCTATATAGTTAAATATTGTCTGTCCATCGATCCCTGGACCACACAAAATCATATCATCATTTCACTCATTTTTTCCCCCTATTTCACAGCTAGTACTAAACCTGTGCAGCAACCACAAACCTGTACAATTTGGCTGGCAAATATATCCTTTCATCCAGTCCACCAAACCCCAGCTCTTCTAGCAACCTAGTCTAAAAAAACCATCACTGTATGTAAGAGTTGTATATATGGAAATTCACCACCACATATGTAGTTTGTAAAAGAAGCTACCAAACAGAAATGTAGAATGGGCTCGCAAATAAATGGGCTCATGACTGTTTAGGTGTTAGGATTTAGGGTTTTTGATCAGTCGAAGAGGTGAGCAAATTGGGACAGGATCTGGGAGGTAGGTTTAGTTGGCCTGTTGTGGCAGTTCCTCCGCACCCACCCTATTCTCTCGCGCACATTGTCGTATAAAATCAGGTAACCTCGCATGGAGATATCTGCCAAAACACACACACACACAGTTCAAGTATGAAAAATCGAGTGTAAGATAGGGCAACCTAGATCCAATCCCAGGTTTAGGATTTAGGGTTTAGAAATCTAGATGGAATGCAGCCTTTCATTACACCACTCCAGGATTCATTGCAAGAACAGGCTACATTTTCTCCCTGAAATCTAGAAAGAGTATAGAAGTGGGTGTTAGGGCGTAGGGTTTAGGGTCATGTCATGAGAGTTTCACGATGAGGCAAAAGAACCTCTCCAATCCTGACTTCGATTCAGTTTTCATAGAAAATCCACAAATTTTTGGTGACAAGGGTGAAAACTATGAAGTGTAAATTATGAAGTAGGGTGTGTTTCATACCACCAATGATGTTGGTCACCTCCAGGCTTGCTCCACTTGCATCCAGAATTCCGAGGCACACGTTACCTTGCGTCTGCATCACCCACGCCAACATGTTCTTATCAGATGTTGCCTTGAAGAAAAGGAAAAGCCACCAAAGATATTTAGAGTGATTATTGGTGTCGTAACTTACTAATCTAGAGCTTGTAATTTTGGTGTCTCAACCTCTAAGTGCTCATGAAGATTAATGAGAACTTGCGAAAATGGACACTTTTACTCTTACTAGCAGCAGCTATATTTAATATACTAGTGGAGAGATTAGTTTTTTTTTATCATACAACATGGGATAGTTTCACACACCAAAAGTTTCCATTGTTAGGTGTTAAAACGACAGGAACGACGATCCATCTTGTACCAAACTTGAGTCGCATGAATGAGAGTATAATTACCGAAACAATGAGGTATCCCTCGGGAGCAAGCTCTAATGTCTTGCTTGCGGAAAACCAGCTGCTTCCTCCAAAATCCAAGGTCACCGTCTTGAAATGCTGATGCACCTCTGCCACAGATCTGATCCCCACTTTGTCAGTCTAAAAACAAACCAGCCTGCCAGACTTTTAGAAAAAGCTACGAGGGTGATGTCAACTCACTCGAACGGGGAGGTGCCGCGCCAGCAGAAGGGCAAAGTGGTGTCCGTGGTGACCCGCACAAGCCCAGAGACTTTCTCCGCCTGATTCTTCACCTGGAAACCCCCAAAACCAGTCAGATCACAAGATAAAACTCATGGTAAGATTAAGAGTATTACCAGATAATCGATGACTTACAGCGTGGTAGGCCTCTAGATCACAAGATAGAACTCATGATAAGATAAAAACAAGAGGATTACCAGATAATCAATGACTTACAGCTTGAAGGACAGCTTGGTAGGCCTCTGGCACAAGGTATGTGAAGGAGGTTCCGCTGTCGAACATGGCACTGCCGACGTCCCCTGCCTTGTCTGCAAGCTTGAGCTCCTCCGCCCCATATCTAATATTCCGCAGACGCGCCTGGTATGCTTCCCTGAAAGAAAAGCATGATTCACACGTTTTACAAACCATGATTCACGCATTTTACTACCATTCTCAGAGTAGAGCATTCAACTTACATCACGGGCCTTCCCATCATGGGCGTCCACGTGACGCCGAACGCGGGCACGAGCGCGTCGCCGAAGAAGAGGTAGCCGCCGCCGTTGCTGCCGCCGGCCAAGCAGTGGCCGATCACGTTGCCCACGATGCCCTTCCTGGCCATCTGCGAGGGCAGCGCGATCTTGGAGCTGCTCAGGCCCATGACGCCGTCCGTGGCGGCCGGCGCCTGCGCCAACGTGCCTTGCTGGTCGTACCCACACCTGCACCAACAGCCCATGTCTAGACTGAGGAAATCGTCGAAAGAGATGATGCCTTAGAAACGACTCTCACGTACCCAACCTCTTCTACTGATCTCATAACTAGAGCGAGGGAACAGAGAAGATGTCTCATTGGTGACAACTCTTCCACAGATCTATTCACTACAGATGCCGTACCCGATGATGGCCCGGATTTGGGTGCGGGTGCCGTTAGTAAGAAACAAGGTGAGGGTGTCCTCCATGAGGATGCCCATGGTGGAGCTTCCGTCGGCGTAGTCCACGTCGTAGTCGCACTGCCGCACGTTTCCTGCGCATGTGTACGAGCCGCCCTGCTGCACTTGCGCGCATATCGGTTGGCGGCAGTCCACGAGGCGGCCTTTCTTCGGGTCGTACAGCCCATGCGGCCCCTGGCATATATTCAATCACGTTAGTGAATTGTGTCAATTTCAATAGGATGCTCTCTTGGTTGATTGGTTTATTGCACTCACCGCGGCACAGCTCCGGCACGGTGCATCGCACTGCAACCACGTGAGGTCGCTCCCTGTGTCCATGTCAAGATAATACAGCTTGGGAGGGCTCCCAATCAGCATCGCGATGTAATACAACCTGCACACCGACGCCGAGGCTCTACCTTCAGAACCAAGGGGAAAAACAGAAACAACATAGGAATGAGGAAAGCGTAACTAGTACCCATCAGGGTAGATGTTGCCGCGGACAGGGAGGAACGCAGATCGGTTATTGTTGTTGTTCTCCGCGACCGCCGCCGCCTTTCCGAGGCGCTTCAGATCCCGCTCCAGGAGGTTCCGTCTCACCACCGACATCTTGATCGGCACCGAGGTGTACTTGGGGTGCAGCGTGTACACGTGCACGTTCTTCTCCTCGTTCTCCTCCTCCAGCGCCATCTCGGAGTAGTACAGCGATGGAAACTTGTACCCCAGGAACAGGAAGAGAAGCAGCACTAATGGCCAGATCACGCGTTTCCGGAACTTCTTCCACTTTGAGGGAGGGCGACGCTCCCATCTGGAGCGCGGTGGTGGCGGTGGCGGTGGTGGAGTTTGCAATTCCTGTGGTTCCTGAATTTGTTGTTGCTCTTGGAACTGTTGTTGTTGTTGTTGTTGTTGTTGTTGTTGCCACATTGCGGCGCACATGGTTTTGCCGACGTCTTGGTCATGGCGGGGGAGCGAGATGATGACCACTCCTCGCATTTGTTGCTGCGTCATGGCCACGCTCTTCTCGTAGTTCTCCATTGCGAGCCTGAGCGCGTTTTACATTGGCTGATGTTGATCCAAAACCCTCACTGTAGATCCAAACACCAGTGGGTCAACTCAACGTCTTAAAACCAGAACCCTCTCAAACTAACCATCGACGCCTAAAGCTCCAGGTTTGTGCATGAGTCTAGAAAGGGTAAACACGATCCACAACACTAGCGATGCAACAGAAGATCCTCAAAACAGCCACCGGTGTGTTCAGTCCACATCGCAAACCAAAGCCCTCACGCAAACCGATCAACCACCACCAACAACGCTCCCACTTGCCAAGTTATTAACATCCACAACACTAGGGACCTAAAAACTAAGCAAAATCTGAGAGTCATCCTTACTGCATACCCCAACCTACTCTTAATGCAATCTCTCTCACACATATGTACACTCCATCGGTAACCTAAAAAACTAACCCAAATTGCACAAGCCCCTACACGGAGGCACTAAGGGTAATCTAACACTACCCCAACAAACACTGAACCCACACCGGTTTTCCAACCCTCAAACGATGCCCCCAACCTCAGTGGTAAATCTTCTTCCGAGAATGTAAGAATCTCAGCCAAAACCCCCAAATTCGAAGACCCCAGGCACCTCATCACCACCATAAAATCAAACTCAAGAAAGGAGGAACCACACCAAAACTCACCGAAGGAGGAACCCCGACTCCTGAAACCGAAAGACGCCAGCAGGTGTTCCCTGTCGAGGTGTTTTTCCGGAATTCTCCTCCTCGACGCAGCCTGGGAGAAGACGAGGTGGAAGACGTGAGGAAGGGGGACAGCGTTGGTTTGTTCAACGCTGTTTCGGGAAAAGGGGCGGGCATCCGGGACTCGTCACGCTCATTGTCACATCATATTCGTCGCGAGGATTGGGTGGCGATGTGTTTACTGTTGGTGATCGTCGTTGTGCGCGACGAGATTCTTGCTTCGATTCGACGGAGGCTGGCTTAATTTCAGGCGCACGAATGGAAGTCTGCAAAGCGGCCTCTTTCGGGGGAATTACCGACACGCGGGTTCCCTCGACACTGGAATGGAGTGGATGGGGTTAGGTGGATATTCTTTTCTTGTTCGGTATTTTCTGCTTTCCATTTCATAATTGTTTCGATGTTTCAATTTTAAAATTTTATTCTTCATGTATTTCTTTTTAGAAAAAACTTGGGTATTTTTTTGTTGTATTTTGGATAAAATCTTATACTATCTACCGTATATGTAGATTTGTGGCGTTATTTATTGTAGGACAACTGTAGATCCCTGTTGTTTCTAATGGGGCAAGGGAAGTCCTCTGAGTTCATATTCTGGGGTGAGACCTTTTCCATGCGCAAGACCTTGTTGTGGTACTAGCTGGTCCAGACGATCCCGTGTCTCGACAATAACCTATATTAACGATCCGTATGTCCTGCATATACCATGCCCTAGAGGTACCTTGTCTTGGAGCTAGACCCTGTTTGGGTATCAACCTGGTATCAGTTATTGGATGGATATCTGATTGTTTCTGTTATCTATAGGGTTACAGAGATATTGGAGTTATTTGTGAAGCTACCTAAGTTTCCATAAGTTATCCTTCTTTCAATTTGAATTGAATTTTAATACTCCCTAGATAGTTCTAAATTTGGTTCCAAGGGAAGGAAGGTGGTTGATGTCTATGTTATTTTATATATAAGTTCTTGCTTCTCTTTTAATGACAACGAAAAATAATATATTCTATTGGCACAATAAAACTTTGTATATTTTATTGGAGGTACTCTAAATGAATTATATCAAAGAGAATAGGTGAAGTATATAGAGGGTCAATACATTATTTTTCTAATGAAATGAAGTTTTTCCATTTTGCAAAGTTGCAACTTTATTGACTCAATATCTATCATGTAAAATGCTTGTCCACCAAATTTTTGATGTAACTAGCATACTAACCTATTGTCCCGAGCGGAGAGTTGTTGGAAAATATGGAAAATCTTGTCAGTATTGAAGGAGGGGATATAAAGCTGACGTTAAGCATAGAAACCACAAACCAAAATCCTAACAAAAGAGGAATCCAATCCTGTAATGCACTGCAAAATGAAGAAGTCAGTGGTAAAAGAAATTGGATGAAATTATAATTACAAAAGCGCTTCATTGTAAACAACATTGAGCATTATTTTGTCCCTTCCATGTGCTACTCCTTCTAAAAGCACCAAAACATTTTTGGGAATCATTGCACACCAAAATGCAACATATAATTGTACATGAGAAAAAACGTCCTTGTTGAAATGGATGTCAATCTCATAAAGTGTTCGTCCTTGTGAAAGGCACCGCGGCCTTGGTGTAGTGGTTTGGGTCAAGGCACACCGGTGAGGTGGTTGTGACTTCAAGTCCTATTGCCGGCGTGGTGCCTACCACCATAGTCCACCCAATTATGGTGAGGGGTCCCACGGTCTCGTTGTATGGGGACCCACAAAGCCCTTGGGGGCGTTGACATGGCGGTTGTCTCTAAGGCAATTAGTATAGGGAAGCACTTAGTGTAGAAAAGTGTTTATCCTTGAGTGGGGGAAGTAGTTCTATTACACTAGCCTTTGTCCCCTGGCTATATGCTTAGTGAAGAGAATGAACAAACACTCTATTCACGTCGGTCTCCTTTGGAGACCGGAGTTCTTCTTCTTCTTTGTCCTTGTGAATTATAGGTTGTCATGGCATTTGTGACATGGATTAGAAACGACTTGCAACGAATTGGATAAGGAAGTCCAAAGCTTTGAGTACGCAAAGGAATCCATGGTATGAATGCCACGTGGCCTACACGATCACATGTGAGGACTTCCGCCTCAATCACTCAGGCCGTGTAGCAGCGGACAATGAGTGTGGTGCCATTGCATAGTCCGTTTGATGAATCTAAGTCACGCTAAAACATCACCAATGTCCAACTTCAAGTTTAAGCTCATGTGGTGGCCACCCGTTCACTTCCAGCAAATTCAAGAACTTAGATGGGATCACATTAGCGCCCTCTACATCGTCCACCTTGATAGCTATTTGGATTTAGGATTGCAACGAATACATATTCTATGCTGGTCGTTTGTTGTAGTAATACATGGTAAACTCACGGGCGTGCCTTAAGCCCTTATCGCCTACAAGGCCCTGACATAGTTGTTTTTTGTGCTTTTGATGTTGTAGCTTTCACTACAATTGTCCGTTGTTGTTGCATTATTCAAAACGCATTTGAAGCTCCAAGAGAGCTTTCTGACGCATCTCTCTAACCTCCAATTGATGTAGGCATTGACGAACTAAATGATTTTCATGAAGTGGGGTTGTGATAAAATGTACCTATTGTGTAGATGACGTTTTGCATAGTCTATTACCCTCATAAATTCCTCTAGTGCCTCACATTCTACTTAGACGTTAAAGGATTGAACGGAATTGCTTGAAGTTCCCTAGAGCTGACTAGGGGGCCTTGCAAAGCAACTTTACTACAAAATGATGAACGTTCTTGATGTTGGCGACCATAATGCGGCAACAAAGACTCATACATTAATTCAATCAAGGAATGAAGGGAAAAAGTAACTTTAGCAAAGCAAGGCACGCCTTTATATAGTACGAAGGCGTCTCAAAAGTGAACATGGGTTAGAGTAAGTTCTAATATCAAGTCGTGGGTTGATGTCATGGTTTGGGCAATACCATGGTCTAGGATGACTGAAGTTGTTGTGGTGAACTGAACAAGCTCTATGGGGCAATGTAATGGCCTAGGAATGGACTATTGACTCAAGAATGCATTGTTGGTGGAGGAATGAGTTGTGAAGCTGCAATACTCGGCCGAGCCAATGCAAGCGGTTGGGTATCCTAGGGATATATGGTCAAATTGATGCAAAGGGTTTTTGGGCTGGTAGAAGTATCTCGCCAATCCCAAGGGTAAATCTGAGGCATAAGTATCTTGAGGGTAGCAGGGAACGTACAACTTCGATATCTTGAGGGTAGTAGGGAACGGACACATGTCACCACAAGGCCCAAGGGATACCATCCAAGTATATCTCTCACCACTTTTATTGTAGGGAGGAATATAGTAGGATGTTTATAAAGCAACATCCACCTTAGAAGCATGAGTGAATCACATCATACATTTGACAAGCTATAGACAATTATATATCTTTCAAAGACCACATTGGTGGTTTTATGACATTAAATGTAGTAATTTCAAGTAGTGCAATACACCAAAAAAGTTGCAACCAACAAGGTTCTAAAGCCAATAAATTTGTTTTTGGCGTGTCAAATGCTTAGATTATAAGAGTTGTGATATAGGTTTTATGAAAAGGTACGATCAATACTTACATGGACAAAGGGCATATTCTATGACAAATATGAACCACACCTTCCTTTACACTTTCAAAATTTGCAACCAATTCCAATATTAGGAGTTTAATCTGAGAAAATTTGCATATTTCATGATGTTCTTTGTATTTTCAAGAAATCTTTCTACTTCCCATACACCATTGCTACAATTAGGTCAAAGAGGTTAAGTTACTCACTTGAGGGCATTTTATCACAAAGGTGTTACGTGAATTCAAAATAATCTTGAATCATGAAAAGATTAAACTCAAACAAAATGCATTTTATTTATTAGTGATCTCATTTTCTTACAAGATCTTAATGCAAACAATGAACATAAAGATCATTGTTTTTTTCTTAAGATAGGAAAAAAAAGGAAAAGAAAAAAACCTTAAAAAATTTGAATCTATTAAGGATTTTTTTTCTTGCAATATTTCCAAAACATTTTATCATCAAGTGTTCACATCAAATGTTCAATGCATAAAATAAATCTAAATACAACCAAAAAGCTCTTACAAACGCCTACCTTAAAATAAAGACAAAAAAACAAAAAAATAAAAATTGACATCATAGAAACATGCCCAAATACTCAAAAAGCCACTTTCTAGAAAGTTGGTCCTTTTAGAGGTTAAATCTCAATTAAAGAAGGGTCTCGATTCAAACCGTACAAAAACCATACGAAAAGAGTTGCAAGAAAGAGAGATGATTCTATGGCATAGGCACCCAATTAATTTTTTAAAAACCGCAAATACTGTACAGTACCCGGCAAGTCTGAATGGTGCAGTCACTGGTTTTGCTGAAATTCAGCAGTGAACTCGTAACTTCAAAATCACACCACAGGCTCAAAAATTCATGAAATTGCAAACCGTAAATTGGATTTGGAAGATAGAGAAGTCTAGTTTTGAAAAACATTGATTTGTTATATTGAAAAATTTAAGAACATACAACAATAGTGCATTTTGTAGCACACTATCTACCACCTCGTACTACCACCTCTCGCATTAATTACAGCCTTCATTCGGTGAGGCATGCTAGCAATGAGAATGCCTAGAGTCTCCATAGATATGGCTTCCCATGCCTGCTCAATGCTCTTGACCATTTCATCTTTGTTCTTTGGCCTAGTCTCTTTCTGTACAAAGTCTTTTAAAATCATCCACACATTCTCTATGGGATTCAAATCCGGTGAATTTGCAGGCCATATAATCTTCTTGATCTGATGCGCTTCTCGCCATTGTTTTGGTAAGCTACTACGATGCACTGGGGCACCATCCTCCATGAGATGAAGACTTTGAGGATTATCATGCATGAAGTAAAAGCCACTCAATCGACCCTCATACACAATGTCAACAAAATCGGCACTTGTTCGTCTATCAGATGGCATAATAACAATGGGGCACTTCTCATAACCTGTAAAAGCACCCCAAATCATAACGGATGTCCGTCCAGATTTAAAAGTGGGTGCTAGGCAATCCCATGAGTAGCGTTCATACGCTCGCCGCCAAACTTTGACTTGCCGGTAATTCTTGCCTATCTCAAATGAGGACTCATCTGTCCATATTACATTCATCCAATCTAATACTTCCCAAGTCTCATGTATTCTAGCAAATGCCAATCTATCAGCTTTATGCTTGTCATTAAGAAAAGGCTTCTTTGTTGCAACACGACTACCAAATCCAATACGTTTAATCTCCTTCCTTAACGTTCGCTCACAAACTTTCTCACTCATCTGTTCTATGATGGATACAAGTGGAATGTGTCTATTTTGTGCAAGAATGCGACCCAATTCCCTCCTATCTCGATCATTCAATTTGCAATGTCGACGTTTAGCCTTTCGAGTGACCACTGTTCCATCTCTACGGAATTTTTTCAAGACATTCTGAACGGTAGTATGTGGTATGCCTAACTTAATTCCAATGCTACGTTGTGACATGCCTGAACAACTCATTCCAACTATGATGCCTTTGACCTCTGTACTCAAACGACGACCTCCCATTTCTGCTCAAAACTTTGATACAAATTACACAATTGAAATGAATTTTGTTCCACTCAAAAACCTCCAAAATCTGATGCATGCATAACTAGAATCCACCATCAACAAAAACTCAAACGATCACCATCTAACCAAATGACATTTGAAGTGGTTCAATCCACTCACAAGCTCCATTTGTACAAAATTTCAGCTCAATCTAAGCAAATCTGTGGCCTCCATGTGCATCGATATTTCTTGAAGTTGTGTACAGGTTCTGCCACCGCAGCAACACATGTCTCTTCATTTCGATTGATATGGATATTTTTGAAATATCTCATTAAATGCTCAACGACACTTGTAACTAGACTACTAATCCTACCTAACAATACTAATTACAACTTCTAGGTCGAAGAGGTGGAAAGGAGAGAGCGATTCAAAGTCACAGGACCGCCGCTTCAACAAAACGTGGTTCAGTTCGTTGCACCATTCAGACTTGCCGGGTACTGTACAAGAAAATCAAGTCAAAGGGCTATATATTACTATTTCTTGGTTATAAAACATTGCGGAATACACAGGTTCACCTTAAGTTAGGTTGCAGAGATGGACTTCCAGTGTTTGCACAAGCGTGCCAGGTTTTTCTGGACAGACTCGGACACGTTACACCCGCTGATGGAGATCTCCAGGCCCTCTTGGGAAGCACTGGGGTCTTGGTCCCGGTTCTTCACTGCCAGGTCCACCGACTGCTTCATAGCATCCAATGGAACTACCTGCCCTCCAAATTATCCAGAAATTCATATTAAAACTACAAGCTAGCAGCAATAGCGATATTTGTTCAGTCAGCCAAAATTTTCAATAAGATAACCCCCTCTTTAGACTACTCCTTCCTCTTAATAGTTATCACGTGGTGGTCTCTGATGTTAGAGTAGTTATAGCAGTCTTTAAGAGTGGAGATTAGCCGTGAGTATTAGCTGCTTTTAGATTGATTGAGAACTACTTAGAGCTGATTTCCACTGTTCAAAATGAGAAAAAGGGGTATAGTCTTTGTAAATAACATAGATATTTACATAATATAGATTTCAGCATGAACGGTTGATGACACGGGTGTCGGCGTTACAAGTACATGACTCGGGTTTATCTTCCACAATCTACGAATTTTATAAAATGAAAAGCTAAGAGGCAAATTATCGCATTTTAACTCATACACCATAAGCTCTTAGAAAGAAACAGATGACGAAACCCACCAGTGTTTGCAAGAGAGTGCAGTTGGAGAAGAGCACGCGACGCAGATTCGGGGAAAACAAGTACACTTCAGTCAGATTCTTGCAGCCACAAGCATCTACTGATTTAAGCAACCGAGATTGCACAATCAACCTGCACAAAACGCAATTTTCTTTTTTAATAATTTACACCCGCTTCCATGTGTAGTTTCTATCACACACTTCTCTGAGTATAAGCTGTAAGAACACACAAAAAGCACGCAGGGGTTGACCTAGATAGATCACTTTAAACCTCTGGAAATAAAAATTGAAGCTTCCTATATGTATCCTAACTATTCCGTGTCGAAGGGCAAACTTCTTCTTTCTATTGTATACCTTCGGCCCCTTCTAGAAGTTTCTAATGATTCATTTTAGGTTTAATGAGCTGTAGTAATCGACACTTCTGTTACTTAGGAGTTAAGAACACCAGAATCTCACACAATTCTAATTACAATGGATTACTATGAAAAGCTATAACATAAGAGATGCTCATTACATACCTTCTGAGAGAAGAGCAACCCTGAGCTTCCAGTCGCACTAATGACGGTTGAGGGATCTCCAGACGTTCAAGCCTATCGCAACCTCCACAGCGAAGCTCTCGCAATGAAACAGATGAGTCTAAAATGGTGGAGAATCCTACTGGTCTCAGAAAGCGACATCCATAGACATTCACAACTTGGAGTGAACCGCATGTGAATCTTGCAATAAATTCTAGTGATTCTGCAAATCAGATGAGCAAACGAGTCAGATATCAGCTCAAGAAAACACAACATTAGAGATATTTGTGAAGAAAGAATTTGCATGTGATTATATTAGCTGCTTTTCTATCCTTTTAGAGGTGATTTTCATTATGAAAGAGAAAAGGGGTATGCTATTAGAACATAAGGTGACATTAGAAACAGCTCTAATATCTGCCACCAACTACTCACTTTTCAGCAAATATATAAAACGTACCGCAAAGGGAGAGGTTGCAAGAAAGCAGCTCCGGACACTTGAGCTGAAGACGGATGAGCTTCTTGCAGTTTGACAGGTTCAGTGTCTGCAAATATGGAGCCACCAAGTGTAGATCATCGAGCTGCAAACAAGCAATAAATCCAACTAGTGTATCAGGGACAGTGATGTGACAAATGCCGGAATTTAGAGCACCATACTTAACAAGGATTATAATTGAAAGACCACCAAAGCTCTTCTGTTGATATAATAACTATTTAGTATGAGGAAAGAGTAGTATAATAAATCAAAAGAGGGGATCCTCGGGTGACTTTACAAACAACTCTATCTTATGGATATGCTTGATAGAATGCATGTGGGGATAACAGGTGAACATTCTGCATCACATGGAACAAGTGACGTGCAAGAGTTGGACGTCAGTTCGTCCGTGCCGATTGTATTCTAAAGTTGTCGAATACTTTTTATGAGGCAAGCGAACCTTTGGACAAGCTGCAAGACTGAGGTGCCGAACAGACTGCTCGCTTGAAAGTTGTAAAAACAACCGAGAGATGTTAGGCAGCTGAGCCGCAATCAAATTCTCCAAAACTGACACTGGCGGAAGTCGCAATCCCGCACTTGTCACGCCCAAGCACCTTGAAATGTCTAAAGAGATCAAAGAGTCTTTAGATGGACCCCTCAACAGTGCCTGCATCAATACAATATTGAATGAAAAACAGTGATATATCTCACTTGACAAAAATAAAGCAAGACAAGGTCACATACAGATGATGCATTCTTGAGAATCTCAATTTAAAGTTAGCCTTATAAAAGAATCTCAAACCCCTTGCTTTCAAATGTTCCTCATCACTATTATTTTCATATTTCATCATTGACAAAATACATCACACTATATTTGAATATATGAAAGTAAGAGAGTTTTACAAACCTGAACTCCTTTGTCAGTTATGTCACTGCACCCAGCAAGTGACACTGATCTCAATCCCTTTACTTTCCAATGTTCCTCATCACTGTCACTCACAAATTCAACACAGTAAGATGCGCAACAAAGTTTTTTAACCCCAGAAATGTTTCATTTATATAGAAATAGAAGGATATGCTGTTGTGGATACGCTTCCAGGTGATGTAGTAAATAACACTTTTCAGTGTTTTTAACGGGTACATAACTGACCAAAACTTCAGATTTGTGTCAGAAAAACGTAAACTGCTATCAGTACATATCCGTGGACAGTTTAGAAAGAGTAGAAAGATATTGTTGAGGAACCAAAAGGAAAGTAAACGGTTATCATACCCTCTACCGAAGAAGATGGGCGTTTCCATCTGATACTCCAGCAACTCAGGGGCAATGTCTTTATGCTTGCCATGTTTCATCATTATTCCAACTTGCAAACCTTCCAAACCAGCTGGTAATGGCGTTGACTCTTGCGAGTGCTGGAGCCCTTTCTTTCCATTCCGAAGTAAGTTGAATTGCAAAGGGTCCTCGGCTTCTGAGCGATCCGATCTTCTATCTGAAGTACTATCCCTGACAAGAAAATTGCCGAATTTAGGAACAAAAGCAAAGCTTTCAATTAAAACAGCTTCCAAATAAGCACTTCAGAGGCAGAATACCATAGATCTCAATTGAATAATCCAAAGATATGTATGACAACCAACCTGAAAGTCCTAAAAAGACCGACATCAGAATGCGTTGTTCTGAAAGCTTCCACCCGGTCTTTGGAAGACTTGTGACTTGGCATTTCAAGCCGCTGGTCTGTAACTTGCTTAGCTCCTCCAACACGAACAACTTTGAAGTCCTCCACTAATTTGTGGCACTCTGCCTCGGAAGTGCTGGCCTGAGAATCTGGGATGTGAAGGCTCCTCTTTGTGGCAAGACTCCTATCACCTATATTACGATAAAGTTTTAGTAAAAGCTCATTGTTGACTCGAGGAAAAAACGACACGTTCCTACATGTAAAGATGATGCATGAACAAGTTGATCCAATTATTTTGAATCTTGTGGTGGCAATTCTCTGTTACAATGAAATCAATAATTATGAGGTGATGATGCATGCAAAATTATAGATTTGTGCAGAATCCAGGAGGGTGAAATCAGCAATATAGCTCTAAAGATCAACAGGAATGACTACCTGAAGATTCAAAGTCGAGGCTACAGTATTTCCTCCCTTTTCCACCGTCTTCCACAACCGCTTTGTCCATTCTCCTTGATGAAGGCAGTCTCATGTCATCTAATTGTGGGCTGTCCCTTCGCTCTGGCAGTGCTAATTTGCCCTTGTTTCCCTTTTTCTTCCGAGTAGAGAACAAGGTGAACTTGCCTTGATCTGGCTCCTCCGCAACGAACGCCTCAGAAGGTGTGGGATACTGATCATTGCTGGCATATGCAGGTATCTGAACACTAGTCCAATCTATATGAGGAAGGGTCACCCGCTCACCAGTTGTGTCCACAAAGCGCTTTCCTATGGCTACAGGAGAAGATAGCACCATGGGAGAAGGATTATCCACTGCTTTCAAGGCAGCCTGAGCATAGCTCTTGGAGGGTGGGCTTGAATTCGTGGTCATTGAGCTTTGCCCTACATCTACAGCTGCCTGAGGAGGTCCAGCTGAACGCGCTTCCCAGATACTGTCTCCAATTGTAACTTTGCTGGATTGAGCACTAAGTTCAGGCCAAAAAGTATCAGGATTCTCCCTGATAATTACAGGCATGGAAGACTCTTCTTCTGCAGGATCTTCCGGCCACTTTTCAGAGGGAGTAGTAGCGGAGCTCACAGGAGAAGGTTCGCCGGAGTCAGGTCTTGACTGTTGGTAACGAGAGAGAACCGTGAGAGCCACATCGGAAATGCCGGAACAATTTGCCAGGTTGACATCCTCCAGCTGCGAACAAAACAGTAAAACAGCTTAATACATACATAAAGAGAATGAATATGGTTAATAATTTAGCCAGATGTTTTTTGAAAGCAATATCTTGGATTAAGACAAACGATGAGGGAAGTTTTACCCTTGAGTGAAGAACACAAAGTGCATTCACGTCCACATCAGTCAAAAATGCACAGCTCTTGAAGTCCACCGATTCTAGCGACCGCCGATGGTACCACTTGCTATCTAGCTTGCCGCCTGCTGCAGCTTCTAAAATGGGCAAGAATCTCTTCACTTTGGCACCTGAGTACAGCATTATCCAAAAAATCTTATATGAAAGAAATCCTAAAAACAAAGAACCCAGTCTGTGGACTTCGAACATTAGCAGAAAATAGTAGAAAATCGTCTGACTGGTCATACTAAAATGGTCAATTGGAGATATCCAAATGATCCTTTCACCACTGAGTAGTTTATTATAAGCATAAGCTCAGAATCTTACTGCAACGCTTGAAACTTAAAGATTTGAGATTTCTGTGTGAAGCCACCTGCAACCACACCGAACATCGACCTCTGGTCATGTGTTTGATATCACAATTTTCATGATAGACAAGAGATTTGCTCAAACGCATCATATACTGAAAGGACGTAAAACGCAGCATAAGATCCCAGAATGATCTACCAAAAACATACACCTTCAGACTAATTTCAACGTTCAGACCCATCATACCAAGCACATGCTGCACTACTATGGTCACTATATAAATGACCAGTGCAGAGATAAGAGGCACATACAAAGCCTTCTAAAGCTGAGGGTGATAAATCAGGAGGTAACACCAAGAGTTGAACTGAGTCTCTTATATTCTTCACCACTTCATCAAACTCCTTGGATACCTGAAAATGCAAAAGAAACGAGAAATCGGATCTCTACCTCAAGCACAGGCAAAAAGATGCTCGCGAAATATGACTCAAAAACCAAAAAAACAAAAAAACTTCTCTTCGATATTATCTCATTCATCACAGCAAACGGTCAGCTGCAATAAGTTTCTATCTTCTTTATTACAGGAACAATACAAGAAAACATGCCACTTCAAGTTCACCAATTTTACTGCAAGTACAGAAGCTCCTACACTTGAGAAATTTTCAAGTATATGCAAACACCTTCGCTATTCAAATTGAACTTAAACGCCTCCGAAGAGTTCAAACAAGTTAGAAATGAAGATGAGATCCTTATACCATCATGTACTTAAGTAGAAAACAAAATTACATCTGAATTGGAAGGATGAGACTCACTCTGGCGATTCGAGCAGCTTCCCTGTTGGACAACCGCGACAGAATCATGGATTTGCATTCTTCTGGCAGAGCGTCCCAAAGATTCGGGCCACTGTAGTCCTCCATACTGACCGATGAAACAGAACACACTCGCTATTCCTCTTACAAAATCATTCCACGCTGCAAAACACTCGAATGTGAAGAAAAAAAAACCTAGTCATATGAAACCTTAAGCTAAAAAAGCACATCAAACCAGGAAAACAAGGTCCAAAACCTTGTACAAGCCACCACATCTGCAGAGAAGAAGAAACAGTAGCAGATATGGGAGAGGCGATGTGTCAGGTTGAAAGAGTCACTTCTGTAAAATCTTCTCGAGACAAATTTGAACTCCACGCTACCTCGTTCACCGGACTTTCTCAAAAAACAAAAACCTAAATCCGAAGCACAAACCTTGAAGCTCCGTCGCGATTGCGAGTCCTCTCGATCGGCTGCAAGAGAATCCAATATACCACAGATGCGACCGCCGAGTGCTCGCCCGAAGAAAACCATGAACAAGGACGCGACAGTCGTCGACTCATTCTCCAAATTGCTAAAACGCCGAACACACTCCACGCAGACGAACTCCAATAGCAGCTGATGACGTCACGCTTTCATCCGTTGCGGTTTCTTTTCATCTCGCGATTTTCATCCTCTCTTCATCTACGTTTTTAGTTTTTAGTTTTTAACCTCTACAGTTCCTTGACAGTTTCACACCGAAAACTTTTGAAACTGCTGATTTTAGTGTAGAGAGTGGAGATGGAAAGTTTGGCTACCTTCATTGTTTTCACTTAAAAACACATAGAAATTAAGGGTTTTACTTTATTTGAAAAATGTTTTTTTTTGTTGTTACAATATGATATAATGATACTATTCACGGTTTGGATGTTAGATCCAACAAATGTTTATCTATTTACAAAATATAATTGCTTTCCTAAATAAAGAGCCACTTTCTATACCCCTAGTCATTGCAGGTCCATTTTTCTTATCATAAACACCTCCACTAAGTTAGTGTATCAAGATCTCCCCCAGATTTCCTCTCACTTCACCGCATCTTGCAATTCACAAACCTTGCCTCTTAAATCACAATCCTAGGGTTTAAAGGTAAATGTCATTAGGTGATTTCAACAATAACCGTAGCTGGTCCAACCAGCCTTCTTACACTAAGTCTAAGTTCGGTATTCTATGTTCCCGCTCTTACTCCTAATCTCTAGTTGTTGACTCCTCAACAGGCCGAATCATTACAAGCGTAAGGTGAAAGAGAGAGAGCAACAACCACATCTTGTAGTAAGAAACAAATAAAAAGTAAAACTTATTAAGATCTCTAATTTCTATATTGAAAAGCATAAGTGTTTTTTTGTAAAATGTGTGAAATAAATTAAAAAGTATAATTTCATTCTTGTTTGGTTTTTATTTAGTATTTAAAATCGTAAATAGTACCTAATGATTTATAATAACAAATGCATGATAGTAATGCAATTTTTCAATAGTGGTTTTATAGTATTTGCAAATCACTTGGAACCTAGGCGTATTTATGCCTTGCATATTAATAAGATCATGGTAAACTACTTAATGTCTAATATTGCTTTATCATCCAAAGCCTTTTATTAAATTTCAATGCCCAATCATTGCTTATAGAATTTTGATTGGTGTAATTTTTTGATACCTTAAGTTCCTTTTTTAAACATGTGGATCCAAATTCCATTTACCTCAAAAATATTTGCAACAAGCTTTAAAACTTCATTTGGTGATTTTTTGAATAATATGAAGGAATGATCTTGACAAATTCATTAAAAATTAGATTGATTACTTGCATACAAATTTTCAAAAGGAAGTTGAGGGGCTGAATGTTGTTTTAGGAAATGGCCTTTATTAACAATCTTCAATGCATTTTCAAAATGCCACCTTTATACTAAAATGAGGAGAATATGGAACTTGCACACCTTCAAGGAGATTGATGTTGAAAGCACTAGACATGTAAAATCACTTATAAGAAACATGGACATCTTGCCTAATTTTATTCTATTTTTTTGTTTTTTTGCGCAAAAACATGTCTATTTAGTGCACTTGGCCAAATGCATAATAAGTGTTTGATTTGTGTATTTACAGTATTACATATCAATTGTCTTTAGGTGCAATAGTAGGGGAGTGAATGTAGGAAAGGGAGGACAAAAAGAAGGGTCCTATTAAAAAGTTAAATTGTGAGATTCATCAAATTATTCCTTCTTCTTGTGTATCAGTTGAAGATGAATCATAGTATAAGTTGAATCTAGAGATCATTTGAATTGTGTCTTAGATTTTCCATTGTTACAAAAGAAAATGTTTATCTATCTAATGAATGTCATGGTTATCCTGAAAGTTGTAGAGGGTAATTTTCATTGTCATCCTTGGTTTTGTCATCTTCTGATGGTAATTGACACCACATGGAGATGGTGACTTGGCATGGAAGATGTGCGGGGGAATTTCACACAATTCTTAGGGTAGTATGGATTGGTTTGAGCTTAAGAATATTGATTGCCATTGTGAAGAAAAAAACTCATTGAGAGAAATCAATCTTAATTTTAAAAAAAATTAAAAACACCATAGAACAAGATGACAGAGATGCCACCAAGAAGCGTCAATTTGATATTTGATTAATTACGTCCCCGTCGTGCATGGTAGCAATGTGGTGCCAACGTGGCTGCCATGTGGCCTGTTTTTTACCTTGTCAGTAAGTCAACTCTATGTTGACTGTAACGGACGGGCTAGACCTTAATCGGACGGGCAAATCGGACGGACAGACAAATTGGACGTCAGCCCACTATGACAACCCTGATAGTTCCTACTTTTAAAAGAGGACGGACTTCCTTGATGATCTGGGGTGCATTTGTTGGAGGGCAAATATCAAAACTTGTTTTTATGCTTAAAAATCGTTGTTCTGCAAAGGATTTCGTGGAAGTGGTTTATGATGGGGAATGATCTCATCTCATGGATAAAGTTCCACATGCACTGCTCATGGGAGATGGCGCACGTGAGCATTGCAGCAAAATATGTGAAGAATAGAGACAAACACGCCTTCTTGAGAAGCTCAATTGGCGCGCAAGCTCTCTCGATCTCAATCCAATTGAGAACCTATGGAAGATTCTAAAAGATGCAGTACAACATGACAAAGCATGTCCTAGAAACATAGATGCGTTAAAGGTAGTTCTTGAAAGAGAGTGGAAGTCAGTTAGTGATAAAAAGCTCCTTCAATTATGACATTCTATGTCGTTTAGGTTTCAAGCAGTATTGACGCTAATGGAGGACATACACATTGGTAGATTTGGAATAAATATTTTGTGTGTATTTTTTGGCCTTGAAATTTTCACACATGCTATCAAAATAACAATAATCTTGTGACAAAAATTTCTTATTGAAATAACATACTCTCAGCCCTAGGGAGGCTATCAAAGTTGGAAGTTCTGAAACAATTTTCTCCTTTGATTTTTACAACTACACCTGTTGGTAGATTTGGAATAACATTTTTTTTGTGGGACTTGAATTCCTTCACACGTGTAATTAACATAAAGATGTTCCCACTCCAAAAATTCCATGGGAAAAAAATTCCTTCAATTTCTAGGAGGGTGTCAAAGTTGGCACCTGTGAAACTTTTCTTACAACTATCCCTTGTTGGTAATTCTTGAATATCTTTTTTTGTATAGGTTTCCTGGCCTTAAAATTTGGTTTACATATTTTCAGCATATTGGAGATTTTGTGTCTATAATTTCATAGTAAAATAACAATTTTTCAGCTCTCGAGAGGGTGTCAAAGTTGGCAGCAGTGTGGACATTATCCCTAGAATTGCACAAGGCGCTAATTTGGGTGTCACCTCACTGTACACTATGTTCTAATAGTTTCTTCTATTCCTCATAGGTTTTTCTATTTATACATTTGGATTAAAATGGAGGCATTTTTGAAGTGGGTGGAGGATTGTCTTGCATCTAATCATGAAGAAGAACAATTCCTTCTTCTTGCCATGATGCATGAAAGTGTGTATGCAAAGGATCGTGTAGAACTTGTTGGGAGACTGCATGGTGGTTCAAGACAAGGCAAGGCTCCGAACATCAAGAGAAACTTTGTAGCAAGGCATGACTGGATAAATAATGGTTATTTTCATGAGTCTCTAATTTTCCTTCCGATGTGTGTTTGGTGTCGCTTTTGCATGCGTAAGTCCCTTTTTCTCAGAATTCATAACGTTGTAGTGAATCATGATCCATACTTCAAGCAAAAAGGAGATGATGTGGGGCGGCCTTGGTTATCTTCCATTCAGAAGATCAAGGCCCCCTTATGCATTCTAAGTGTTGGCATTGCGGCAGTAGCACACGTAGTATTGCTGCAGTAGTATATCGTATATGCAACATTGCGGCAGTAGTACACGTAGCATTGCGGCATTAGTACATGTAGTATACATACTACACGCATATGTTGGTGAATACGACCTACACGTAGCTGAGTTAACTACAACTAAGTGTTTCAAGAGGTTTGCTATTGCCGCAATGGAGGGTTTTGTGCCACATTATTTAAGGCACCCCATAGCCTAAGATATTAAGAAGCACCCAAAATGTTTGGTTCTATCAATTGCACTCGTTGAATTTGGAAGAATTACCCTATTGTTTGGTAGTAACAATACCAACAAAAAGATGGGACTAGATTAGTTGTTATGGAAGAAATTGCCTCCTAGAATTTATGATGCTAATATGTTTTTATTGGAATGTTGAGTTGAGGGCAACGACATCAATGTTGTTGATAGGAGCCCATTGATGACTAATTATTTGCGAGGAGAAGGACCTCATGCAAAATTGACCATTGATAATCATGAGTACAGTTTTTGCTACCTCCTAACAGATGGATCTATCTTAATTGGGCTATCTTCCAAAAAAACCATTAGTGATTCCAAGGGAAAAAAAGAGAGTGGTATGCAAAGAAGTAAGAGGCCACACAGAAGGATGTTGAATGTCCCTTTGGGATTTTACAAGCACAACGGTGAATCATAAAAAATCATGGACAATTGTGGAGCAAGTCTACTTTGAAGACCTATGGGCAACTTGTGTTATTTATACAATATGATCGAGGATGAAGAACCTAATCATGAGTTGAACCAAAAATACCTCTCAAAATCCATGAGTGATATTGTTGGACTCGGAGAACACAGAGACCTTGATTGCCTATTATCTTTTGAGGGATATGCAAGAGAGATGGTCATCATCCAAACATCTACAATTTTAAGATGACTTAATAGAGTATCTATGGGGCTTTAGTGGCAACATGTGATCAATTCCTACAATAATACTTTACATCATATATTTATAAAATATTATATTTAGAGTAGAAATACGGCTAGCCTTTACAAGGAGTTTTTTTCTCTACATTCGTTTGAAAAGTTATGGTGCTTTACATATTAAAAACTCCACAACATTGGAGCTAGTACAATACAATGCAGCTAAGTATTGGTATCATACAATCTAGTAGGAGACTTTTATCTACATCTAGGTAGCAGGGATTGGAAGTTTTTGGTAACCCTCATTGTTTTCAGTTCAAGAAGCATATAATTAACCAATTTCATTTATTTTCAAAAAGTTGATGTTTTCAAGTACTAAAACCGTGCTACATTCTTCCATTCTAAAGACACCAGTTCAAACAATACATGCTCTATTTAAACAATAACAAAGGATTTGTAAGTACATGAATCCTTCTCAATATCCTACTCGTACAAAAAATATATATAATTATCTTAGAAACTCATGAGTGACAATGAAATGGAATGTTAGAAGGCTACAGAGAGGAACTAATCTCTACATACTTATCCATGTCTGCAAACTAGATCCAAAATAATGAATAAGGCATGTTGATTTCAGAATTATATTTTTGGATTTAGATTCAAGTTGTACTTAAGTATTTAATATAAATACATTTAAAAAGTAAAGGAAATGGGTGCATTCAATACTTCAAGGCATTGTACAAATTGCGTTCTTATCTTGAATCCTTTTTATTACTTACGCTTTTGGGTGTGCACACTCTTACATAAGGTATAAATATAGATGCATAAAATTTATGCAATACGTAGAGGAAAAACATGTCATTAGTTTTGAGGGCAAAAAACATCTACAATGCAGCTTAACAAATGCATGCATTCTACAATATGCTCGGATGAAGTGTACACAAAATTACACTATACTCTTGTAGTACTAAAATTCATATTAATATGGTTGAAATAAGTAATAAGTTCTTTAGATTAGTCTCATAGTATCTCATCTTGACAAGGCAACTTTCAAGTGCTTTTTGTGAAACATAGTCACAACCCTTCAGGGGTTTAATACCAACCCCATGTGTAGAAGAATGAAACATTTGGGATGATGGATCATGAAATCTTAACACCATGAGACCTAAGTATACCATTTTTTTCTTCAAAATGAAAGCCTAGGTTTTGTTGCAGAGACTTATGAAGATTGGAATTACCAACCACTAATTTTTTTTAAACCAACCAATATTATATGTTTTCTGATGCTTCCTGAAATTGTTCATGTTCATGATTGTAGAGAATTACTCATTTAGTTTATATGTGTTTGCTACAAAAATGTTGGATGTTTTAGAAAAGAAAATGTATATTTGTTTCTTTCTTGTAAAAACTTAGTTTCACGTACTGAAGAAAATAAGAAATTGCATTTACTATTTGAAACTTTTCAAAATGTGTAATACAAACTTGAAAATTGTATGCATACAGAGAAGTCCTCAAATGAATGTTCTAAATTGTGACTTGAAATAAACGTTCATTATGCTAGTATCAATAATTGTTATCTTTGGATTTCTTATATAGCATTCAATACATTTTTCCTTTTCTCAAAGTACAAGAATAAATTGACAAAGATTAAAGATGTTACCTCTTTTCTTCATGTACCTTCCTTTGATTATTCCATGTCATTTATGGAATTAAGGTAGAATTCTAAAATCAATTAGAAACATATTATCATTGTATATTTAGTATACATTCAAAAAGAGAATATTATGTATTCTCTTTCATTATTTGGTAAAATAATTTTTGCAAATTTCCAAATACATTTAGTAGAAATAAATAAAACCTGTAGACTGACAAAACAGATAAAATAATATTATGTGTGAAATAAATAAAATGAAGTGAAACACAAGTGACATAAATAAAACAAACTGTACAAATAGTATCTTTTAGAGGTCCAGTACCTTTGTAGTGAACATCTTATTTCCTTGACCTGTGAAAATCTCATTAGAAATTCTTTACTATTTTTTAGAGGTCAAGTACAAAGAACTTATTCTACAAACATAAAAATACTACTTGCAATCAAAATTGACCTCACATAAATCCGCAAGATTCAAAGACATTACAAAAAATAAAAACCAATTTGCAAAAATTAACAAACAATGTTCACCATCATTATGGGAAAAACAGACATCCGCAACACACCCCCCCTACAAAATTGTATTGCTTTATATCTTCTTCTACTCACACAATATCACCACAACCTTTTTACAACCATGGTTCAGATGTATGTCAATATGTAAACAATGCAAGTGATGAATGAACTTATGAAATTGAAAGGCAACAAATGTTTGTATACACGATAGAGTCATAAAATAAAATTCAAATTAACATGAAAGAACAAAATACCCAATAAATTTTATATTAATCATAAGAAGTGAAGTTTGCTCAAGGGTGATTGGGTGATGTCCAACTACATCCGGTTAGGTCCTCTACATCCACACGTGGAGAAGCTGCCACAGTGACAATGGGGGAGGCAAGGCCATGTGCACTTATAAAAGTCTGTATAGTACTTCAAATGTGAGTAAGGATGGCATATGCTTAGTGAGTGAAGAAAGGTGTCGAAAATATAGACATTGAACAGTAATTCAAGAACGGGAGTTTGTATGAACTATACATGATCTTTTGAACTTCTTGGAATCTCTACATTTGTACGTGAAGAAGCCATCACATGTACTATAGTTGAAGAGCATCCAAATTGACATGTAGATGGCGTTAGAGAAGTTTGTAAGTCCTTCAGAGCGTAGGTACGTAGTAGCGTGATGTATTCCACTACATCAAGCTACAAATTGCTTAAATTTGCTGTAAATAGCTGCAAATCTAATGCCTTACTTAAACCTTTAAGGCCAAGTGACCCATTTTGGGTCGTTTTGGCACCATAACCTTGATAACAATTGCTACAGGCCACCTCCAGGAAAGACATAAACTATGAAGAAGATGTAGAGGAAGATGGGCATCTATTGAGACAGTTGCCACAAAAATTGGTGTAAGAATCGGCGAGCGACAATGATTTTTGTGAATGGAGATTGTGATGAAATGTACCATGTGCGTAGATGTTATTCTACATGATAAAAAACACTCGTAGATTCTTGCAGGCTAAAAAAGCTCTTATTCTCATTGGTCTTAAAGGGTTAACATTGCAGTCTTCTCCTAATGGGCAACAACCATATCATCGGTGGTCTTCTTGAAGCCATCATCCAACTTCTTTGGCTTGATATCCGCCTAAGGTAAGGGTCTCTTGATCCGACCCTGTTTCTTAAACCGTCCTCTAACTCAGAGTACCTACAGTGTACCTACAGTGTACATGTCAGAGAGGGACGGTTTAAGAAACAGGGTCGGATCAAGAGACCCTTCCTTACCTTACTAGGCCGTAGGTTTGGCTTTCTTCTTTCTCGGAGGTTACACTGGAGACGTGGCAGTACCTTGTACTGAAGACCCCTACAAAGGAGCATGGAATCTAATATGTTGGTAATGTATTTTTTATGGGAACCTAGCACCCTTCAAAATTCATAAGACAAAATTTTAGAGTAGGATTTTGAAAAGCATAAAACAACTAATAGTACGCAATTAAGCAATTATGCACTTGGCCAAGTGCGCTAATTGGCGCTCAATAACAACAAGATTTTGAGCGGAAATGTCTTTTGGAAGGAAAAAAAATCCAACAATCCCTATTTTTTTTTGCTATATTTTTGTGACAATTTCATTGAATATTGGTTTCTCAATGTGTACACAAGTAAATCATTTTCACCATTTCGGTAAGATTATGCATAATATATGATTATGGTATTTCATTTTTATTCCATTGACAATATTACATTGACCATGTACTTACAAGAAACTATTCATATACAATTTGTTGCATGAAATAAATTTTATATGAATTTAAATAAATATTAGTGTCGTGTTACAAATACAATTTGTAGGAGATGTAATGATAAAGCACGCAATACAATGATGAAGTGTGAGGTTTAGAACTCTATATTTTTCATATATATAAAACCATACATGATATAACTATTGAATACTACAAAGATCATATACTACAATCAAACAAACCGTCTCTAAAGCAAATATACCAATCACACTGTACTAGTCACCTAAACATTATGTATGCTTAGCTATGGTATGACCTCAGAGTCTTCATCATCCTATGGAGATATTACTCCCGTAGCGTGTTCCATGGCAGTATTTACCATTTCAGCCAACTCCTCTTCTCGCACCGGACTATCTCCAAGACTGACTGATGTAGACTGTTCATATCTGTAGCTGCCAGGGTCGCCGTGCCGCGTGTGCTTTACGCCATCTGCATCATAATAGAAGCCATCCCTAAATGTCATCGGTGCAGTGAAGGTCTCTCGAAATTCAGCAACATCTTCCGGTTCGCTCTGTCTTGAAACAGATGGCAATATTGGTCCAGTGCCACCTCCAATACCTTCAGCGCTCCCATGTGTCGCAGATCCGAGCTCTGATGGAGTAGGCCCCAAAGACCGTCCACCCCTACTCAACTCCGAAAAAAACATGAGAGAATCGGTCGTACACTGCTCTGATTCTGACAGCTGAGAAATGGATGTGTTCATCCCATCTGTTGGTGCCTCTGAAGGAACATCCAGTACCCTGGTATCATCCCCCATTCCAACAGGTGTCTCATGTACACAAACTCCCACATGCGGCGGCGGCGTTGTTAGAACCACGTCTCTCCTAGGTGCTCCCCCATCTTCACCTTCGTCTTCCTCTTCATCGTCCTCCTCGTCTTCCCCTTCTTCTGCTTCACTGCTTCGCTGCGAGTCGAGCGAGCGGTTGTCAAGCGTGGATTCGTCCGTCCCATATTCACGTGGCAATCTTTCGTTCAAATGGGTGTAGAAATCCACATCATCGTCACCTTCCGTTCGTAAAGGAATCGCATCTTCGGTAGCATCCACACTAGTGGAAGCATTGTCCGTTCCATCGATGTTGTTAGACATCAACAAATGCCCTTGGAAGTTGTTGGTCAACTCACCGTACAAGAACGAAATCCTCTCGCTGCAATCGTCGATGACAATGATCTCAGGTCCCTGGAAATCCGAGTGTAGTATAGTCGGAATCGCTGTTGACATGTTACATACCACCAAACCCCAACCCCGAGGCAAGTACGAACCCACCAGTCTTGATAACTCAGATGGAGATCTCTCGAGAGCATCAACAGCAGAAGGCTCTCGTGCTCCGCCACGGTTATCATCAAATAAAAGAGGAAGTGGACGGCGGCCAGTAATAAAATTCGCCTCAACAGACAATCCAGCTGGATGTTGGAGACAGATAATGATATCGCCCATTGGTTCAACTGCTTGTTGTAAGCGCCCTCCCTCTATAAAGTTCAGAGGATGATCAACCAAGGTCTGACCAAACGCCCAACATCCACGCCGATGAGAGCAACCCTCCGGGAGCTTCAACTTCGTAATCAGCTCTTCCGTGGCGAACACAGCCGGTGGTAATAGGAAAATGACGTTCCATCGTTCAACGGTCGTCATCCATAACGCCAGTTGTGCAAAGATTCTGGTGAATTGTTCATCTTCCCAATGACCGTTGCCATGCCTTCCACCGCCACGGCGACAATCAATAATCCACAGGTATGGTCGTGTCAACTCCGCATACCCTGAACGAAATAGTCCTCTTCTACACCGAATCAGAAGCGGATCCTGTGTGTCGTTCTGGCCTGGCCTCCGAACATGCAACTGCCACTCCCAATTGGCAGTGTTTGCAACTCCCTCACGTACGGATGGTGCATTCTCGCCTTGCCCCTTTGCTGCAACAACCTGATAATGTACCTTGATGAAAGGAGGGACGAGGTCGCTTATGTCTTTCAGCTTTGACACCTTCTCTCGCTGCGGCGCACCCCATTTGGTTCTTGTTTTGCTATCCAACAGCTCGGCAAATTTGTCAAGTTGCTCCTTGCCTCCTGGCAAATACTTCCGTACAGATATACGAAAGAACTCTTCCATGGAATTCGGTGAAGATTCCTTGTTCTCTACCATCAACCACCGAATGGTATTCATCACCGCTTCTCGTCTCATAATGCGCTCACATACACCGGCAAGGGTACGAGTCCTTGGATTTTGGTCTTTAATGCCGTTGAAGTAAAGTGCTTGACGAGGTCTACGTCCATCCTCGCCTACTGGCTTAGCTGTACATGCCTTTGCAACCTCCAGATAGTACGAATCTGGAAGTCTCCCAAGCGGCCTCAACCAATGCCCGGTCATCCGCTTCCGCCTCGGTCGAACATCTGCATTCGGATCCAAGTTCTTCTTCAGTGCCAAAGCCTTCCATCTCTTCTCCTCATCCTTGTTGTAAAACAAGAAGCCGTTTTCGTAGTCCTTGCTGACTTGAAGGGCAGCTTCAAAGCACTCATTGCTGGGATTCCAAGCATGCTTGGTTAGGTCCTCCATGACCTTTGCCAATGTGGACATTGTAATCTTGTTGTCATCTCTGTGAGGCAGTTTCCGCACGGCACTTGCTGCGCTCACCAGTGCGACAGCCCTGCGTTCATCGTCCGCCCGAACCGAGCTATCAGGCCTACCATACAGATCCCATATCTGTCGGAGCTTCACCAAATCCTCATTCATTGTGGAAAGTTGTTTTCTTTGCCACTCCGCATTATTGACCTGTACTGACTTGTTAATGTAAAGTCGTCGATCATCGTACACAACAAAGGTAGCCTCCCGCTCCTGAAACGTCTTCTGATACTCAAACAGAGGGATGTTGCCGCTCATCCACTGCTCCTTCGCATACTTGGAAGCAGCTACGACGTGTTGCCCGTCCACAGGCTCCCAAATGATACGCTCTTGAAGCCAAGATAGTTGAGAGCCCGCAGTACCGTGTATAGAAGCACCCGCATGGCTTAAAAACATCCGTTCAAACTCTCGTGCTGCTCCAGTAACCGGGAAATCCACTCCCTCACGTTCAACCATGCCAGTGTCGGTAGTGATATCCACGAGGTACCGGATTGGACGAAGTACCAATTTACTCACTCCGGTCATGTTCTAGGGATCTCGTAAGAAGTGATACACTTTTGATTTCCTCTTCTGTGACAATATCCGATGGTTTGTCTCCGGATTCACCACTTCGACGATGCGGTCAATGTGCGCCTTGAACACAATGTCGCCCCATATAGAACCTCTCGCAACTTCCTCCTTCGTAGGTACGGGCGCTTTCAAATGCCTAGAAGTTGGAACGGTTGCTGGAATGTCTGCCTCCTCCTCCGAATCTCCCAATGACTGATCAGAATAGTTGTGCAAGTCGTCATCCATGGCCGATAAACTCATAGAGACACCCGCTGTAGATGTTGAGGATCTACGATGAGTTTCGGCTTGTCCAGCTATCGATTCACGGCCCCTGCCACGCAATGGCGATGTCCTGCCCCGCGACGTCGATGCCCTGCCACGCAATGTCGAGGCCCTGCCACGCGATGTCTCTAAGCGGCCACGCGATGTCTCCGAACGGCCACGCGACGGCCGTCCATCAGAATCTGGAGCTCTGTTGCCCTCTTCACGTCGTGGGCGCTTAGATGGACGACCACTTGTTGGTGCACGAACACGCGATGGTGGCAGTTCAGTGGACGGCCGCCAATCCAACTGTGTCGGCCTTGCTAATGCGCGATAAATGGGCTCGGTCTCCTCTGGATCCGCTGGTAGACTTGCACGCTCAACACTTGCACGCTCTGGCTCCGTCCGCCATAATGCCTCGTACATGGTATGAGCACTCATAAATCTTCTAGCGCGTGCCTCATCCTCTTCAGATAACGCCAAACATGCCAACACATGCTCATGCCTAGCAGTGCGCACCGCAAGATCCGTGCTGAGCCAAAACGTCTGTAACGAGGTTATGTTATTCACCCGCCTTGAATTTTGAAGGAGATCTATAGGAACAGGTGCTAGGAGCAACTTCTTTGAAAGAGAAGTCTTTGATACCGTTTGGCCAACCCCCGGTTCGCAAACTGCATAGACCATATCGTCTGGTCGAAGATTAATTCCACGAAGTTTAGCGAAGGGCTTCCCCAATGCTGATGTGCGCATCCCTATTTGAAATGGATGTTCCGTGAGCCACAATACTGGCTTCGACTCCGCCTCTACTGCAATCCACCAACCATAATCCTCCCAGCGCCTTTCGATTGGAAGTGGTGGCGCCATGATGTCACATACAAGAAACCTGATCATAATCACAAACAATATACAATCGTCAATACGGTGTATGTTCATATACATCAATGCTTACACCTTCTAAGAAAAATACACAAAAGCATCATGTTACAACTCAAATGTGGCTTCCTTGACTTGTAAAGGTAAACCCCTAATTTTTAAGACTCTACAAAATGTCAATTTTTAAAATCATTAGTCCGATTTTTTTTCTTTCACGCGAGATGAAAACACACCTAAAAAGTTCAAATCCGAAGTTGGAATTCCAAAAAAATTATTATTTTGGAAGTTATTAACTCACTGTTAAGTGAATCTGCGGAAATTACAGTTTCATCCACAAAAGATGAAAAACGTAGCACGGATGAAAACAGAGGATGACGATTCACAGCTGATGGAAAATCACAACGGATGAAATTTGTAAAAACAACGGATGAGGAGGCAAAAACATAGCGGATGAAAAGGCAAAAAATCAACGAGTGAAATGCCAGTAAAGGAATGAAAACAGTGGATGAAAACTTGCGGATGAAATGCCAAAAAGTGGCTTCCGCTCTAAATCTGAAATTAATATGCAATTAAAGAATTACGGACTTGGCTAATTTCAGCAAATAAACCACTAAAGTATGCCCGGACTTTTTTACAAAATTTATACAAATTTTTTTGAATTGTTTTCAAATTTTTCATATTTTCAAATTGGAATGGAAAGTTGGCTTCATAAACTTCATTTCATTATTTGGACTCAAAATCACAAAATATCATGTTAATGACTCAAATTCAGATTTAGAGCTGGAGCCAGAATCTACGAAATCGGAAGAAATTCTGCAAATCTTCACTATGGTGATTTCAGCGACCTTTGAGGATTTTTAGAAAAAAGAGAAAAAATCAAAAAAATCCGAAAAAAATTGGGATGATACCTCCAGATTCAATCTACAAGGGAAAAAAAATTCAAGTTGTTTTGAATTGTTGAAAATTACTTATAGGCATTTCAGTTTCGTCCAAATCTATGGAAAAAAAACTCTTTTTTTTTTTTTTTTTTTCCCCTTTCAGCGATACAAGGTTTGACCGGGTATACGACTCGATCAGGGTATGACCAGTTATATGCCTAAACGATGGGTATCAATGGACTCTGGAAGGGGTATCAACCAAGAGCAACGGCACGATTAAGAGCCCCCTGCGTACGCACAGGCCGTGAGAGAGTTGAGCCCGCTCGTCATTGCCGACGCCAAACCCTAGCCCGCCCACACTGCCAATGTCGCTCTGACCCTAGCTATTGTCATCCTACCGACTTCGACACGCACAGCACATGGAGGAGAGAGAAGGAGAGAGATGAGGGTGAAGTGAGGAGAGAGGACCAGTAGGTTAGTTAGGACGTTAGGAAGTTGGTGATGTTGCTTGCGAGTTGCTCATGTACCTTGTTGGTTTTTTGCACGTTCTTCACTCATCTACTCGCAGGTTGTTCACGCGAGTTGGAGCGTCACTCACTCACTCACAGGTTTTCCACGTAGCTTGGAGCGTTACTCACTCACTCACTCACAGGTTGTTCACGTAGCTTGGAGCGTTACTCACTCACTCACACGTTGTACACTCGCACCTTGTTCTCGAGGTGAAACCCTAAAACACCCTAGGAGAAACCCTAAGACACCCTAGCTGAAAACCTAAGACACTAATCGAAAGCTAACGACACCCCCGCGTACGCACCCCCCTGAGGTGAGAAGTCCAGCCATGAAAATGGCGGCGCCGCCGAAATTAGGGTTCCAAAAATTAGGGTTTCCAGATCGCCAACAAAGTTTAGATAATTAGGGTTTTCAGATGTAGTGTCTCAAGTTTTTCAATTAAATAATGACCCAAACTTAAACCCTAAATTGAAGTTCACAGCATATAACACAAACAAAATCAAATTCTAAGTAGTTTAGAATGATGGTGCACCTGAGTAGTTTAGAAAGGACGTGCTACTCTCCGCTTTGAACCTGCAATCACATAAAAACCAGTGAACAACATGATAGGATGAAGTAGAAATCTTGACCATCTGAAAACATCTAAAAACATCTAAAAACATGATATGTGGAGCTCACCTTTGGATGATTGTAAAAAAGAGACTCACTATTATGAAACGGCTGCCTTATATGGATTTCTAAACTTTGTGGTTAACTACTCTACTTTTATACGTGTACAAAATATTACCTTCTTTTAAGAATATTACCTTGTGGTCAAACACCCTACTATTATACATATAAAGAATATTATTTTATGGTCAAACAATCTACTTTTATACATATAAATATTACCGTTTTTTTTCTTACCAAATTTTTTATTGTTTACTGTAAAAAGTACATTTTAACCCAAGTCGAACATTTTTAGACATTTTGAGGAAGGGGGAAAAAAACTTGTTTTCTACATAAAAACTAGAGATCTTCAAAGTCTTTGCCATTATTTTTTTTACCACAATATGTGGTGAAAACCTTAGAATCAACCGTTTGGATTATCAAAGTATTCCATATTTGTGTTACAAAAATGGTAAAACGTGAATTGGTTATTTTTCATTTCTTTTCAATTAGACGTCAAAATTAGATGCTTTGCCACTTTTTAGTTGTGGTAGTTTTGGGGTGTTTCTTGATGGAAAAAGGCTTGGAAATTTAGGGGTTTGTTCCTTAACGATACTTACGTTCATTGAAATTTTAATATAACAATGTCCTTCACAACAATTTTTTGGAGGTATTTAAATTATTGTATTTGGGTTGATGGTTTGAAAGTTAGTCCATACCTAATATTGGAACTTACAACTTTTGCTATTACTCTCTATTGCCATTAAGATTTTCGATACCCATAAAGGAAAATTAAGACTTTTAGAATGGACTAGAAAATAATTATTATATTTTGTGTGAATTTCTAATTGTATATAGATCTAAATCTGAGTCAAATGTTTTCAGGAAAATGATTGGAAAAAACCATACCTTCTATAGTAAAAAAAGCTTATAAATCTTCAAAGCATTCCCTTCTACTATTTTTGATATTTATTAGTGATAAATTTCTTCTTAACCGATACAATTGTCATTCTAGAACATATTATCATTTTCAAAGTAATATATCACGATGTAGCAAATAATGAATCTGTATTCATTGCACATTATTCTTGTAATACGCTTTTATTTTCTACCTCTTAAACTTGGTTCTAAAGAACTAACAAAAACTATTAACAAAACAATAGAATATTTAGACTTTCTTTAGTGCAAAAATGAAATACAAAGTGAAGTCAAATTTGATCCTATACCTTTAAAGTAGGGATGAGAATGAATCTTTTCCTCAACTTCAAACCTTATAATCTTTTAAGCTCTACGGCCAACATTTATGTCCTTTTGATAATTATATTGATCAATGGATCATTGTTGAGATGTAGTAATTAGGACATCAAATAAATGTTGTTGACTTCTAATTTACACTTTGGAGTAGGATCAACAATTAGTACTTATATTTAATGTAAAATTGTAAATGAATTTTAGGAGTTGATATACGAAGATTTTAGGTTGTTTTCATCATGTATAATATAATGACACTAATGTGTTTGTTATAGTCAGGTCGTAAAGATTTTGGAACGAAAAGAAGAGCACAAGTTTTAGCAACGAAGACTGATTGGTGATATCGTCATATAGAGCGACGTTGAACTCCGGTACCACGCCCTCTGATACTCACAATTAAAATCCAGGTCAGGAATACCTTCTTATACTGATATGATGGTTATTTGGATGTATCATATGTATTGTGTTTTATATTGGATCACTTGAAATTGCAATTTTGTCCAATTAGCTCTTCTTGTGAATCTTATAAATAATCAATCATTACATGTGAGAGTATAAGTATATGTCTATCAGTGAGTAGTCTATTGGATGGATGAATGATGATTTTGAATTGAAAAAAAATATATATATTTTGACAATTTTTCCACTGTCGTGTCTATATTTGTCAAATAGTATCGATGGAAAGCGGAACATCCCAAATTCCTTTAGAACCTCCAAACATTCGTAGATCAAATATCCTTCCTAATAGTTCAGTGGGGGCTCGGTTGATACGAGCAGCACGGGCGCGCCAAATTCAAGAGAGATCGGTTGGGATAGGTGATTTTGAAGCGGGAAGGACTGTAGAATTGCTCTCCAAAATAGGCATTGTCGTGGGTTTGGGAAAAAGGGAGCATGCCTTTGAAAGTGGAATGGTATTGCATGGATGTAGAATGTTTCCATCTGAGGTGGCAGTGCGTGTAATTCGGGTTGACGATGCATTACATTGGACATGAGAAGTTGTGGGTGAACGGCTTGGTTCATGTATGGACCTGATCATTCGTTGGAACCGGTCATTGCTTCGTGACTTGGCCACAACACCTAATTTTCCAAATGCCCATGGTGAAGATAGATCTCATATTTCACCTACACGGACAATGGCCCCAGAATTTGATGTTCAAGGGCGATCTATCACCCCTGAATTGAATGAAAGATCTCCGTGGAGTAGCCAAACTTCAAACCCCGTTGATGAGAGTTCACCATTTTCTCAATGCACCCCCTCTAACATTCGAGATTTGCCCCATGTGGAGGGATTTGCTCACGTTAGAAGAGCGCGCCGACCTTATTCTATGCAGAATAGAAGAAGGATAGTTTCAAACGAGTCAAATGTGACAGGAACTGCAGCAAGTAAGGTATCTTTGGCAGGCGTGGAAAGGGCAATAGCACAGGGAGGATGCAAGCAAAATTGTTTGAGGGACATTCCAGCAAGGCATATTTTAGACATGCGATATAATGCTTGGGCACCAGAGTATTCAATCCGAAGTACATGGATAAGACAAATGTTGGTTTCTTTTTATACACGAACGGAAGGATTTCGTCGGGATAAATTTGAGACGAAGTTAGATGGCAGGCCTGTTTGCAATGCTTGCTACGCTCTTGGGGTTGGTTATTCGCAACGGCGTTTTAAGGAGTTGAAGAAAGATTGTTTAATATACGGTAGAGTGACGGCAATCCACGGTAACACACTATCGAATCCGATTAGAGAGAGCACTAGAATGTCTGCTGCGGAGGCTTGCTTCAAATCATTTGTGGAAGAAGCTGGATGTCCTCAACCTCATCGTTCTATTTGCCGTAAAGATGACAACACAGTGGTGCCTCTTATTCTCCTTCCTATGAATACAATAAAATTTGACGTATTCAATTACGTGAATGAAGAGGTGAAGAGAATATGCAATGGAGATACCATTTCAATTAGCTCGTTCCATAGGATGTGGCGTTTGAGATATCCCCATGTCCAGGTTCCACCATTCTCAAGGTTCTCAAAGTGTTATCATTGTTGGGAATATAAATGTGCTATGGAGGGCACAACCAATGCCGATGCAAGGATTAGGATCAAAGAATTGTTTATGTTGCATCTACGCATCCAGATGGAGGAACGTAGGCATTATTGGATATTCAAGAGGTCGTGTTATATCCACCCTGAGTTGTACATGTGCATCATTGTGGATGGCATGGACCAAAACACAACCATGGTACCAAGAATGCGTCAAACCGTAAAGAACATTGAACACCGGTTTGTGAAGACCCATCTATGCGGGGCTCTAGTACATGGAATCGGTTTGTATTGCGACGTATGGTTTGGAGCTCACCACAAACATGACAGCAACCAGGTCGTGAGCACGTTGTTGTATGTGATTGGAGACGTGTTGCGGAGGAAGGGATTTTTGCCACCAACATTGCGCATCCAAGCAGATAATTGCACCCGTGAGAATAAAAACATCTATATGTTTGCTCTATGCGCATCCTTGGTGGGATTGGGATTTTTTCAAGAGGTGGAACTCTCATTCCTTATAGTTGGCCATACACATGAAGATATTGATCAACGCTTCAGTTGTATATCAAGTACTTTGAAGAGATCGGACGTGGAATCCTTAAAAGAAATGCTTAACCTTATCGAACGGGGAACGTCTCCTACAGAGGCATTTGTCACGGCACGGTTGTTAGAGAATGTGTGGGATTGGAAACAGTTCATAACACCCCACCTACTAACAGGTCCAGATTCATTGGTTGGCATAACATTTCCACACCACATGCGATTCTATATAGATGATAGAAATGGGACCCACGAAGTTCGAGTGCAACACAAACATTACTGCAATGATGCTTGGGGACCGGAGAGCGGAACAAAGACTTTGAGGTCGCTGCCAAATAGAGATGAGCGACCAGCGTTTGCAAATGTGTTTGCAGCGGACGAACGGGAGCTAAAAGCGTTGGATGACTTCATTGCCTATAAACAGAGGTGCATTGAAAGATTGCAACATGTGGAAAGGAACCGTGATGCTAAAGTAGAGGCCGAGAAATTGAAACTGTACTTAGCCAAATTTCCACACAAAGACCGTAGCAACGAGCATCATTCTTTACCGTTTTGGCCTTCAGATGTGTCCAATACCGCAACTGCGGAACCTGTTTCATTGGATGAAGTCGACGGCCCAGGCTACGAAAATCGCGAAGTAACCATCGTGGACCAAATTGTGGCTATACTTCCAAATGCAGACTCTCGAGGATATTTTGGTCCGCGTAGAGGAAGACCATCGAATCAAGCAGTGCGTAGGGCGCAACGAACGGAACGCAACCATGAACGAATCGAACAAGGAGCAGGGGATGAAGTTAATCACGACCCGTTTCCACCATTCAATCCACAATCAGATATTAATTGTGGACAATTTGTAGCCCTGAGTGTTGATAGAGCTGAGGTTGAAGGTGGTATACCATTTTATGTAGGGAAGGTGATTGAAGATGGGAAAAATCAAAGGAGTCATAAAATGAAGGTTTGTTGGTATTGGCCCATCATGCAAAGAGAAAATGTTGACAGAACAGGGTCCACCGCACAACGATATGCAAATTGCATGGATGCATTTTGGGAGCCCACGTGTGAGAGCCATAGTTGGGTAGAAAAAGAGGCATGCATCTTTTCGTGGATAGACGAACCTGAAAGAACAGTGGCTAGCGTTTTCCGGAGGAGAAAGCGAAATATATTCGGATCGCAAGTTGAAAGCAAGATTCGGATTTTTCAGTCGGCTAAGGCTCACATACTAGAATATATTGCAATGCAAACCGAAGCAATTGACAATGAGCGGTTGCAAGCAGCCTTGAATGATATGTAGTAAAGGAGTATACTACAATGAGTGTATGGTGATTGGCATGTAGGATATATGCAAGAGTAGTCTTCCACTTGGTTATGTAAGGCGTTTGGTAACAATTGACCAATAAATCCGAGAGGTTTTTCCCATTGTTTGACTACATCACCAAGTGCAAGAATATATGCAATATGTTGATTTTCTTCTTTTTAAGTATCACGTTCCATGAGTAATATATTCAAATCAATTGCCATTCATTGCGCAGTGTTTTAGTTTACATAATTGCATACTTTCTATAGTTACTTGACAAGCTTCTTTCCAAAAACATACTATTAAGTATGAAACAAATATTTATCAAATTGTAACCAAGTTCCATATCAAATTTGTCAAAAATGCCAAAAAAAAACTTATTGAATTAACATTTTTGGTTATATTGAAAATTGTTCTCAGATCCTAATTTATTTTTTTTTAAATCAGGAAATGAAACAAAACTTAATTTGATCCAACGCATTGGCCGCCGCTGTCACTAAGTGCACTTTTAAAAGGCCAAGTGCATAATTGCTTAATTGCGTGTTCTATGCAGGTGTGTAATTTATGTGCTTTGCTTCATCAATTTCCTGATTGTAGAATCTCTTCTATGGAACATGATAGAGATACTATTGTAAAACATTTTTTTTGACGAGATAGCTACATTGGTTGCATTGAAAGGACAACGCCCACAATTTTGGCTTTCAAGGGAGGTTTAAAAGAGAAAACGTATGGCCACAAATAATTTGAGCGGGAACAAATAGGCACTGTGTAGAAAAATAAACTTGAAATGAGGCAATTTTTTTTGTTGTCAAAGAATGTTTTGGCTATTTAAGGATAGATAGGAAGCGCAAATAGGCACTGGAAAAATTTCTTTAAATTGTAAGCATGCTATTACGTAGAAGATGTGGCTTCTAATTGACTACAAAGGCAAAAGTAGGTGTTGCAAATTTTGGCCACAAGAGCAGAATACAAGAGCACAATGCACTCTCTACTTTTGGTCTTGGCGTGGGACAATATAAATCCTCCACCTGTGTGAGCATGATGTAGGCAAACATGATGATGAATCATCCTACAATAGACAAACAATAAATATTAGTAAGAGAATTTGAGCATCATGTTCACATACAAAAATTGTCATGTTTACATAACCAAATAAATAAGAGCTTCAATTTGAGCTGTATGAGTCATGACTAATGTTTACAGACAAACAAAAGTTAGAACTTCACAATTGAACAAAGAACAAGACAAATCTCACCTTTTCTTCCTCTTATTTCTTTAGAGAGCATTTGTAGTGCACAATTGCACAACTTGCAAGTACAAAAAATACATTCCGATTGCAAAGTAAGTGATATGGATTAGAAAACTCTGTAAAGAAGCATACAAGGCACCTAACAATCCTTTTTTTTGGCGACCACTGATAGAATAATGAAAAGCAAAATAAAGTGACCATACAACCTATACCAGTAAATGTCAAAAGCCCAAGTAGCAAAGCCCATACAACCTTGAGCCCAACGCCTATACATGTTATTGTCTTGAGTAGTGAGTCCAATGTCTATAGAATCCAATGCCTAACAAATAGCCGAGCCTTATGCACCCAAGTCCATACACTCCATGCACCCCAATCCACAAATACATAAAAGCTTACAACACAATGCCCCTACATGCTACAATCCATACAAGCAGCCAAGTGTGATGTAAGGAGGAGTTGACATTAGCCGGATGAGAACTTGTGAGACAAGCACTTGCAAGCAATAAGAATCCACTCCATGCCAAAGTTAGTGCAACAAAAATGAAAGAAAACAAAGTGGGAAAAAAACTAAAGACAACTTCAGTGGGCCACTTTAGCCAGTGCCATCCAAACTTGTAGCAATAGCACTAAAATACAGAAGTCAACTATCAATTCCAAGTGATGACAATAAGCACAAGGCCCTAAAGTCAAACGTGATGGTGCGAGGTACATAAATTCCGTTACATTGCACTGATGACAAATAGCCTTCTAGCAAAACAACTCAATCATTAAAACTATACCGGGTTTGATCTGGGGTCCTATACCCAAGATTGAACGCATTGTCTTAGGAATTGGGACGTTTAGATAGACACAAACAACGAAATGAATTATCGATTGAG
Organism: Bryoerythrophyllum caledonicum; assembly: GCA_963971425.1. Lineage (NCBI taxonomy): Eukaryota > Viridiplantae > Streptophyta > Bryopsida > Pottiales > Pottiaceae > Bryoerythrophyllum > Bryoerythrophyllum caledonicum. Next base: position 12,203,040 of record OZ020524.1, read on the forward strand.
AGTTAAGCATAAATGAGGTAATTGTAATATGGAAAAATTAAAGTTATATTGCTCGATTCATAGAGGGATCTTTTGATCAAGGTTTCATAGAAGAATCTCTTTATCCACTTTTCATAGAGGGATAGTCCGACTAAGATTACAAGCAAAGGACCTCCCGAGGCATGTTGCATAGAGGGGTCTCCTGATCCAAGATGCATTGAGTGATATTCTGATCATGAGATCAATGTGCAATTCATATCGTAAGCATGAAAAAAAACATTCACGTAGGCCCAGAGTACGAGAGTAATAATCATTGAAAAATTTCTTCATAGAATAAGCTTGATGAAAAAAATGGCTAAAGAAAATGTTGTGACTAATCATCCAACGTAGGGAACCGACTACTAACTCCACAAAATTTGATTAAAGTGCCATGGTTGAAGCAGCCTAAGACTAAACTTTCCATCCATTTGATGTCCATGCAAGTACTCCAATCTATTGATATCTAAAACCAATTTGAGAAGGCATTTGGCAAACTTCAAAGGGACATAATCTGCAAAAGTTTCACTATAATTTCTTTGTTGTTGGAGATAATTGCCCTTCCTAGCTTCTTTATATATATTTTATTTTATTCATCGAGGTCTGACAAGCTATCATACTAGACATTTTTACAGGAGTCATCAAAGCACCATTTGCGCGATAAAATGAATTCTCCCATTGAATGATAGTTCTTTGCTATGTGCATCTTTGTAGTGTGTTTTAAATAAGAATATGAAAGTCCACCATCATAGTATTTGCTTTGTTGATTGTCATACTATCACACCTTATTTCTAAAAATATTTTCTACATCTATAAGAGCAATTTAATGAACTTTCGACAACACAAACATTTACCAATACATGGTCAAAGAATGACTCAATGTTTATTATTATGCATTGATTTTTGTTTCCTTTGGATTCTTAGTACAATGTTTTCCAAAATGCAATATTCTTTTTCTCTGTTTAATATTTTTGGGTTCTTTTGGTTTTTTTAATCTATCTGTTTTAATAGAATTCTTATTCTTGGAAAGTTTTTTTTTTTTTACCTTGTGCCATGTCCTTTTTACTCTTAAAGATGACATCCTCAAATAATTATAATTATTGCATGTCAAAAAGTTATTATAATTTTTGAATGTTGTAAAATTATTACAAATTATTTCATGTCGTAAAATTATTATAAGTATTACAACAAGTAAACATGTGGCTAGTAAATAAAGTTTAAATGTAAAAGATAAACTTTTCAAAATCCACATAATGCAAAATTCACTAGGCATGGAGAATTGCACAACATGTTGAATTCAAAGTATATGTCTATAAGGCTTCTTCAATTTATTTCTTATGGATATGACCATGGTTGCATTGCCACACAATATAAGAATCCTAAATCCTTAATCCTAAATCCCAAACCCAAAGTCTATGTAGAGGGCTCATCTAAAGTATGACATCAATGGCACTATCTGATGTTTTATTTTATTTAATTTTATTTCATTTAATTAGTATTATTATATATATATATATATTTGGCTAATTTGTGGTGTTACTTCACACAATGATCGGCTTCAAATAAACAAAAAACAAAATGCTATCTATGTTCAATATCGTTAGTTGTGGAAGTAAGAGGCTGATGGCATTCTCTCCACTTTTACAAACTTTTACATGTTCATCTAAAGTATGACATCAACTACTACAAACTATTGCACAAGTACACCGTTCTGTGAATATAGTGTGGACCAGACTATTTGAAATTTCCTACACTAATTGAAAATTTACATGCAACTGTTGACTGACACACACTTGCTTGAGAACACATACCCAATCAGAACTTGGCATGCACATGCTTTTATGAAAATTAGTGTGAGTGATTTACATCAATAATCCCTCTGCACTATATTCAGTGTTTAGTGTAGTGAGCTCATATAATTAGACGACGCAAGAAATTACTCCTGACTGCTTCTAATCATGGTCGCACGCCTGGACCAACTGCCTGCTTAGCTAAAATGACCATAATTAGAAGCAGTCAGAAGCACTACAGTCTTTGCATAGTCTGCTATAGTTCAAGGTCGTCCGCATGGTGGGGAACGATGGTTTACAATTAACCCCTAAAGGACCAATGTCCCCTTGGGGGACATTTTGAGTTTGGGTAAGGTACCACGTTCTCAATTCTAGGCATTATTTTCTGAGATTTTTAATTGAATGGACAACTTTTGATTAGCTTTGCGTAGACACAAATTTCGTAGAATTCCGACTTACGGTTCAAAAGTTACAATTTATTTTCACTTACATATTCAAATAGTGCAGCAGTTTAGTGTGACATATCACAAGTACTGTCACCAAACTTTAATAACTTCTAAATTCAATAGAAATTCGAGTTTTGGTCCATTTAAAAGAAAGAAAATGTCCTCTTGGAAAGAAAATTGAGATCTTTGCATCTACCGTACGGATTTGTGAATTTCAAATATTTGAGAAGGATATGATATATGCAAAATACAAAGTGTATTGTTGATTCTCGGCACATAGTTGCATTGCAGGATTTTTTAGGACATCTTCTACACCTTTTCTACTTCTAAAATTTGGTGCACGTGTGCCTAACATGATCCTTTTCAAGTAAACACAATAAATTCACGGCCCGGAGTGCTAAAAGTTGCCATAGAAGGTGGTCGAAGTTTGTTGAAGGTGTATAGCATGACCTGAAAAAGAGATTATGTTGCACTTCAAAGGCTAATATCTTTCAATCCGAGCGGTCAAACTTACCAAAAATTTTACCACACACTCTCATACAAGTCTAATACAAGATCCTACGGTTAAATTTTCAAAAAAATGATTTTGTATCATTTTGTGTTGAATGTGCTGAAATGGCAGTTTTTGGAGTGTTTTTGAGGAAAAATTGCCTTGGTCCTGTAAGGGTTAAGGTTGAGATTGGTCCTATGTGCTGCACGTGCTTACTACACAATTGGATGCTAATACGTGAGCAACGTACTCAGTTACGCGTACTATAGAGATGGCTTATTCTTCTACAGCAATTCAAGTTCATTGACCTGGATCTCATTTTGGTTCTGGTTAACTTTGTTGTTTGTATGGTCTTGTGTATGTTTTTCTTGGAAAAGTCAATAGCAAGACGCTTCTATCGTGTAGAAACCTGCTCAGCCTCCACTAACCCATGAAGTTTTCATTTTGAGGTGTTTTTGGGACATGGATAGGTGAGGGATACAATTTCCTAGAAGGACTTTAGACTATTTGTGTGAGGACATCAAGTTGACTTGGACGGCCTGGTCTGGTGTCTATTACACTCTCTAGGCAATTATTTATGTCTTTCTACCTTAATTAGGTTTCGGGTGTTCAATTTCGATTTTTCCCAATCGTCATGTGTGAATACTACACACCAATTGCTTAACCCTTAAGTGGATTTGCGAGCCCGAGGGGCTTGGGTTTTTCATTTTTCAACTCACTTTGACCATGATTTTGGAATGATGGATATTAATTTCAATGATTTTTCTTTTTCAAAATTCTTTGAATGTATAATAAAAATCATGTGATATAATTAGCATGTAAATGGTAGCTAAATATGGGTGTTAAAATTCAAAGATATTATAAACTTTCTATAGAAAGATTTGTCGTTTAAGGGTTAAACCATGACCACGCACTTTTGATTCACTTGACTGAGTATTTGGTTTCCTATTTTTATTTTCCCAAAGTACCTCTATGGTTTTAGATAATGCGCTACAAGTCTGCATCTTGCTCGTATCTCAAGTTGTTCCATGCTATGGACCATATTACTTTTTATTGTCTTATTTTGACTTCACATTGCTCATGGCTGCAAAGTGAGCTGGGCCAGGACTTGTTTGCTTTTAACACCCTTCAGTAAACAAAGGTCCCTTGCTGCATTTTCTAATTGCAAACCAGTGCACTTTTATTGTGATACACCAGATCTTGGACGTGAACGTCAATATTGACACATTGTACGTCAATATTTATAAACTTTGACAAGGATATAAGTTTAGGAACCTATCACTAAGGCTTTGATATTGCATGTATTAGTCGTTGCCATGATCCCAACACTGCTCTGAACTTAGTCCTCCTTATGGCTCATGTACTCGTGTTCCTCTGTATCTGCAATATACTTGGATTTGACTGTTAATGCCACACTAAAGATGATATTTAGTGTAACCACACTAATGTTTTTGGTAATGCCATAACTTTTTACTTTCGAAGAAGATTTTTACCGAGGGCACAGCTATCAATACTATCCAAAGAGAGTGATCATTGCTGACATAGTTGGTAAAAATATTCATCAAGAGTAAAAACTTATAGCACTTTTAAACAAATTAGTGTGGTTAACACTAAATATCATCTTTAGTGTACTGAGATGGTTTGGATTATTCTAAACCGATTCAATGTGAGAATCTACCTAAATTCTCATGGTACGTTACTGCATAGGAATGTCTCAAAATCCTTGAGCTTCCTTATACAGGTTCTTTGGTGTAGATGTTACTACCTATTTTGTCATGTTAAGTCACTTCCTTTAGCTTATTATATTTTGTCATGAGTTATGTGGCTCATAAGTAAATGGATACTAGGGTGGTGCCCGTAATGGGATGTTAGAAGGTCATGAATTCCAAAATCCTAAACCATGAATTCTTGATCCTAGGTTGCAGATTTTAGGCCCTAAGCCATAAACCTTGAATATGTGCGTTCTATAAAATTGGCATTCAAGAAACTAAAATAATTCAAGAAGAAAATATAATCTTTTGTTATAATGTTTGAATTCTCAGTCTTGGTGTAACTCTACATCCTTGATCCTAGAATCTAGACTCTAGAACCTAGACTCCAAACCCTTGACCCTAAATCCCAAATCTAAAATCCTGAACTTAAAACCCTGAGCCTTGAACCCAAAATCCTAAGTCCTAAACTTATAAGTGCATGGTACGTATCCATATTGAACAGTTGGATGTTCATGAGGACTTCCAAAGTACCGTAGGATCTTCATGATCATCCAACGTTCCCATTTCTCATGTACTATTTGTATAAAAATACTAATATTCCATTCCCCCTCATTATCTGTCGCTTTCATTCTATGGTACGCTGTGTATATCATTACATTGCAAGAAGCCATGGTACATTTCTCCACCTCCTCGAAAATGATTGGGATTCTTATCCCACCAAGGACTGAACAAAATCTTGATCAGATTTCCTACTTCATTTTGGAAAGAAAAGTTGTTCTCCTTCACCATCTTGAAGCACTTCCTTGTTCATTTTCAACAAAGTTAGACTGTGAATTTTGTTCAAGAACAAAGAGCGCGTTGTTCAAGAACAAAGAGCACGTTGTTCATATTCAGCACAATTTAAGAGTGAGCATGTTTAGATTCAATTTTGAGTAGAGCGTGGCAGGGTTGTCATAAGGGACGGACATGGCCAAAATCTGACGGACTGGATGGACGGACGAGCAGACGGACACATCGGTACTCAACAAATAACGGACATAGCGGAGAGCGGAAAAAATTACCAAGTTCAATTTTTTTTACGATTTACCAAAAGTAAGAATGATATAATGCTATGGAAAAACGCTTCATGATGTAGAAATCTACATGTGCAAGGGGGCGCAGACGTTGAGGGGGTGTGAACGTCAGGGGGGGGGGGCGCGCACGCCTGGGCGGTGCAAGCGTTTGGGAGGAGAGGCGTGAGCATCAGAGAAGGGAGGCGCAAGCATCTAGGAGAGGGGACATAAGCGTATGGGAAGAGGAGGCGCCAGCGTCTAGGAGGGGGGCCGCCCACGTCTGAGAAGAGGGGGTGCACACGTGCTCTCTCAGGCTTTTAATCTTTGGTTGGCTATCTTGATTTTCTAGAGTATTGGCATTCTTGTTCTCTTTCTTTTTGCATGGTTAGAAATGGTGGATCATTTTTCTAAAATCGTCCAAATTTTTCAATTAGCGTAGGAACTCAAACTATTTAGGTTCACTCAAATTTGTTGAAATATGTTTTAGCATTGTGTTTATTTGAAGTTTTTTTCCTTCATTGTCTTCTTTTCAGTGGCCTAAAATAGCATGTATTGTTTAGAGATTTGATGAAAGATGTTCTATTTCTAGTAAATTTTCTCACCCCTAATTTCCTCAGGGTAAATGTGAAGGGATATTAGTGGCTACAAACGGGTATTGGTGGACGTAGATGGGTCCTTGGGGAGAGGCAAACGAGTACATTAGGGGTGGGGAACGAGTACGTCATGGGGGGGCAAACTAGTATCAGGAGGAGGCGCAAATATGTCCTTGGGGGCGCAAATATCCACTTGGTGCACACAAGCCGTGGATGGTGAAAAAGTATATCTAAATTCACATTTAAGTTTTGATTTGGCCTTCATAAATTATGAGCATTCAAAAAGTGGGATATGTGTATTTAATTACTCTCAAAAGATATGTCGTATGGATAGAACTTGGTGGTCTATATTTAATAACCTCTAGAATGGTGAACTATTTTTCATATAATGACATGTTTGGGTTTTAAGCACATGTTTTGAATTATATCACCTACACAACAAGTTTAGTTATTATAAAATTTATAGTATACATTGGTGTAGTCCATGGTGAAGTCAACCTTGATTTTTTGAATACATTTTTCCATTCGTATTTAATTTAGCAAAGAAGTCCAAATACTCATAGTATAAATATAAAGACTAATATCTCCTGAAACTTTAGTTGCCCTTTCAAATAACTCCAATGTTGTACAATTTTCTAGATTAACTTCTAAAGTTCTATGACCATGTTTCACCAGAAAACACCCACAAATTTGTAGTACAACCTCTCTATGAATCTGATAATGCAATATGAAACTAAAGTAAATTTTTTACAATTATATAGTGTCATATTTATAATTATAAAAAGGGTTGGTTAACCCAAAAAAGACAATTGACCTACAATGGGCAATCTTGTTTTTGTTATGTTTTCTTAATCATAAGTTGTAATAACGGAATCTATATTTTTTCTTGTTCCATTATTATTATAATTTGGAAACTGCAATAAATTGTGTATTTGTAATGCATTTGTAAATTGTTATTAATGAGTGTCTACCCTCGAAAGGGAGAAGTAGTTCCAGCTTACTAATTCCTTGTCCGGTGGGCATGGTCTTAGTAATAGAACAAACAAACACTTTATTCACGCCGGTCCCTTCGGGAACCGGCGTTCTTCTTCTTCTTCTTCTTGTTATTAATGATATGAACAACATGTAGACTCATATATTAAAGAGATTGGAAAATCACATGGTTTTAGTATGAAAGTTTTGCCTTCTTTTTCATTGTTGGTAGTTTTAGTTATTGAATGTTTTCAAATAAAATAACATTATTGACAAGAATGTAAAACACCATCATGAGACCATAAGTCCTACTACGTTCACCATCCATGGCTTGTGCACACCAAGTGGACATTTGTGCCCCCCCTAGGACATATTTGTGCCCCTTCTTGGTACTCGTTTGCCCCCTCCTAGGACGTACTTGTTCGCCTCCCCCCCAGGACCCATCTACGCCCGCCAATACTCGTTTGTGGTCACTAATATCCCTTCACGTCTCCCTAAGGGGGATTGAGAGGTGAGTAAAATTACAAAAAATAGAAAATCTTTCATCAAATTCCTAAAGAAGAAATGCTATTTCAGGCCACTCAAAAGAAGACAACGAAAGAAAAAAACTTCAAGGAAATATGATGCTTAAATATATTTCAACAAATTAGAGTGAACCTAAATAATTTGGGTTCCTAGATTAATTGGAAAAATTGGACGTTTTTAGAAAGATGATCCACCTTCTCCAACCGTGCCAAAATAAGGAGAACAAGAACGCCAATACTCAAGAAAAGCACAAGAGCCAACCAAAGAAAAAAAGCGTGAAAGACAACGTGTGTACCCCCTCCCAGATGCTCACGCCCCTGCTCCTAGATGCTCGCGCTCCCTCTTCCCAGACGCTCATACCCCCCTTCCCAGACGCTCGTACCCCCCCTCCCAGACGCTCGTGCCCCCCAAACGTACGCGCCCCTTAGCCGCTTGTGCCCCTCGATGTCAATTTTATTCCTTGGAATATTTAGTGACATGTCATACGTGTGGCATCCTAGGTAGACAAGATAATTCCATTTTAACCCCTTAGACGGTAGCCCTAAGTTGATCTATAACGGACCTCCACTGAATCTTAAGGAGCGGACACGCGGACCGGACGGGCCTTCGGACGGGGAGGTCCTATGAACAACCCTAGAACGTGGGATAGATTCTTGAGCATGCGCAGAGTTAAAGCGTGAGCAGAGCTAGAGCGTGAGCAGGGTCACATCATGAGCGTCTATGTTGGTGCGTTGGCCCTGTTGATCCCACTCTGCCCACTTGTCTCAATCCACGGTACTGTCTCCTTTCTCTCGTTCGTATGATCTTGTAATTGGATTTTTGTAAAAACATTGAAGCTTCCGTGGTTAGAATGATTTAGAGTTATTGTTGTTAAAAGTATTGTTTGGTTATATACTATTTTGTAAATTACTCCCGCATGTGAGACAACCTCATATTATGCACCTTGAAAGGAATATAGTGTAGTAGAGCTGGAGAGTAAGTTAATTTTCTCATGATGTATGCCTTGAATTAGATTATTGTCAGTATATACTTGTGAAATGATTGAGAAACTCCATTTTGATTGGAAATATTGAACAAAACCAACTTTTATTTTACTTGTGGCTCTATTATAACCCTAAGAGTTAGTACAGTTGTCATGTAGGCCAATGCCCATCTCCGATGTATTTTTCATAAGCAACGACAATGTAAGATCGACGGATCCGCTGATCATCCGTCCTCGTCGACTAGTCTTCAAACTATCAAACACCATGGCTTTTCAAGGTACACTTCTATCTCATGGCTCATCATAGGATAGCAAGATCCTCTGATCTCTTTGCCAATCTCTGGGCCCATCCTTGGATCAAAAGATCCTCCAATCATTGGACCCATATTAGAGTCTTTGTATACTTCGCATCATTGTTGTGAAGTTGAATTGTTCAGATTTAGGTTTTGGTGATGAAGTTGAATTGTTCAGATTTAGGTTTTGGTGATGAAGTTGAATTGTTCACACTTAGGTTTTGGTGATGAAGCGTTTGCTCCGCTTGTCATAGAAGAGGTCGTTGAAGCTCTCGTCCAACCTCCCGTCACAATCGTAGAAAAAGTCGTCGAAGCTCTAGTTGTCCCAGAGCCAAGTCCTCTTTTCCCAGAGATGCGCCCTCAATCAGTTGAGAAAAACTTGGATGGCCTTGACAACATGCAGGAGTCATTGGGATCAAATTTCAATGGAGGTCCGAGACAAAATTCAACAAGACAATGAAGTTGTCAAGGTATTTGTTCCCACCTTGCATATACACCACTTACTCTACTATGTTTATGTAATGTGTTCTGTGTTGTGTTTAATGCGCATTGCTTACAGAATCCAATGTCCATAGTAATACAGTTCATTTCCCTAGAATTTTCTAACCAGATTTGCGAGGCATTAATAACTGGTGCCAATAACATAGAAGAACTAGGTTGAGTCCTTTTAGACATGGCCATTGACCTCATCATCGCCATCACTCAATCTCACCACCGCTTGACCATTCCTAGCCATGGTCATTGAGTCCTTGATCCGACGATAGATATCTCATCCGAACAAAATTCCATCCATTGCATGGCCGTTGAATGTAATCTATCAGTTGCAAAATCGATGGATGTTTTGGACGGACACACCCAAATCTTATTTTGTTATATATTTCTATCTATAACAAAAAACAGTCAATCCTAAACATCCGCCGGTTCTTGGCACATTTCCGGATGACAAAGCCTAATGGAGGAATCACTTTGTTCTTTGGATGTGCCATTTGAAAAATCTCCATATGTGTCCTCTAGAGAAATCCTATGAAATGTGCCCTTGCATTAGAATTTGGATATGATATAAAAACTATAAAGTTTTATAATACTATTATCCACCAAATATTAAAAAAAATAAGTGTTATATATACAATACAATAATAGCAATGCCTAAAATTAGAATTTATTTGGATGAAACTACAGGATACATGAAGCAAGTATACTGTATGGGGTATCTAAAATAAATAATGGATATATAGTAAATAATAAATACTCCCATGATGCTTCTCTACAATTTTTATGCATTGTATGGATTATATAATGGCATTGGATTAATAATACGTTGGTACCATGGATTCTTTTGATTACAAAGACGTTAAGCTTCTTTTCTCAATTCCTTGCAGGCAGTTCCTAATCCAAAATTTAAAGTTTTCATTTACGTTATATAAATTTAAGACAATTCTAAAACACTCATTTGACACTACGTGCATGTGTTCAAAGTATAAGCACAAGTTTTTGACACTATGTGCATGTGTGTAAGGCACGTGCACAAGTTTTTGGCTCTTTTTTTGACACTTCTTGTAATGTGCACAAGTTTTCAACACTATGTGCATGATTGAAAAGTATATGCACAAGTTTCCAACACTATGTGCACGTTTGTAAAGTATATGCACAAGTTTTTGACACTTTTCTGACACTTGCTTGTAATATTCACAAGTTTACGACACTATGTTGTAATATGCACAAGTGTTCAACACTTTTTTTGACACTCTTTTGTAATATGCACAAGTTTTAGACATTAATTTTGACATTTCATCAAAACTGTTGAAAAAATAGTGTCGAAAAGAGCCCAATTAGTATTAAGTTAGAGGCAGCCAATTCCGATCACTTAAGCCAGCTCCAGACTCAAATGACATTGTATGTCAAAAACATTTTTGTAGAAAGATGCAAAATTAGGAATGAAACTCAACAAATATTTTTTCAAATTCAATCTCAAAGATTTGCAATTGATATAGAATTTAAAAGCCCAAAAACCACCGGAGCCTATAATCAAACTCAAGTGTAGGTGAGATTTGGTGCCCTCCTTCACCCAATGCCAATAAGTGAGAGTGCGTAAAAGAGAGAAGTCATGCCATGGATAACCAAGTCATGGAGGGTACCCGATACCGATCGGCCTTGTTCGACTTTTGAGGCAATGCCACCAATGAGAGCTCAATAGAGGTGGAGCAACCCAAAATTGCACACATCATGACCCAATGCCGATAATGACTGGTGTTTTGAGATTTTGAGTTATCGGTTTTGGGTCACTTCATGCACCATTTCAAGCATTTGTCATTTTCATGCACCATGCCATGCATACTCTACTGATCGGAATTGGGTGGCCGATTGGAATTGGGTGTCTCTACCTCAGTGAAGGTGGAGCGCAATGTGCAAGGTGAGCTATGACTCCCTGTGGATGAGATTTATTCACGCAATCAATAGTCTCAAACATGCTGGTGCTCAGAAAGCTTCCTTGTGGTTCAGTTTTATTTTACTTATTGTGCTGATTTTAATGTTGATCTGTGTGCTCTTTATGTTTCTCAATTTAGGATGAACCATTTCCAATGCGATATAAACTCTATCTGTGGCATGGGTTCAGGAACACCGACTGTGCATGTGAAACAGTGGAACCGGCACCGACTACCAGAGACGTCAAACGTCTTTACTGGTGAGTGACAAGACACATGCATAGCAGCCACCCCAAACTTAATTTAAATTAAAACACTTGCCTTCAATTGTATTGAACAGCCGCATGAATTAAGCTTTGTCAAATTGCAGAGATTTCTGATAAAAGTCTGATCAGTGAATTAATGATCATACTTATTCACCAACATACATAAGTGCGATGCACATACCGAGTATACTTGTCACTTCGTTTCTGCAGTATGTTTCTTGTGTTTGCATCGAACTCACAGTCATGTGAACATATTTGTCTGATTGGTTTGAGAAGTAGTCTTTTTGGTTGTGCAATATGTCTCTTGTTTTCACGTTGACAATTAGTGATTGATATAGAATGTGCAACAACTGCGCTCCCCATGAGCTGCGGGGCGGATCTCCACCCGGAGGCGAGCAAGCGGAGTCTGCGTTCAGTAGAGACAACTACATTGAAGAGGAAGAAGTGGACGACGCACATCAGCCATTACCTGCCTCAGATTGTTCGTTATCTGAATCCAATGTTGAACTAGATTTCCATTAACTTCAGAGTTGGCTCGATAGTCTCTTCAATTTCTTCAAAGACAAGAATCATGGATTCCGTTATGCTCCCAGGTTTTTCATCAAAAGGATTGTAGAACAGTGTACACCAATTGTAGAGGCCTCTGGAAACTGAAACGAAGGTTTCATCATTTTCTTCTATGTAACATCTTCGAATACTATTTATTGATACAAGAGAAATACAAGACTCGCTTACACACACATGTACTAAAAACACCTTACACAAGATGTACAAATTTAACAGGTGCCGGGCCATTTATGCTCCGGTACACACCTCTATTTAATTGCAACAAGCGTACAAACTAAGACAACACACATCATTCTACCGATGGTGGTTAAGTACAACATCTCCTGACAGAGACGACTGAACTGGATGATAAATTTGATGATAAACATCTAACCTATATTCATCCGTTTAACAGAGTGCACCAATATTAAACTATAACCAATACTATTCATAGATCTAAAAAATTCATTCTTCGCTTTTTTAGGTTAGTTTTGTTTTGTTCCTAGATGCCTAGATTTTGTCCTTTGTTACACTACACTAAAATTGAGAATTAGTGTTCGCAACACTAATTACGAACTCTAACACTAAATGTCAACTTGAGATATAGTGTTACAACACTAAATGCCAACGTGAACACTAAATACAGAGAATTGTAACTTTGGGATTTAACTAGCTTTACATATAGTGTAATGGCAAAATAATGTTTAGAAAATTAAGAATTAGAAAATATTACAAAGTTGACAAAAATTGACAAACATTGACAAAGATCATGTGATTCAAGAAATTACTAAAAATTGAATAGTAATTTAAATAAATAAATAAATAATAATATTATTTTTATTATAATAATATATTATTATAAATAAAAATATATATTATTATAAATAAAAATATATATTATTATTTATATTATTATAATATAAATAATAATATATTAATATTAGTATTTATATTGTTATAATATAAATAATAATAATAAATAATAATAATAATAAATTAAAAGTCAAACATGCGGCTCATCAACAGGTGGCTCATTAATGAGCGTTACACTAAATTCCAACAAATACACAATTAGAGTAGTAAGGTCAATAGAGGTTATTACATTAAATGTAGTGTAACACTAATTCTCAATTTTAGTGTAATGATGTTCATTAGTGTTATGGCACCAATAGTGTAACTACCCCTATAACCTGACTTTCACTAAATGTCAATTTGTTTACATTTAGTGTTTAATGTCAAAAAAATCAGCCTAATAAAATTACTCATAACTTTTGCATCACAACAAATTTGAAGATGTACCGTACATCGATGGAATCTCCTTGAAAAAACACATAAGCTAGTCATCTCACTCGATAGAATTGGTGCGAAATTGATAAAGATATGCCTCCTCAAACTTTCAACCAAAACTCAAGAAATCTGCCCAAAAATATTCGCTACAACTTTTTATTTAAGACGAATTTGAAGATGGGTAAGGTGCCATTGGAAGCGTCTTTTCAAATCAGTTTGGATAGGCACAAAAAAATCTCAAATTGGACAAAAATTGCCCCCGAAATCATCATTTGGCATGTGGCAAGATTTGGGTGACTTGCAATGAATTGATACATAACCAACACCAAATGCCAATATGTTAAAATGTAACAAGGGCAAAAGTTACAGAAATTGACAATTAGTGTTTAAATTGACATTTAATGTAGTTACATTAGTAGGATAATTGACATTCAGAGTTTAAGTTCGTAAATAGTGTTGCGAACACTAATGAACAGTGTAGTGAAGTTGAATATTCGTTGTTGTCTCCTACTTTAGAACTCACCATCAACCTCCCGGTTCACTTCTGGATAAGTCGGGATGCAATGCTCCATTGGAAATGAGAAAGAATAGAATATCATTGATACTACCGTACGCTATGGTCAGTTTCGGCAAGTGTGTGCCGAATTAATTAATTTATTCTGTCAGAGTAGAAATTTCGGTAGAGAATTATGATGTGCTACAATTTCGGCAAGTGGACCTAACAATTTCCAAAAGTTTCGGCACCAACTTAAAGGGGAATATGCTGATAGTGCGATAGCTCGACATCCAACAATTCTGGTCTTGATTTTCCACCAGTTATGGTCTTGATGAAGTTGTAGTCAGTGATGAAGTTGGAAGTGGTTAGATTGTTGGGGTTTGAATTCATATTAGTCAATGATACTTAAACATAGAGTTGAACCATAGTGGTGTTTACTTTCTCTTTTATGTTTTTAGCATAATTTTCAATTGTATTCATTTCTTTTATTATGATTTTGTTTGATTTTTATCATCAAATATCTAATTCTATGTCTTTTTTGCTTAATTTATTTAATTTCAACAATTCCGCCTATAATTTACACATATTCAGACACTTGTGAAATGAGTTTATTTATTTATTTTGGACAACTCTCTTAAAATTTCTAAAATTTTGGACAATTGCCTATTTTGAAATAATTATGTACGAAACTGCCCTTAGCGTAGGGTATGTCTGCATTATTTTCACGGTGTAATCACACTAGCATAGGACTATGCATGGATCTCTAGTTAGGTCGTAGTATCTTATTGAGCGGTATGCTCTGCGGGAAATTGAAGACATTTTGCGGATCCCACTTCTTCTTCTCCTGGATGAGCTTATCAAGATTGGCCCCGTAGTACGCACTGAGAGGCATATCTCTATCGATGTTGTTCTGGTACGCATCTCTCGTGGCATACGGCTTCACGGCATTATAGCAGTTCGTGATGTACCTCGTCTGCCCCACCGCATCACTCGCGTTACTCCAATACGCCACCATCTGAATGCTGAAAAGAGAGCCTCGATGCACAAACGCAGACGCGGTCGGAGCCACTTTGTTGACAGCGGACTGGGAGCCGTACAGATCGTAGAGGAAGTACGCGTTGTTGTTCCCGGCCCTTATGGCCTCGATCATGGCGTTGATCGCCTGGTCCGACATCCCCGGCGCGTTCACGTAGGTGGACTTGCCCTTGAATGTAAGGGTGGGGAGTGCGTCGCTGTTCAAAATGTTTGGATCGGTGTTGCTAGCGTATCCTGCGCTCATCAGAATCGACTGGATCCAGTCGACCTGCTCCACCCTAGTAGTATTGGGGTTGGGTCCTGCAGCGGAGAGAAAGCCTTGAACTAGAGGTGGGAGGGAGGATCTGGGGCCGAGGTAGGTCCCTTGTATCCAGCTAACTCCGGAAGGGTCCATATTAAAAAGGTCGGAGATCTTGGCGGGGACGTCGACCCTCCAGATCTGGAATGCCTTGAAGTTCTGGAACTGGAGCGACTTGGTGGTCCATATGTACATGAAGCGGGTGACGGGGAACGAGACGTCGATCACGCGGAACGTGAACTGCGTGACGATCCCGTACGAGGTGGCGCCGGCGCCTCGGAGCGCGAAGTAGAGGTCCTTGTTCTGATTCGCGTTGCAGGTGACGACGGTGCCGTTGGCGGTGACGAGCTGGAGCTCCAGGGTGTTGTCGGACAGGAGGCCGAACTCGCGCGCGATGAAGCCCAAGCCGCCGCCCAGCGCGTGCCCCGCCACGCCCACCGTCGGGCAGGTGCCCGCCGGGATCGTCACCTTGCCTGCGTTCCAGAGCGCCAAGTAGAGCGGGCCTAGCCGCCACCCCGCGCCCACTACAGCGGTTTTCGCCTCGCTGTTGTAGCTGAGCTGCTTGAATCCCACCATGTCCACCACCAGCACCCCATCCCGACCTCCTGAAACAAATGGGCAATTGTAAAGTAATACAAATGAGTTTTCGACGCCCGTACTCATTTTCATTTGACATAAAATCAGCTCAAAATATCTGGAATCAGTTCACTGAATTCATGGTACATCATGTCCTGTTGTGGTTAACACTGCTTCTAAGTTTGAGTTTCAAGACCCCCATGCTCTTCCATACTCATTTGAGAAATTCTAGTGTAGACAACATAAAGCTCTTCCGTATGTAAGAGTGAGTGTAACAAACTAAAAGAAGGGGTATATGATTGAAACTTTGGATAAAAACTAAATCCCCAAAACTAGTTCTATGTGAGTTTCTAGAGGTCCACTTCACTCTTCCACACTTCCTTGAAGGATTCTAGTAGCTGTTCCATATGATGAGGGAATTGAATGACTGAATGATGACGAGGTTATGTGATAAGTACCGACCGAGCGATGACGGATTGAGGGAGGGAGGGTGGAGGCGTACGTACCGAGGGAGCAGGCTTCATACGAGTGGCCGCCACAGCGGGGCACGATCCCCACACCCACCTGCTTGGAGCACAAGATGGCGTTCTGCACCTGCGCCACCGTGGTAGGGAACACAAACGCCGCGGGTGCGTACAGCTTCCGCGTGTTGTAAGCAAACGTTGCTACTATCATCTGATGTCAAATTCAACGGATCAGAGCCCTTAGACGTTGCTTTCCCGTAGACGTTGTTTTCTAAACGTTGCTACGACCCAAATTCTTGTAGTGTCCTACGCGACTGCACACATGTGCCCTCCCCAATCCATCCTCAGTTTGTATCCAGTCAGGAGATAGGCGGCGGTTGTCGATTACAATCACACAGCCCTAGTGCACCGTGGCTCAGCGCGTACACACCCAAGTAGCCTAGATTAAGCGGCACCAACGTCTGGAGGACACAACACATATCCTACTTCTAAACTCCGACGCACTTTCGCAGATCTAGTCAGATTGTCTACTATATGCTTTGTCAATTTAACCTACATCCTAAATTCAACCGCAGTCTAGATCGCCGTCTTCAAACCCTAATGGGCAGTTCAAGGGCATGTCGCAGTGGAGAATACAACGCCATCGAACCATGGCCTTCTCCAAGTTCCTCACAAGGTAGCTCCTGTTCTGCAATAATTCGATTTGAGGATTCAGACAAGTGCCTGGTACCGAGCAAGATCGAGGAGATGGCGTTTCCAGCGAGGATGTCACCTGCTACCATAATTGACGGGAGATTGGAGGATCCCGGGCTCGCGAACTGGTAAGTTCGATCTCCTTGTCACAATAGTAGTATTTCATTGTAGGTCTGCCACCGTTACCTCAACGTTATTGAGGTGGACGCCACTGAAACTGTGATTACTTGGCAGTCAGTCTCAATCCAGTGAGCCAAAGTCATGTTTTCTGGGATCATTTACGTAGCGATACTGCAACTAGATGAAGAGCTTGGCGTGTGGGAGCAACTTTGCAATCGTCAGATTTGTCCTGCCTTACATGTCTAGTTCCATTGAATCAGATGTTGGATTTCGGACACACTAGTTTTGCTATCTCGACCTTTTTGCGATGTGCTGACAGTTAGTCCTTCACAGAGGTTTTCACCATCGCCTGCCAATGGACGGCACCACAGCTCGACCAACTCATTGGGCCACACCATTTACACGGCGTCACAGTCTCAGTTTCCGTCACATTTTGGAACAGTGCCAGCTCAGGGGCCATGGGCCAATGGCCAACATCCTATGTCTTCACAGTTCATTTCTGACACCCGCCCACCTTCTAGGTCAGCACTTCCATCGTCACCTAGCAATGGGCGCCCACCTCCACATGCTCCCATGGAGGGGACTAGCCAGGACTTCCGATCATCGTTTGTACATGCGACGGAGGACAACAGACTCGAGAGTATTGAATGTATTGCAGAAAAATTAGCTCAGAAGTTTACGTACACCAAGCCCCTGGATATCAAATATTTAGGCAAATTCTTGAAAAACTCTGTGAAAAACGATAGAAAAACATGGAAAAAGTACTTCTTTGATTCTGGTGGTTTAAGACACCACCGTTGTCCGGTGGAGGCGTTCACGGAATGGAAGAAATATTGGGTGAGTGCAGCAGGTCGAGACGAATCCATACACATGTCTGAAATGAGAAAAGGGAAAAACAAATCGCAGCGTACAGATCGTCACAACCTAAGCATGGAAGAGTGACTGCGATACAACACCATTCCAGGTATGGCTGATTTTCTGCTTCTAAAGTAGTTGAATCTGAACTTTTGTATTCACAGTCTACGTAGCCACTTCATTGGGTTATAGTTTTACATGCCTTTCCAGTACCTGGATTGTCAAACTTACCTCCATGTTGCAGGGTGGGAGCGTGCCTGTACAACCACCTCAAGACATAGCTCCACTTTCGATCAATCCAGTGACTTTCCAGAGTGACTCAACCAACAGCTTCACCACCGATTTCCAGTACAGCACGCCCACACACGGATACAACCACGTAACTACCTGCATCTCGACACAGGGACCTAGAAATGAAGACAATACACCCAGCTTCCTTCGGGTAAGTTCAGTGTACACAATTTCCTCCTTCTAGTCATGATTTATATGCATATTCAATGTACAAAGTGGATATGTGGATATGTAGACAAAGTAGACTCAATTGTCCTACTTTCACTTCGTAGCGTCACCTAGTAAAAAATCGTAACACGCTTTGGTTTTTACATCACAGCGCCCAACCTCCCCACCGTACGTGATCCGTGACACTACCAGGATAAACTCACTCGAAAACACGGTCCGGAAGATGGCATCTGACCTCAGCACTAGCAAAGAGCATATTCGCGAAGTAAAAGAGCTATTGTTGAGGTTACTTAACCCCAGGTCGACCCCAACTTCCCCAACTCCAAGTACAGTGCCTCCTGCAATTCTAGACTATCAAGCATGCATATCAACTCGCACACCATCTCCTCTCCTCACGGCCTTACATTCTCAAGACGCAAGAAATGAAGTGTTGCTCCCAATCCCAACACTTACTGGGTCGCAGTGTCATGTGACAGGTGCAGGAAGGCCATCGGTTCTAGAGCTGGGCGCTGTAGGCCATGATGAAGTTTCCCCAGCCCTGTCCGGGGCTCAGTTGTCGGCAAGTGGGGACACACTCTCCCCCAACACCATGCTCCAAAATTTCATGAACAAGATGCCCATTGGAGCCGCGGTCTCAACTGAGGTATCTGCCTCCATTGGGACTGCATCACATGACTTATCACCGCGCCGTACTTTGCAGAATACACCTCAACTAGACCCATGTCATCCCTCCAATGGCGTAACTCATGAGAGCGAATCTTTACATGTGCCCAACCTTCCAAAGTCTACAGCGGACGGTGTAACGACGCGGCAAATGAGGACATTGGGAGAACAGGAGTCTAGACTGCCAGTGCCTTGCCAGAGATTTGAGTTGACACTCTTGCCAAGAATCACCAAAGACGCGATTGCCGCGAACAGTCTGTGCTTCATCTTGCACCCAGATCATGGGGAGACCATAGTCGCTGAAGGGAGGGCAGGAGGTAGCTGGAAATCACCGTCAGCTAAGTTTGGATCTTTATGCAGCGAAGGCCAACAAATGGTGCAAGTACACAAGATAATCAAGCCGAATCTGCCACTGGTCTTTCTAGAAGATCGACATCATTTCACCTTGCTGGACCATGCGCTCGTGAAGCCATCAGGTTCAAGTGTTTACATAAAATGGATATCGAGGCTTCTATGGAAGAAAAACAAGATCGTGCCTCCTACATCACAAGCGTAGCATCAAACTCTACTGCGGCACGTGGCAGCATATTGAACCCTTCTATCACCTTTTAGTTACCAATACAAATATGAATGTAGGCTCCTGATATTCTGCCGTTTCTAGTATCGCATGTACCAAATTGTGAAATCTAAAATCTGAGTCCATTCCACTTCTGTGTCAATGCATGCATGTATGTCCCTCACGTCTGTGCACCAAATGCGTTCATCTCAACAAATCAACGCTTCTGCATCACCTAGTCGTTACCATTTTCTATCCAAAAACATGAAAATTGCGACCGTCGCGGGCATCGAAGCGTGTCGACCTTCATCCCCGGAACCCTGTCAGACACGAATTTACTCCGTCCCGCAAGTGTTTCCGAGATGTGTGAAGAAAAAAGTAAAAAGGGCGTGATCCTTGTGGTATCTGTTTCCACGTTTCTCTTCCGTGGGACCCCTGCAACGAATCAATTACACCAAGCAGGGTCTCGTGTACACTGGGGCTCACAGACCCCAATTAGCTCTGTTTCCAGTGTCAAATCCGGTGTATCAGACAGCCTTTCCTACTAGTGTGTATTTTTCACATGAGTCTAGAGGTTCCCTCAAAATTATTCAAAATTCATAATTATTCATAGTTACTATTCACTGAGAATATGTGACAGTGGATCATATTTTTAGTGCCAAGACTCATGTTTGACTCCTGTTGCAACCTCTCTTCTTTTCGGTTTTCTCTAATGTGTGAAAATGTTTGACTTGGGTTTATATTTGATTTTGCACTAAAGACAAGAACTTTTTTTTGACAACTTGAATACGAAATATATTATTTGCTAGTATTGAAAATCTCACATTCAATAGAGTGTCCTAGCAAAAGTTTTAGGAGGTGTCGTACGTGCCCGCTCTCCTGTTTGAATTTCAGAACCCAGTAACTTTTGCTAGGGATGCTCTCTCACGACACGATTGCAGTTGTGTGGTTCTCTAATCTACACATCAAGAATATGCCCCCCCCCCCCTTTACATTTTGAATTGAATCATCTATTGCTAGCTTTCTAGGCAATGGGATTCTGTGACACAACAACTATCTGCCATGGAAGTAGACTGCATCACAAAAATCCGAGGGTCTTTGAATGATATCGTTCGCATATGAAAATCATATCGTTCCAAGGGGCTCCTGGGTCTAATATATTTTGTATGTCGAAACGATATCGTTTGCATCTTTTGAAAAAAATTATACCGTTACTATGTAAAATTTGTATCACAAAGTTTCAATACAAGATTTAAACAAATGATATCTCAAATCCATATGAAAATAATTTTATAGAAATCTGATATGAAATTTTTGAAGGCACAATTAAAATCAATGAAATTGCAAAACATTGATTACAACAAATGAAATGAAATAGAAGTATTCAACTCGACAGCACCGTATTCAATACCACACCATTGTATACCGTACCCATCTGTATACGGTATCCCACTACACACAATATCCCGTACTCCTCTGTATATAGGATCCCATATACCTCTGTATACCTCTGTATACCTCTATATACCTCCGTATACAATATCCCACTCTGTACAGCAACCCTACTGCATACGGTACCCGACCATACTTGGACCCAAGTAGGTTCGAACTCAAGTCAACTGTGTGTCAAATTTCGAGACTCTATTCAGCCACCATCACCATCGATGCATGCGCCTGTTCCATCCTCATCCGGGACATGGATCAGCAGCTGCAGGCCTTGAGCATGAAACTGATTATGAGGATTAACCTCTAAAAACCCAATCCATTTTTCCTCAAGAAACACTCCAAACCTACCACTACCAAAAAGTGGCAAGAACATTTAATTTTGAAGTAAAATTTTGGTCATTTAACCTTAGGAACTCAAACTAAATATCTATATAAAGTCACCATATTTTTAAGGCTATAATCCACCGCACGGATTGAGAGATTATCGTGTTTGAAATTTTAAAAATGGCTCATTCTTTTCCCTGCATTAAGTGGATCAGCAGGCTTTAACTTCACTTGTTATCAAATTTTTGCACTACATAAGGTCTACATTTTTTACAATTGTGTTTAATATGATGTTAGTTGCCTACACACCAATTTTTAGGCATAGAAAAGGAGTGTAGCATATTCAAAACACTTGTGCAAGAAGCGGAGGTTGAAATTTTTTTGGAAAGTTTCTATTTCACGAATTATTTTTTTGTGAACTCAATATACTTTAGAATGATAATCCAAACGATTGATAAGAAGGTTTTCACCACATGCTGTGGTCAAAAAAATAAAAAGTGGAAAATTTGAAAATCTTTAGGTTTTATGTAGAAATAATGTTTTTTTTTCCCCCTTTCCCGAAATGTGTGAAAATGTTTGACATGAGTAAAAATGCTCTTTT
This sequence comes from Bryoerythrophyllum caledonicum, assembly GCA_963971425.1. Classification (NCBI taxonomy): domain Eukaryota; kingdom Viridiplantae; phylum Streptophyta; class Bryopsida; order Pottiales; family Pottiaceae; genus Bryoerythrophyllum; species Bryoerythrophyllum caledonicum. Next base: position 12,225,018 of record OZ020524.1, read on the forward strand.
TACACTAAAGACTAAAAAAAAAAATTAATCATAAAATAAGGTATTATTCTTTATATGTACAAAAAATCTCAATGTCAATAGAAACTTTTAGCAAATTGCCTGAACTTACCGAACTCCCCATATTGACCTTTAAATGGTGATAACTTTTGAATCATGAATTCAAAAAAAATTATAAAAATATCCCCACGAAGCTCTTACAAGGGAAAATCTAGTCTAAAATTTTCATAAGACAATGATTTTATCCGAATTTTAGGTACGTGCCCAAAATCCAAAATATACCCTATGGGTACAATTGGACTTTTAGGGATTAACTCCTAAAGGACCGTCATAATTTTACACCAAAAACATTTCAAAGTCACTGAATTTAGTGTAATGAGTATGAAAGAAAACAAATATTTTTATTTCCAATTTTTATCATAAGATCTCAACTAACCCCTAAAATTCCTTGACAATTTCACACCAAAACCTTTATCAAACTACCTCTCTAAGATGCACAATTGCAAGACTGATTGAAACAAAATTTTACTACTTTCAACCATAGGATCCTCAATTTAACTGCTACAAGGTGACACTCAAAAAAATTCATAAACTTTGACCATACGAATTGTAAGATACATGCATTTGAAAAGTGCAGTGTCGTTTTTTCTTCCCAGCTTGAACACGGTCAACATACTTTGACTCAAGATATTTGCATGCTTTTCCAATAGATATTGCATAAAATTGATGGATATATGTTCTACCTTGTGTTAGGTCATTGCACACAAAAAAATCACAAGTAGTGGAGGTCTTTGGATAAGGAAAGAAACTTGCAATGGCAAAGATATAGAAACTAGCCATTTTCTTATGAAAGTAAGTTTATTCTCTAAGTAGAAAAATGTTTTAAAATCCGAATGGTGGATAGAAGTATCAATGCATAATTCCATCAACAGAAAAAAAAAATTTCTTCATGAAAAATGAAACCTTAATTTCTATGCGTTTTCAAGTAAAAACGATGAAGGTTGCTAAGAACTTTCCTTCATTGCTACCCACCACCAAAAAGTACACTATTCAACTTTCTATTGGTACCATACAAGCTCGACAGTAGTACTATTCAACCCTACAATACCTTGCCCTCCTTGCCCGCCCTAACCGCCCTCCCCGTTTCAAACTTTGAACCTCAATAACTCTAGTTTTGTGCATTTGTTTCAAGAATTTGTTTTTCCACAAAGCTATTATTTAAACACATCAATGATAATTTTTTTGAAGATTCATGACCTAAATTGACACCCATGTAAGCTACTTAAAATCACTAGAAGCCCACCTTGGAACTTTGTGCATTTTGGGGTTAATACTCATGAAACTTTATGTGGAAAAGAAATTCTTTTAGTACCTTGCCTAACAATGTATGCCAACGTGTGAAAATGTTTGTCTTCGGTTCATATGCTATTATTCACTAAAGATAAAAATACTTTTCACTAAAGACATAATCTTTGTATGGTAGTTGTATCAAAGGGGCCAATACGGATTATATGAACTCCAGATGGTTTTTACATCAATTTAACCATTGAGGATTTTCTTGATGTTTTGGACTCTTAACAGTAAAATTTGGTCAAAAAGCTAATAAAAAAGTTGATTGAGAATTTGTAAAATGGTGAGGAAAAAATTAGTTACTCACAATTGATTATGATCCACATAATTTTCTTTTTCACACATAAAAAGAAATGATGTTATTGGTAGGACAAAGACGTCGAAGGCTTCAAAATTCATTGAAACATATTATGGTTCCATTCTTATGTAAATATTGTACTTGTATATGAAATCTATATATTTCCCATATTGTTTTTGTATACAAAATACTCTATTTAGTATTTATATCGTGTCTGTATATGAAATACTTTAAATGCATATCATATCAAGTTTAACTTACACAAATACTATATAACATTTTTATGTACACTATATCGTATTTTAGAATATATATTTACAATATAAAGTTATTTCCATATAAAATATGTATAAGATTTTAGATATATCACAATCATATCAATTTTATATAAAATTTGTATCAAAAGTCAAAACATATAAATTTCATATTGCAAATTTATGATATGAATTCGAGGGGTATCAAGATGATATCGTTCTCAGATAGATTTTATATACGTTGTGTATGATTATCACATGCAAGTTGTATATGGTTTTTCTCATATAAAGAATACATATTTTTTACATTACAGCGAGGGTCTGGGATTTTCCTGATGTGTGTTTGCTTCACCGAGAAATTTTAACTTTTTCAAGATCTCAGAAAAATCTGTGTGCACATTGAAACAGAACCCAACCCTCTTCTCAGTTATGAAATTTTGAAGCATTTCATTGTCGTAAAGGACAAAATCTTGTCTGTGCCATTGACATCATGGAGCCACTTACGATTAATCATTTACGTAATGAATAAAGAATTATTATTAGATACTATATGGATATGTATCTGCTCTGTCATGCAATTTAATACCGAGCAAGTGATCTGCAAGTGAACTGTGAGCGACCAGAATCTTCACGTGCGTGCGGCCACTATAAGAGCGTATATTTAACATCATTTAAATACATGAATAAAGGCCCTTTCCTCTCGTGTGGTTTGGCCCTTAGTGTCTGCAAAAGTGTTGGCAGGTTTCATGTAACGTTCAGTTTTCTGGATATGAAGATTTCAAAACAGATGACACCGGTGTTTTGTAGTGTTATTTACTGAAAGTCAAACATTACACTATTTGTGAATAGTTCTAAGATTAGTGTTCAAAATGGGCCACTATTGCAATCAATGCTCTTTGTCTTTTCTGCAAACCACCAATTGCACCAATTCCAGTAAATTCTTCCCCTTACAAGGAAATTTCCATGCTCTCACATTTACTGTTATGTTTTGAAGATCAACGTCAAAATACCTTAAACCGACACTCAACCCTGAAGCGACCCTGCAGACCTTGCAGAACCGGATTTCTTCCTCTCTTCTTTTGTCATAATTTCTGTCAGAAATATTCCAAGTCTATTCCAAGCCCACCAATGAATGCAAGGATGGAGCTGGATGGAGCTGGCGGTTTGGTGGGATAGAGGTGACGGTTTAATGTGCTTTTAAGGTTTGGTTTTGTCACTAAACCTGGTCGCTTTAGGGTTGATTGGAGAAAACCCACTTTCTTTCTTTTTTCTCACAATCTACAACGTTGTTTTCAAAAAAAAATTCTCTCACAAATCAGAACCTTATTTCTCTACCCAAGCATATTTTTTTTGCAATTAAATCTCAACTTTTGAAACACACAATCACTAAAGTGTCGGTTTAAGGTATTTTGACGTTAGTGTTGTAACACTATGGCAACGTGTGACATTTAGTGTTTCGGTTTGCAATTAACGTTTGTAACACTAATCAACAATTCATGTGTAGTAGAAAAGTGTCTTGAATACACCATGCATTATACCAACGAGTACACCTCCTTTGGTATTTTACACCCACCTTGGGTGTAAGCCACCACTTTGGGGTGTACTCGTGTGGTGTACTCACTACACTTTTCTACTACACTAAATAGTGTATTTAGTGTGAGGTGATGAATAATGTGCTTACCCCTACTACTTGTCTAACACTAATTGTCAATTTGTGGGTAATTAGTGTTGGCGGCTGCATGCTTTACTGTCAATGATTTGAGTTATCATCCAATTTGAATCATTCCATTTCTAAAATTTCAGTTTTTGCATCTGAACTTTCATCTCAAGTTCCATTCCTTACTCACACTAACTATCCATATCTCAAAATATCACAATGTCAAAACGTTACTATTCTTCATAAATAGTGTGAGAATTCAGATTTATTGTTTTTACAAAAGTAGGTTCTTTGATATTTAGAGTGATGTTCGCAATTACAGTGCCTAACACTAAATACACTATTTAGTGTAGTGGAGGGACAGTTTATATGAAAAGAGAAAATATACGGTCAATGGGGGACTCATAGTCTCAAACATTGGGTATTGAGGTGGAGGGGAGCGGTTCTCTTCTCTGGTTGAACCAATCAGTGGCATGTCAACCTATCAGTGGCATGTCAACATGGGGCCAAGCTACAAAAAAAAGGGTTGGGGGCAGATATAAATAGAGCAGCAAGAGCCATGCAGTGTGGCATGGTGAGTGGTTGGGGCCCGATGTGTATTTTTTATTTATTTTATAGTATTCGTTTTTCCACATGTGCTTTGAATGGTGCCAGCTATAGGGCAGCGCACATGGATCCCGTGGGCCGTCAGGGCCATGTGCGACGTCGAATTTTTTTTGGCGGGCCCCCACATCGTCCAAAAGTCACCCAATTCCTATTTACTGCTACTGCGACTTTACCTTTGCAAAAGTGCCTTTCGGGGTCCACCAAGTTGCAAAATCTCTCTCTCTCTATCTCTACTGTACGAGATTGAAACTGTGAGCAATTTTTTGGAGGAGCTTGGAGAAGGTTGAGAGAGCCATGGAGAGCTTGAACTTCGTGGATTTTTTTCTTGGTATGTTTACTTGTTTTTTCGTTTTTTTTTGTAAATGGTAGTACATGTTGTAGAGAGTGTTTATTTATTTATTAGGACTTCAATATTGTGTTAATTGTAACGCTTTTAAGCTTTTCCTTTCTAGGTTTTGAGTTGCACATTATTTGTTGTATTAGTGAATATGGAGCCCTCTTTTTGTGCTCAAGTTGTGCTCACATGGATGATGCTATCTATGATTATGAGCAACTCGTTGAGTTACAAATCAAGGGCTCGGGAGGTATTGAATTTTGGTGGTGGTACTTCAATAGGGTTTCATTCTTTTTTGTTGTTGTTGTTGCTTGGCTTGAGAAAGAAATTCAACCCTCCTCGATTGTTTTGGGTGGAACCTAGGCAATCAACGCATTGGAACTTTGTGGAAAGAGTAGTGTGGAGAACAACTATTGAAATGCACCACAACAAATTCAAGAAGTTTTATAGGATGGATTTTGGTGCTTTTGAAAATTTGTTGAACATGTCAACTCCTTTTTTGAGAAGTATGTGTGTCAATCAAGTGAGGCCACAAATGGAAATTAGAAAAATAGTGGCATGTGTAATTTATAGATTTGCACATGGTCATAGTCCAGAACACATGGTAGATCGATTTAAGATTGGAGCTTCAACCATTAGAAAGTATGTTGACATTATTTGTGATATACTTATTGATAAAGACAAACTATTTAGCCATTGCATTAGCATTCCAGGTGAAGCCCGTTTTAATAGCATCATCTTGGATTTCAAAGAGTTGACAGGATTGCCCAATATATGTGGAGCAATTGATGGTACACACATACCATTGGCAGAAAATCCAAGTAGAAGAGTAACATTGGCAGCTAGTGATTTTTTCAATAGGAAAAAATTCCATTCTATTGTATTGCAAGGAGTTTGTGATTCATGGAAGATCTTCTGGAATGTGTGTGCCGGCCAACCTGGAGGAGTGCATGATGGTGGACAATTCAAAGTATCCAGCTTGTACAAGAGTTTGAGGAAGCGAGAGATTTTACAAGAACCTGTGGTTTTTGTTGGAGGTATCATGTGTACTCCGTACTTGATTGGAGATGCTGCTTATCCCATTCGCACGTATTTGATGAAGAATTGGAAGGCTCCCAATGATATGGACAAGAAAATATTTGACAAGTCAATGAACTCTGGGAGAGTTGTGATTGAGCAAGCGTTTGGAACATTGAAAAATAGATGGAGAATTCTAAAAAACTTTAATTCTAGAGTTGATAGAGCCGCTAGGATTATAGTAGCTTGTTGTTGGTTACACAATTATTGTGAGATGTTGAACCAGCCTGAGCCTCATGTGATTGATGTTGGTTTCCGAAGAGATCCACATATTGGATTTGGGAATGCACAATTACCTGTGGATAGGGAGGGAGAACATTCAAAACGCCAAGGAGAGATACTCAGACAACAATTATTCAGGCAATGGATTCTAGAAAATCCTGATGATGAATGATTACAATGACATTTTTCGTTTCATTTTGTCTAAGCTTTGAATTCAAAGACACTTATGCATGTAATCATTGAAAAAAATCTTTTATTCAATGTTATGGAATTTGGAACAAATGCAACCAAATCGAAATCAAATCCAAACAAATTCCATACAAGATTGGAATGAACATTCTAATGCCTTCAATTCCAAAATCAAACATCATTGAAGATGCAAAATCTACTTAGAACTCCCAGAAGAGTCTTTGGCCTTCAACACTTCAGCAAATAAAGCCGCCATCTGTAGTTGCCCTTTCATCAACATCTCCCTACTTTCTCTCTCATTATCTATCATTTTCTCCGTGAGTTGCAATTTCATCTTCTCCACCTCTAAAATACCATTGGAGAAATTGCTAATGGCAGAGACAATGGATTCTTCTCCCAGAGCCAATTTCCTCTTCCTCTTCCCTGCATTTGGATTTACTTGACCCTCACACCCCGGTTGGTTAACCGCCTCAGTACGCGGGGACTGTGAAGAAGCAGATTTTGGAGCTGAAGGATCAGGAGGAGGAGGAGTAGGCAAAGTACCCTCATCATTATCACTCAAAACAAAAGTTTTAGAATGCTGTAAACGAACTCCCTGATCAATACCATGAGGCACACCATTGATTTTTGCAGTACCACCAAAAATGTTATAAAAAATTTCATACCATGGTGTCCAAGTGGACGCTGAAGCTCCAGTCTCTTCTTGCTTCGCCTTCTCCTCCTGGTACGTTGACCGCATCTTGTTCCACTTGTCACGCGTCTGATTCCAAGTTCTTTGAGGCTCCTCTGGAAACTGTGTGTTCAAGAGGTTCGCAAATGATACCCAATTTGCTTTCTTGAAAGGCTTGCGATTGTACTCCCAATACTTTTCCTCACACAAGTCCACAAGAAACCTCACAGTCCCCTCTTTCCATTCCCTCTTATGATTTGGAATACCATGAGTCCCTTGAGAACTATCATCCCCTTCAACAAGCATTAAAGCTATTAAACCCCCCCTTGGAACTTCCATAATAGCACCCAAAAAACAAAACCCTAACTCACTAAAAAGAAGTTAGAAACAAGCTCTATGGAGCGAGAGGAAAGGAGAGAGACGAAGCTGGAAACAAGTTCTGTGGAGAGAGGCAAAAGGAGAGAGACGACTAGACTTGCGTGGTATCTTCCTGACAGGTTTTATTTTGGGGTAGATGGATTAACCCTAGGGGCAAAACTTGAGGTAAACAATCTGTGAGGGCTCTGCCTTCACGAAATATTTGCTCTGGGCCGTGAGGGATGGCCAGAGCAAACCCGCGTTTCCGCGCCCCCAAGAAGAAGAAGAACACCAGACCCCTATGGGTTGGCGTGAATATAGTGTCCGTTCGACCTACCCTTGATGATATGCCCATAGGACATAACAACAGTGGTATAGGACTACTAATCCCTCTCAGGGTGGGCACTATATAACAGAAACCAGGAACCAATATACTGTAAAGTGATTGTTTGGGGTGTATTCAATTGTATAGAAGTAGAAGGTTGGTTTCATTGGTTGTCACATTGTTGACATTGCCAGGTTGTTTGGAAAAATACATGGTTGTGTTGTAGCGGTGGTCCGGGTTCGATTCCCGTTGTTCTCGTTTGAGCATCGTTGCGTTCATTCGGCGCTATCGAGCTAGAGGAACAGGAAATTTCAACACCTTGGGCCCCTATATTGTGATAAGGTTACTATTATAAATAAAGGTGGTTATATTTCATTACTTTTTTTTGAATAGTTGGGTTTATGGTGGTTGTACGCCTATTGATAGTGGCTCTCCGCTTTCTATTTTTCTTTTGTGTAGTATTATGGACATGGCATGGTGTATAGCAATTGTGTTTATTTCTCTAAATGTATTTTTTATAAGTTTCTTTGATATTTTGAGTTTGGTTTTTAGGATTTTCATAGGAGGGATGTGTGTAGATGCTCTGGCACCAGCTGTAATTACTATTAGTGGTTCAACTATCCAACCTTTGTTGGTAATATCGTTGATGAGAGGTTGGTATTTTTCTATCTTTCTCTCAATGGTATCTGGTGAGAATCTGTCATTACAGTATGTGAATTCTATAAATTGTACCTTTAAATTGATGTTGGGAGATGTAGGGGGGTTTGATTGGTAGGATAGTCCTTTTATGCATAGTAGGTCTGGTTTTAGTCGTGCATTACATTGGCATCTTTGTTGTACGCATGTACATGGTAGTAGCCATGGAGGGACTATCTTCTCTGGTGGTTTATCATTACATGTGCCCGCATTCATAAGGGTATAACATCTTGAATTTTTTGATGAGACTAGTAGTTTCTTAATTTCCCAAACTGCTTTATTGTGTCTTTTTGTTCTAAGCGCATGTATATGGTGTTGTTTGCATTTTAGCAGTACATGTAACCATGTGTTTGGATCTTGGGAGTCGCATATTGAGCATGTGATTGATGGATATAGTTCTCTACCAAAAAATAGTTGTTTTCTAGCATTGCCCATATATTGACCATGTCTTAGTTTTAGGAGGCATGTTTTTTGAGAGTCTGTTATCTGTTTATTAGTCCAAAATTCATTGGATAGTTTATTGTCAATGTCAGTGTTACTTATCCATTTATTTATATTGGGGAAATTTGTTGCAATGTCTGTTAAGTTGTGTTCTTTGTCATATTTAATAATATGCTTTTCAAGGAATCTTATAGGGCCTTTATCTGGGGTTTCGTCCATAGAATGCCACCAGTCTCTCTGAAAGTAATATGGTGTAGAATGTGCAAATTCATGTGGTAGGGCTGCATTGTGGTAATCTTTGTCTCTACCTTGTTTGGCTAGTTCGTCAGCTTTTTCGTTGCCATCTATATTTGCGTGAGCTCGTACTTTGTACAATGATGTAGGTTGTGTTCTTTGTTGCAAAAGTGTTACTATATCTTGTAGAATGGTTTTGTCCGGATGGTTATTATGTTGGGTGGGGTGTTTGAATTGTGTTTGGATATTGTACAGGCCATTTAAACAGTCTGTGAAAATGTGTGCAGGTTCATTAGGGTATTCCGCGCCCTCACGTTTGACGTCGCATGGTGCTCGGTAGCCTCATGTGCGTGTGCCTTATGAATGCAAGCATATTTATTTTTCATCCAAGTTTTCAGTTCGTTTGCGATTAGAATCTTCAAAAGGAATCCCCGGTCCCATTTTCTCAACTCTTTCTCCAGCATGCCCGGGTTATTTTATTATACATTGCGCATAAAAATTCATATCTAATTGAGATTTTACTTTACTTTACTTTACTTTGTTTTTTTTTTCCAAATAATTTTCATCTTTTACCCCTGGACCCATCCACCGTTGGGATTTCCAAACTTATTGTTTTATGTATGACATTTTTCAAGTAAAAAACAAGCCTTTGTATTCTTGATTTTTCTAACCTCTGTCAACTCGAACCCACTATTCTCATACCTAATCACCTTCAAAAATTCTAATTTTTTTCTAGCATGCTCCAAACTCAAGTAGCTACAAGAATCTAAAGAGCCACAATCCAAAAAAATAAATAAAAAAATGGTTCGTACCCTCCAAAGTACTGCTGGCCCTGTCAGGCAAGAGAAAAAAAAACGTTTTTTTCAACTTTGAACATTATGATCTTACAATTGGTAAGGAATTTGAATGTAAGATTTGGTACACATGTAGATATTCAAGTTAGGTACTAGATCTTACGGTTACATACTTGAAAAAACGTCAAAATTTGAAATTGTTTGCCTTGCATCGAAAGAGGGCAGTTTTGAGGCTTTTTGGCAGTTTTGGGGCCTTGGTCCTTTAGGGGTTAAATCTTTTTTGGATGCCACATTCTCATGTTGCTTGAATTCTCACTCGTCACATGAGTTGAAACAGTGAAGAAGGACTCTGATATTTTGCCCAACTACTTGGATGAGGAACTCGCCACTTGCATACCATTAGGGTCAGTGTCAGTGTCACTTATTGGTGCACCATAAATCACGTACTCGAGATTCTCAATCGGTACCCGAAGTCCACACAACGACGAATTTAGAGTCCACACAACAACGGTACTCTTAGTATTTAGTGGCACTCTCTTCCAATTCAGATCATCTCTGACCAACGTGAAAGCGATGCTCTTGAATTGAGTTCACTCGATCAGAAAGGAGTATTCTGCACACCCTTCGCTCGAACGATTGCTCTGTGAAGTGGCAATCTGCAGGTAGCTAGCTAGCGAAGTAGCGATGTTGGGCACAGAGAGGCGCGGCAGCATCGCCTACTTCGCCACCTACAAGCCGCCGGTGCCGCTCGACATCTTCTCCGTGCCCATCCCGCCCTCCTCACGCCGCGACGAGAGTCTCGTCACGGATGGCTGCCATTGCAACTACAACTGCCGCCCCATTCCTCCCGGGGCGCTCAAGGTCATCCTCAACCGCCCCAAGGTGGTAGCCGTGTTCGGCAGCACCGACGCTGACGTCGACGCCGGCCGCGTCTCCGGCTTCGTCTTCGTCCGCGAGGACACCAACACCGGCAGCCTCGAGACGCTCTCCATCGCTCTGCGGCCCAGCCAAAACCTGGACCAGAACGCCAGCTTTTCCGACACGGCCAATTTTGTGAAGGTGATCCCCCTGTCCTACATCTACGACACCCCCCTGTTCAGCGGCACGCGCATGGAGGACAGCGGCTGCTTCGGCGGCGGCTACCAGGATGGCTATTACACCGTCGACCACTCGCTCATCTACGTCTCCACCAAGCAGCAGGTGCAAGAACGCCGCAGCCCCTGGACCGTCGTCTACAAGACCAACCTTAGAACCGGCCAGACCGACCGCCTCACTCCTCCAGGTAATTTCTATCTTAGATCTCTCGTCGTTAATTGAGTAATCTCATCTGCTTAACTGCACTGTGCACGTGGGCAATCTGCAGGGCAATCTGATTTGAGTCCGGCCGTGTCGCCGTCGGGGAGGCTGGTGGCTGTGGCGTCGTTCGAAGGAAAGGGCTGGGACGGGGAGATCGAGGACCTGCAGACCAACATCTACGTGATGAACGTGGATGTGGAGAGGCGGCCGCTAGACCGCCGGCGGCTGGTCACGAACGGCGGGTGGCCAGCGTGGGCCAGCGAAAACGTCATCTTCTTCCACAGGAAGGAACATAACACGAGGAATGACGGGAACACGTGGAAGGACCTGTACACGTGGGGCGTCTTCCAGTTGATCATTAGCACCGGGAGCATCGTCCGGGTGACACCGGTGCATTTCCACGCGATGACACCGGCGGCCATCAGCGAGACTAAAGTGGTGGTGGCCACAATCCGCGAGACGTCCAAGTTTGGCGACGTCCGTGTGCCGGATCAGTACCGCCACATCGAGATCTTCGACGCGGCCGCGCCGGGGCAGTCGTTGCAGATCACGCAGAGGACGAGGCCCAAAAGCGACCACTACAACCCCTTCGTGCTAAACGGCCGCGGCCGCGTCGGGTACCACCGCACCAGGCCTGACGTCGTACCGCCCGGCGACACGGCTCCTCGGATGATTAACATCGTGAACTGCCCTGTGCCGGACGTCGCGCTAGTGCGGTTGTCCGGCGTGTTTCCGACCATCTCCAGGGACGCGTCGAAGCTCGCCTTCGTGGACAACGCGTTCAAGTCTTTATGGATCGCCGACAGAATGGGGCTGCGCATGGTGTACGAGACCACGACAGCTGAAATCTTCTGCCCGATGTGGAACCAGAACCCCGGCAAGGACCTCCTCTACTTCTCCATGGGCTCCTCGTTCAAGGCCGACAAGCCCGTAGAAATCTACTCCATTTCCAACGTCTCCAGCGGCGGCGGCGGCTTAAAGCAGCCTCAGCTTCTCACCAGGGGCGGGTACAACAACGCGTTTCCGTCGAGCAGCCCGGACGGGACGAAGTTCGTGTTCCGGTCGACGAGATATGGCGGGCACAAGAACCTGTACGTCATGATGGACCAGAGCGTCGGGGAGTATGGGACCGCCGGGGTTTTTCGGCTGACTAACGGGCAATGGACCGACACTCACTGCCAATGGTCCCCGCACGGGGATTGGGTCGTCTTCTCGTCGACGCGCGACAAGCCACCGGGTGCACCGGCGTCGGACAATAACTTGGACCCGGGTTATTTCGCCGTGTATTTGGTGAAGTTGAGTGACCCTACGGTCGTGGTTCGGGTGTTGAAGAGTGGTTTCGATGGGCGTGGGCATGTCAATCACCCGGTGTGGAGCCCGGATGGGAGAAGCATAGCCGTAACTGCAGATATTGCGGCAGTGACTGTGGAGCCAATCTCAATGCCATTGATTGAGCACTCGGTGCGGCCGTATGGCGATATCTTCGTGGTGGACGTTGACCTGAGAGTTCTAGCGAGGAATTGGGATTTGCAGAATATTATTCGTGTCACACACAGCCGGTATGAGAACTCGACACCGTCGTGGACTATTACTCCTGGTGATTTGTACTTTCACTGGAATTCCATTGCAGGGATAGATAGGTTTCCGATACCATGCCCATATGCATTCACTGAGGAGGGAGAGAGTTGGCGTATGACCGGGCATCTCTGCCTCCCCAAAAAATGTTGCTGACTAAGGTTGGATGACCTATAACCACCAACTTAAGCTGGCTGACCTATTTATAGCGTATGTAGACGTGGTGAGACATTTTATGGGAATTCAAAATAGGATTTCATGAATATTGCAATTGTCGTGACCATGTATTTCTTCATATTGAAATTGCTACAAATTTTCAAAGTGGATAGTAAGCCGTGACCCATTCCTCGACATACAAAACTCTCTATTTCCACACTAAGTTGTACTAATAACCACTTCTGCATTGACTAAACCGGCAGCTGTGAACCAATCATGAACGAACACCCAATCATAAATAACTTCCTAAAATTTCGGAAATTTAGTGGGTCTGGTGGTTTTGGTCCACTTTAGTATGTCCGTTCTGGAGTTCGTGGTGGTTAAAGGTCATCCAACCTTATTGGCAGTCGTCATGAGAGTAAAAGTATGCGTGTGGCAGTATATTGCTATCGTGGATTTTAATCTGATAATATGATAATCGCACTGACAGATAATATGCCACAAACTTGGGCGAGTGTACGATTCGAAGAGTATTCCAAGCTAAAACTCGTTCACATCGTAAGAACCAGATATTACACCTTCGAGGCGGTGACAACAAAGATAAATGAACAAAACAAGTATTCAAAGGGCTTAAATTGAAGCCAAATATTAACCTTAACCATACACTAGCACAAAAGAACGTAGTCGTCCCAAATACAATTAACTTGGCTCCCTAGATACTTAATTCTAAATAAACGAGTGGAAATATGGAAGTCCGGGTGAAAATTCGGCAGAGCTTCCGTGTTATACGGAAACTGCTACTCAATAACCACACTACCAAGTTTGTAAACACTCACTCTACACAAATGCAATCCATAGGAAAGGATGGTTAATAACAAGTTTTTAATAATGCAATCACAATCACCATTGGTTTTGGGACATGATAGAAGTCCAATACAGAAGATTAATACATCCTGGGCTTTTTTTTTTCTGGCTTCTTGGAGCTAGACTCCAATGTTGTGGGAGAGTCACAATGGTCTAAATTTGGAGGGACCACCTTCCAATGTATGCATGGAGTAGTGCTACAAAGCAAAAAAGGAGGAGGTAATCACATAAATTTGAACGAACCCCTTCCGGAGTCCTGTGAAAACCGAAGTGAGTGCCGTAACGTTACGGACAAGAAAGCCATCGAGAGGAGAGTGGCTTGTGAATGTAGAAGGAGACGAATCAGTACGTTAGATGGGGGCCGCTCATCCCTCCCTCCGATCCGATGTTTAGTATAGACACTTTATTAATTGCCGACATACAAACTTATCGGTTTTCAGCCACTGTTTGGCCGCCTCTTCTAATGGCTATGGATTCGTGGTATGTTCTAAGTATTTTCATAGCTAGAGCATTCGTCAGCAGACCATAAATTTGACACCTATTCACATAAAAAATTAATGACAAGATTCACTAGCTCTTGGGTGCTTTTAGTTTCGAGTTGTCATCGGATTTGCACTACATCAGCTGAGCGAGATGGGTTCTAATCCACCAGGCGCTCAAGGTTGCCTCTCAATGAACATGACATTAGTGTCCTATGGTACAAGTAATGTAGCTGGTTTCAGGAAGGTTATTGGAATGTCGCTGGTAAATGACCAGACGTCTAGCAGTTTCATCACCCTCATCTACTGCTTCATAATATACATTGTCCACCACTGCCTTCGTGTCAGAGAGGAAAGAAGAAGGCAACAGGAAATTCTACGAGATTACGAGAAGCAGTGCGAAACTGAGCAAGATGCTACTTGCCAATGATATCTCAAGCTATTTGCGTCTCTGCAGACCATCAATCATGTTCCCCGACGACTAAGAACAGACATGAAAGGAAAGGGGGTTTCCCTGGGTCCTAGAGATGCACATGGTTCCAATACAAAATCAACTTGAATATACGAATACATGAATAGAATAACCTAGGTAATTCACTTATATGATTATCACATGTACCACATGGTGTCAGTAATTATGATATTAATAGATACTAAATATACATATTATTTAAATACTTAGATCTTATCACCGAGGTTCTTAAGTGGCTCGTTTTTCATGCCCTCCAACTTCTACCGATTAGATTTACACAACAAAACTCATGTTGCATTAGCAAATCTACAAGGAAACATTTGCAAAAACCGGATTGAAAATCGAACCTCCCTTGATGGAGCTATGGTTATCGGAAGTGCAAGTTTCTTGACTTTTTAACTGGATATGTATATATATATATATATATTATAACTAAGGAAGAAGGTAGAGAGATTAACGTAGGAAGGTAGTACACACACGGTGATTGCATACAATGGAGAGAATGATTAGCTCCTTCCCTTCACTATAACAAAACATGGTAAAAAAAAAACTGTAGTAAATTTTCCATTACGGTTCTTTTGGTCATGGTTTTGTGACAATGGAATCCATTGCAAAAAAAATTGAAATCATTGGTAGTGGCTTCATTTCTTGGTTTTCAATCGCAACCACATGCATAGTCCTGCGCATTGAAGGACGTTTGCAATTCATAGTCATACTTTAGTATTCTTCATACTGATGTCAATATTGCAAGCACGTATGTATCAAATTTGGGTGCAAGTGCGTGTAACTCTGCACAGTAACTGCGAATACACAAAGTCAAGTGCAAGTGCATGAAGTTGACTACTTTAGTGCTAGTTCAAATGCATTAATTTAAGTGTCAATGCTTCAATTTTAGCTATATAATTAATTCCACTGCAATATATATATATATGTGTGCAAGTGCGTATGTGTACGTACGCAAACTGTTATCCATGTGAGAGTGTAATTAATTAACTACGTACATACGAAATTCTAGTTCATATATATTCATGTATGTACATTGATTGTGTGCAATTGATCGCACGTAGTCAATTGCCAATGCAAGCGCGAGTGCATGCACTTGCATGCATGTAGTCAATTGTTAGTGCCAATGCAAGTGCTGGCAGTGGACTCGAGTTTACTGTTCGATTCCACGCATTGGACTAGCTACGAGTGCGAGTGCTATTGCACGTAGTACTAGTAGAAAACATGGTAAAAAAAACCAAAGCCAAAATCGGTTGCGATTCTTTTGACCAACCTGTTCTCCAACCGCTTAGCTAGTGCGAGTGCTAGTGCCAATGCGAGTACATGTAGTAGATTTCGAGTGCGAGTGCACGTAATCAACTGCGAGTGCAAGCTAGCGCACGTACTCAACTGCGAATGCAAATGCGAGTGCCAGAGCACGTATTCAGCTACCATTGCGAGTTCTAGTGCACGTAGTTGAGTGCGAGTGCGCGCACTCAAATGTGATTGCATGTTGTCAAATATATGCAACTGTAGGCATTTGAGGACCTTCTGTCAAATGGGAGTGACAAAAATCCAACTTCACTGCATGAAACCTTGCTGCTCATTACTGAACAACCGCTGCATAACATACATGATTACAAACAACAAGTTTTATCGGCTGTGCAAATGCCACCTGAAGATCGAACAATTCAGCCACACGTACCTACCTATGTACCCATCCATGAACATGTACATATAGTAACAGCCCAAAAAGAAATATCCATTATTCACTTGTGATGGAAAATATATATTAATATGGAACCCCTTCATGGCCTTTGCTGTTAAGGATTTGTAACTCCTGCGATATAACGTCAAGCACGCCATGACGTCCACTGCCATATATATAGAATCGCAAAATGCATTTCGTCTTGTCATCTGCAGTACAATTAGCAATAATTAGAATCCTAAACACAACCTTCAAGAAAGGATCTCTACAAATTATTGGACAAGTTTCGACTATCTCTGCGTTTCCGCATCCTCAATTCAAGAATCTTTGCTGAAAAGTGTAATAGAACTAAACAAATCTCAACAGATTTGGGTCTTGTACCCAAAGGTCTCTCCAAAGCTCTATAGTGATCTCCCAAAAATCACAGTGTTACATATGTTAAAGTGCTGCAAAGAATATCTTTACTCCTTAGTCCCTAAAGGTTAAGAAGTCCATGTTTTTTTAAACAGTTTTGAGTAGGTCTTTTGTGGACTTCTTTTTGTTTGTTTTTTACTCACCACATGCAATGTTCTTCACTGATTCCGGTGATATAAAACTTGGTTCCATCTGAATTACATTTTTCACAATATGATTGATGGAATTTGTCATTTTAAAACCATGAATCCTTGGTCCTGTATATTGTGCAACAGTGCTTGAAATGGAAACCATCGCTTCCAAGTAACGTCGTTGGCTAGGCTAAATAGTAGCCCTAAAGGACCAAGTAAAGGACCAAGGATTCAGGGTTTTAAAATGGCAGATTCAAACAATCATAAATATTGTGAAAAATGTAATTCAGATGGAACCAAATTTTATATCACTAGAATCAGTGAAGAACAGTGCATGTGTTGACTAAGAACAAATAAATTTGATAAAAAGGAAATCCACATGACTTGAGCTAGAAACAGTACACAAACAAGAACTTAGAAGTGATGAAACAAGAATTCACCTTTTCGCGAAGTTAAGCTCCACCCCTTCCCTTCACAAGCTCGTTCACAAGGTTGAGGTCGGGATCAACTTCATCAGCTCCATGGATGGCTAGATCAATCTGATGTCGACATCGCAAAAGCGAGTCAACTCTCAAGTGTAATTAACTCCTTCCAAACTTCGAGAATGGTTCATTCCAAACAACAAAACTTGTGTCTACAAAAAGGTCATCCACATACTTTCAGAACAAAGGCTTCAGCTTTCTTGTCCCATTTCAACCATTACCTTCGGATGGTCGTCCAAAACAGAGAGAGGAATACCCAGTGTTTTGCCGTTCTCTGCAAGATAAACATAATGTGTGAGCAAACTGCATCCATGCACAGTTCTACAATCATAAACAGGGTTTCAGGAAAATTGGACATCATCATCCATGATTCATAGGGAAGTAAGTCTCCCTATGGTGACAATGATCGGATAATGGTCGCCCTTTTGATAGATAAGAAGGCCTCCATATGATCATTATGACACAACCGTGAATGATGGAGATGATTCTCTTTATGATATTGTCTAAAAGTTCTTGAAATAATCTAATTTTACTGAAAAAAACATTTGCCACGTTAAAATCAAACACCAGAGATGTAGGTAGAGAACTTTCAAAAGGAAAATGCCACAAGATGCCTGTGTCGGTACATAACAACTAGAGTTGAATACTCGGTTGAATTAAACAAGATTGAACTTCACCTCTGAGGTAGGCACTCCAACAATTGAGTTATCCGTAAAGTTGCTGGTTGAGTGGGCCTGTATGATGACAAAATTCTTGGAAACAAAAATTAAACCTCATTTTTTCCCAGGAGAGAAAGGCTGGGTCACAGGCTTGACTTAGAGTGAGTCAGAGGTACAATAAGTATTGGTATCTGTGGCAGTGGTTTGAATGCACTGCCACCCCCTCCTGGTGCAGTAGATACTTCCACTTTTAGGAATGCTCCCAGAAACTCCGGGGCGTGCAGGAAAACTTGGGCCAAAGTTTTTCAACACCGTTTTTGGTGCTTTCAAACTTTGCACCCAACATTTGTTTTTAGTTCCCGACACACACTCTTTTTTGGGGAATATATCTAGTGTTCACTCAAAGTCCGGTCCAATCATCCACTTTTTAATGACTTTGCGGATAACTCTAATGTCTGTCAACTTTCCTTCCTGCAACATTTGCTTGACATGAGCCGCTGTCTGTTTGTCCTAAAACAAGGCAAAGCCTCAAAATCCCCAGACCAAAAAAGTGTCCAAAGTGATATTATACTAGAAAGAGTGCCGACTCGTCCTCATCCTCCTCAGCACCCAAAGTTGCTGCAACTTTTTCTACTTCTTTGAGCTTAACATCCTTTTCCTCTATCTGAAATGTGAACAAGAATCAAATTCTCCCCTTTTCAGTTATCACATGCAATTATCACCTCGGCATTCGAATGCATGATTGGGAGTAGAACCCTTGAAATGCTAACAAGCTCGTTTAAACATAAGTCACAAACTCCAAGTTTGTCTACTAGCATAAGGTTTGTGGGTTTATGTGGTTGTTCTTCTCAATTAGAGAACTTTATTTCAATGGTGCATGACAAGGCTTGTAGTTAAGAATGTACACCAAAATGATGCGTGATATGATGAGGTTGGTCTAAGTGTTCAAGATATAGACTCCATTTCATGTTCAATCAATAGCATAAATGGGAGGGTTTATGTGATTATTTAAAAAGAAAAAATGCCTTCACTTTGACCTCCTATACCTTGTCCATCTAAGGTAGATGGGTCTTAAATTGTGGCTCATTTTCCCAATCGAACCCCTAGATTTGAATGGTATGTGGTTCATTGATTCATAGGATCAATGAGCAAGCATCATAAAGACACATGTTTAAACGAGATTGGACGACATCTTCAAATATAAATAACTTTTTCTACACTCAATAGTGAACACAATTGGGAGGACCTATGTATCCAATTATGAAATTAAGAAACATGCACTTCCAATTACCATAACTACATCAAGGGAGGCACGTCAAGTTTTAATCGGATTTTTGCAAATGGATCATTGTAGATTTGCTGATGCAACATGAGTTTTGTTGTGTAAATCTAATCGACAGAAGTTGGAGAACATAGAAAACGAGCGACTTAAGACCCATCAACCTTAAATTCCTACTTGAAAGTTGAAATGACAATTGTAAACCCATTGTAACAAACGCTGCAAGAGAAGGAATTTGGATAAAAAAGATGTAGAGTAGACATGGGGAAGGACTATCTAGTCGTGACATAATAATGCCTCTGTAGCATGCCAGAGTGCATCACACCAGTGCATAAATTAAATTGATGATTTTTTATTTTTTTTGAGACAAAAGGCCTAAAGGCCAGCGCCAAAAGCACATGACCACCTAGCTAGTTTTTCACGGCCGGGAATCGAACCGCCAACCTTCGAAGCCTCTTCCTTCAGATTTGGGCAACCTCTCCACCTTCATATGGTAGTTTAGGGTGATCTTGGAAAGAAAAAAAAACTGATGACTCGAATGAGTGAGTGAGTGATATATATATCTTGAGAAAGTTCTGTCTAAGTAACTTACTTGAGCGGCTATGGTTGAACACTTTGATACATATTCGGTTTCGGATTGTATTAGCACCCAATTGCTGAACTGCATTGACTCTGCTACATTTTGGAATCCTTCATCTGTAATGTCAGGTGATGAATTGCATTTTACGACGCATGACCCAGCGACACACACCAATCCAGACAATCTCTGTGGCATTGAATCAACAATAATCACAAATCGATGTATTGCTACCTGGTCGTCTTTCGTCAATCATTCCTGAAACACATCGAGTTGGATTTGGAGTAAACGCAAAACACATGCACACAAGAGTGTACCGCACAAGAATAAGGTACAATGAAATGACTCTGACTTGATAGGTAGAGTTTGGAAAATACTGCCAAATACAATAACATCACAAAATCCTAAGCTGTGAACCCTAGATTTGAAACAGTGTACAATTCTTCCAAACCAAACCACCGTTTATTGTACGTAACACATCGCTCTTTGTCATATATCATGATTCAAGCAAGTGTAACACTACGACTTCTACAATAGTAACTGGACAGCAGAAGCGTAAACCGCAAAACCGGATCCAAAATTGTAACACTGCAAAATCCTTGTTGTTTATCCATGACCTCTATTGAAAGTAGGAAATGTTCAATATTCCAAAGAAGATAAGCACAGGAGACCCTTTTGTAGGAAAAATGAATTCTATGCCTGAGAAGTTGGATAAATTATAGTGTGCACGTACAAGAGTGTGAAGGCAGCACCTCAAATCCTAGATCTGAAACACTGAAATATAAATTTTGAAACTATGGCCGGCCGTAATGACTTTGGAAAATTTCCAGATAATCACTAAGATACACATTTTCTACTTTCTAGCCAGCCTTCTAGCCGTACTTATGGATAGAGAAGAGAAGTCTCAAAATTTCATAGTACAATCGCTTGATTATGGTTCAGAAACCGTAGTGACTGCAAATCCTAGACCTGAAACACTGACCGACCACACTATCAATGTAACATTCTTGCCTGCACCCTAATCCTGGTCCCGGCGGCTGAAACATTGTATGCTTACAAAATGGAGGCAGACAAAACCCTACTAGCGCCGCATTCAATGCCATAAACCCTAATCTCAATATATAATACATGAATGCATGGTGGACGGGGCCATGGGCTGCATGGAGCCATGGCGGACATGTGCATGCCGGCGTTGGGATGGTGGAACACTGAGGCAGATGGGATGCAACAGTACTAGTCGCGATCGAGACATGGGACCTCAACCCATGTTTTCGGTCCCAATTAGATGGAACATTGTTCCCGTGCTGGAGTTACCTCGCCCAATGACACCAGACTCGACGGGTCCGGTCGAGACTAGTGCCACCGCGGCGGGGGCCCACCATCGTTACACAACAAATAACTTTCTCCCGACTTGGTAGACAAACTTTACGAACATCTATTTGAAATCCGTGAAGCGTGTCTGCTTAATCAGAGGTGTTAACGTGGAGGAGTATACTTAGCAGAGAGTGTTTGCCGGATGCGTGGTGGCTTCCTCGTCAGTGTTGGAATCATTGTCATGTCTAGTTGACTTCTAATTGGGTCATGATGTTGTAAGGTAAGCCCCCCCATAACCAACAGAAACCCATAGCCAAGTTACGCCTATAAAATTGGAGTATATCCAACCCTCTTCCATCCCATTACCACCAACTCAGCTCCAAATTGGAGGTTTGCTATTAGTCAAGACCCTTACTTTTGATCGTTGATTATGGGGGTACCTACTGCTGGCCACCCACTAAACATGGCTGCACAATTTGAAAATTCATAACTAATTCAATTTTCATCGAAAAAATATGAAATCACTTGGGTTGGAATTGTAATTCTATTGGCTACAACTGAAAAATAATAGTATAATTATCTCCTCTCCATATGTGCACATTCCTTAACTTGTCGGTTCTAGGGGGGTTACCTTAATACAACACGTCCAGATGAGTAGTTTGGAGCAGCATGACGTTAAACACGATCAAACCAAATTCTCTCTAGTTTGTCTGACTATTCCCAGAACACGTCACAATCACATGAGCTGAAGATTGGATTGGGAGTACAACATCAAAACAACTTCCTGAAACCGCGTTTCCATTCGTAAAAGGTGTCGGGCAAGTTGTCATTGGACAGTACCGTGGACCTTGATGAGACACAGCTTCCAAGAAAAAGACACCGACACAATGGAGGCACAAACTTCAACCCAACAACAATGCCTCCGCATCTCGTTTTTAGAGCTGATTATGCCCATGTACGTGAACAACTTTTGAAGATGGAAAAAACTGCATCAGCTTATAATGAAAATACTTCTTAATTAGAAATGAAGAGCAAGTGTGACATTAAATACTAGAAGGCTCTAGCTTTCTACTGCAATTCTCCTTTTGAAAATATATAAAGAGGATGAGGTGTAAGGGCAATGGAATTCTAAAATCTATACAGTAATGGGAAATTTACAGAAGTATAAATCGGAAGTTCTGGTAGGCATCACTCTCTGAACTTGATATTCATGCTAATCCTTAGAAGTACTTTTTCAGGGAAGAACTTTTGCGCATTTGTCGAACCGCTTCACTTCCGCAAGTATGCTATGAGCATTATGTTGATAATCAGGAGGAATCCCCGAGATGATGATGTTGTTCTTCTGCTCTCTCTGACTATTTCTGCACAACAAAAAATTTATGTGAGGTAGAAATCGGTTTCGATTGTTAAAAATAGGCTAGAAATTTGATTAGATTTACTGGATAAGTGTGAATTTGCTTCAGAGAAGCCAAGTTCAAATCATGACTCTAAAACCTGTGAAATTTCAAAAATTCGACTTCATTTCAAGAAGTTACTTATACTTACTCATGTCATTTTGCTGGAGAATCAGACTTAACTTGCCCAGTTCTTCGTTTGGAAGGGCTTTCTGAAGAATTATCTTCGCTTCAATCTGCGCACAAAACGAAAACACAAGAGTGAGAATCGGTGATATCATTGTAATTCTGATATCATCTAGTCGAATTTTAGAGC
Organism: Bryoerythrophyllum caledonicum; assembly: GCA_963971425.1. Taxonomy (NCBI): domain Eukaryota; kingdom Viridiplantae; phylum Streptophyta; class Bryopsida; order Pottiales; family Pottiaceae; genus Bryoerythrophyllum; species Bryoerythrophyllum caledonicum. The sequence goes on from OZ020524.1 coordinate 12,247,617, forward strand.
TATTCCAAAATTACTCATAAAAAAACTCATAGTTGGCTTTGGGCTTGAGCCACTATTTCATACAAGAATTCCTTGGACTCAGATATCTCATTATAACTTTGCGTGACTTCACAAATAAATCTACAGTTAAAAAAAGCTTAGATCATGTTCCATGTGACGGGGCTGTTCTGGAAGGCTGAAGAGCTCGTTATATTGCCCATAACCGCCAGCCATCGGGTTAATCTGCTTTAACACAAAAGGAAGGAAAGTCAGAACTATGTTTCACTCTCTACAGATAAAAGTTTGCATGTTTTCTATACAACATATCAACTAAAAGAAAAAAGTTTGACTTTCTCTGACAGTAGACACCATTACATCTCGGCTGTTCATATCGAGAACGTGTGACAACAGAGTCCAAGTTCAAAGATGGTTGCAGGGCGTAAGTACACTAAGGTGCCACTTTTGACGTCATAGCGTACACTTCCGATACAAATTTATTTTAAGTGTGTCACACTTTCAAAACAAATTTATTTTAAGTGTCTCCAGTCCCCATCCGATCCCCATCCGGGTCCAATCCGCACACCATCCGCAGTTCCCATCAGCAATCCCCATTCGCGCCCCATCCACATCTGTCCGAATCCCCATCTAGCAAAAAAATGCAAGTTCACAAATTTTCACTCAAGGATTAACATTACATCCCTACAGGTAAAAGAGATGATATACACATAGGATGTCATTGCCACTTAGGACAACCACATCAACGTCAAGGTAACTAACTTACCCTTCAAAACGGTAAAGCCCGTCTTTGACCCTACGTTGACCATATTGTGTCATGATGAGAGGGTCCATCACAACACAACCCGTCATGACGGCTCGTCAGTGTCACAATGTCACGATAGACGACCCTGCTCCTAGACAATAATTGGTACAAAAATACCAACCCACACCAAGGCCCTTTCTCAGATATGCAAATAATAGGTCTATTCAAAGCCAACACAGTAACATATATAGAACCCACCAAACCACAGGAATTCAAAAAACCCAGAAAAGAAGCCAGAAAAGAAGCCTCCACACTACAAATATTATGCATACACCACCAAAACAACACAATTGGTTCACATACCGCACTAGAACAACTCACACAAATAGCCAATAAACTTAACTTAAAACAACTCTACACAAACATAGCCCCACCAACACCACTCCCCCTTTAACTTCAAAAGTAACAAACATTGGAAACAATCAATTACCCAAAATTCACTCCAAATCAAACAAACAACACCATACCTCTCCCAGGTTTCAAAACAATTTCCCCACTCAAATTCAGCCCCGAACATTGCTACTACACGGACGACTCATTTAAAGAACCCACTAAAACCAGTTTTAAAGAATGGCAAAGAGAAAAAACCAGATATGGAATTTACAATGCCTCAAAAGAATTAGAAGTCTCCAAAAGACTCCGCGGACTACAAAACATACTAGGAGCAAAAATGATGGCCATCCACAAAACACTCCGGATCCTAACCACCAAATATCCAAATGAGCCCGTTAACATCTTGACCAAGTGCATAAATGAAATATATATGTATTGTATGGCTTGGGCTTTATGGGGCAATAAACAAGTCGTTTGGCCGACTGCGAGTCCCAGAAGTCTGCAAGTAAAAATGAATTAGAAAAAAATAGTTAAAAAGAAAAAAAATTGTTTTAAAGGGTAGGCTAGCACCATAGAAGCAATCATATTGACAAAACGTTGAAAACCAGATTGTTGAATTACCTCCCCACGAAGGCAACGGCCAGTGAGCTAGGAGCCCATGTCTAAACACTTGATATATGAGAGACTGAAAATCTGTCGTTATGTAGCTGTTCAGTAACATCAAAATCAAAAGTTAAAAATGAATAGAAAATAAAACATCGCATCCAAAATCATTGTTTATGACCCACATGATTCAGTGATTTGATTACCTTCACTAAATTAGTATTGTCTGCAATTTATGAACACCATGTGCTAAGTCAAGAACTCATCATGACTTGTCAGTGTAAGAGTAGTACTAGTATGCTCATGAGAAAATATGAATGATAGAGATAATCACTACTACAATGAGGTTCCCAGTCTTGAAACACACTAGATATACATCTTTTTAGACCACACCCTAAACTGCCTTGACTATGAATACAAGAAGGTTCGAGCTAGTATCTACTTTGTGATGACCCTTTTGAGAATACAGCGAGGATGATGAGGAAGGACAATAAAATCAATCGTGCATAATCTAAGGAAATATTAGATCGTATACAGGTACTAGTAACTTACAAGTCAACATGGGGTAAAACTGGGAGTGAGACTGGTGGCCATCACCCAATGAACAGAGAAGAATTCTTGCGCCGTTGTCAAATCTTGCGACTTCATGAAGTACGTTCCTAGCACCGTACTGATAAAGAGGAGGGAAACCTGAGACGAATATGATGTTTTTCTGTTGATCGGCAACCACATCTGCATGCATATCACAAAAAACTATATCACTCTCAAGAGAAATTTTGACTCGAAAAACAAATGTTACAAGCATGTCTAAAATTAAACTACTTGTCATAAATGAGGATAGTTTGATGAGTTTACTTCCAAAGATGAACCTCAAAATCATGATTGTAGAACCTTCCACATGATCATGTCAAGAAGTCACTAGCTAGCACTTACGCATGCCATTTCGCTGAAGCCTCAGTGTCAACTCGATCATAGCCTGTGGAGAGAGGGCTCTCTGAAGAAGTATCTTCACCTCAATCTGTGCCCAAATTGAAAATACAAGAGTAATCAGTGGTGAGTTACACCTCGGTAATCGTAGTATAATTAGCTAGCTGTTCAAACATTTCATTCTCAAGAGTTTAGACGATGTACCCTTAGATTGGGCAGTTCTGGCCTAAACCCGAAACGGTGATTGAGATTTGTGGTTTGTGCCAAGAACGACTGAATCATCGCATCATCCCTCAGCTTCCAAGACGAATCTTCGTGCAGGTCTGCAAGCAGCAAATGGGTCCAAGTTATATTGATGAACACAGTCATTGATTCAGATCTGTCGTCTACATTAACAGTTTTCTTAAAATGTCAAACAGGACTTAGTTAGCTGTCATCTACAACAAGATCCAAACTTGGTCGATTATGGCTGTAGATCTTGCGTTCAAACTACATAATTCACATACGGAGGAACCATGTCAATGAACTGATAACGTCAGCTGCGTCTAGTATATTTCATTACGACAATTGACATGTTGTCACACGTTTCTCAAATCAGAGAATCCCGATCGAGAGTACCTCTATTCCAGACTCTTACGTCGTACACGGTCCCCTTCCTGTCGATTACTGAGCTATGTATACATGAAATGTCATAAGAGCATGGAAACAGACCGGAAAGTCGACGTACAACTAGATATGTGTGAAAAGAATATGAATGAACCATGAAAACATGAAAAGAAGATGAACCAAATAATCTTTCAATTTCGCAAGTCACTGTAGACAAGAAATGTACTTCTTTTTTTGAATTTTCAAGAAACGGATGTACATAAAAATTCAAAAGCTTTGACGCATTTTGTTATTAGAACACCTATTCGACAATCCTCAATGTACCCAATGTATGAACAGACATGAGAGACATGAGAAGACGATGCAAGGTGATCCTCGGAGACACAGCCCATTTCCAGATTCTAGAAAATGATTCAGTGCCTGGAATTCCAACACCAAAGAAACTTGAGCTATAGTCAGCTCAACAGATTGCCTGCAGAAAACTTGAGAAGAGTTACCAATCAAGCATCTACAGCTCAATGTGATTATAAAACAACCACATTGAACTACAGATGCTTGTAATCTCGTGTTATTCATCTGCAGCTCAATATGGTTCATAATCACATGACTTTGCCATGAAACAACCTCACATTGACATCTGCAGTTTCCACCGATTGCTGATCTAGGAACATTTGCTTGCCATCATCACAATTCTCCTTCCCGCAAAGATAATAATAAGTTCCCACATACCTTGTTATTCTCGTCTTTGTGCATCATTTTCCAAAATTCGGCCCACTTTCAAGAGATCGTTTCCATAGAGGCAAGGACCTGACTGCCACCGGAAAAGTCTCTCCGTTAGGATCTGTACAAACAAATATCTGATCTAAATACTTTCCTGCATTAAACAAAATCTGAATGAACCAAATTACTTTCTCTGTTGAAAATACCATGAGCCAGTTTTTCGCTTACTTTACCTGTGAAAGCATCACTTGAATCGGAGTGGTAAAACGCGGAGAAGACGCATTTCCAGTTTAGTGTGTCAACCACTAAGTTCTGCAGGACCCACTCTCCATTCTTCAACACAACGTTCCCCTGTTGTACCATGGCAAACCAAACGCCCTCTGCATCCAATTCGCAGGACTGTCCACAAAAGCTCGGGTACGAAACAGTTCCACGCAGGATCAACCACCCCATCCATCGCAATCCACGCCGACCTTTGTCAGACCCTAGCCGCGACAACAAACCATTTGACGATCCAGGAACTGCTACACAATCAATTCCACGTACTTGAAATATAAAATCTGACACTAGTGTTACAACAGCAACTCGCATCCAGAGGGTTGACCTCGGTGGAAAACCTAAAATAACGATGAGCCTTCTGAATCATGATGCAATACTTTCTGAGGAGCTCATACTGATTGAGCTTCGCCTTGTTCTCATTGACTTCGGTTGTCCACGATTGATGTGTAAGCTCGTGACCATATTTGTAATCGGGGTAGGACTAGGGGCCCCATCGCTGTGGCTTGCCGAGCTTGTGTTAGATGAAAGATCGATAGATCTCTCCTCCGCGATTGAGGACAGCTCAGGTGTCTATACTAGCTTCACTGGACCGGTCATCGGGACACCAGTAATAAAGGGGTGTGTCATAAGGAGGTCGCAAGTGGGTCGAAGTGCCACATTCACTTGCAAACAATTGGAGATGAAACTTTTCAAATCATCTGGTAGGTCGTCCGGGATAGGAGGGCCCTCCCCGTGCCCCACTTTCCAAAGTACACCATGGGCCTCCAATTCTCCGAAAGGCGGTTTTCCTATTGCCATCTCCAATACCGTACAGCCTAGACTCCATATATCAGCCATCAAATTGTAGCTTCTCTTGGGGTTCACGACTTCTGGAGCCATCCAGTGAGCACTACCCATGAATGACTTCAACAGGCCCAATTTATCCGTCTGTTTACCCATCCCAAAATCGGCCAGCTTAACCACTCCCGATGAGTCCACCAAGATGTTCGCACACTTGATATCCCTGTGAATGATCTTCCGGTCATGCAGATACCTCAGGCCAGAAAGAATCTGCTTGGTATACGACCTAACCTGATCATAGAAAAATTCGTATTTGTTGTAAAGATGGGCTAATGAGCCCTTGCTGACCAGCTCCAGAAAAATGTAGAGGTTCTCATCGTCTCTCTCGGTACCCAGGTACTGAACAATATTTGGATGCTGAATTTCACTAAGAAGTGCTATCTCCTGTTCCAGTTGTCTAATGGCCTGTGTCCCAGCCCTTCCTTGATCTGCAAGAGAAACTTCTTTCACGGCAAAAAACGTTCCATTGCTGCCCACACCCTCGTACACTGTACCAAATGTTCCACTTCCGAGAAGCTCACCTTTTGCCCAGCTGGTCCAGCTGGGTTTCTTCGGACCGACATCAGGTAAACTTTCGATACTACCGCCGCTAGCAGTCAAAGTCAAGGATTCCTGTACCTGCTCTACCACAACAGACGGGATTCTTGGTGTTTCCCCAACTTCAGTGATGACTACTTCCGACACCACAGGAAGTTCTTCTGCAAGATATACAATAGATTCTGCCTCAGGAGCATGACTCGAAGACCTCCATCGAAGACTCCCACAACTCTTTGGCCGGGTGGGATCTTTTAAAGAGGATTTCATGCCACGGGGAGACGGTGGTCGGCTGTTGATTGAAGACTTCCAAGCCTCCCAAGCAGAAGCTTCAATACCTAGTCCGGCAGGGCTTTCCACACCTAGGAAGTCATAGAGTTTTTGTAAAACATCTTCATTGCCCCCCACCCGGAAACTATCCTGTCGCGTAAAAGTCTTGTTATCACGAGTCATAGGTGAAGGTCCGGGTGAACGAACAGAATGGGAAAAATCATCATCGAAGTCAATAGAGTTGTGATCTGCCTGATACTCGCGGTCCTTAGCAGACAAACGCTGGAGCCGAGGCTTCGGGGTAGATGCCGACATTCCCTTGCCCCCATGAGAACTCCCTCTATCCTCGTTACTGCCCCACGAACTGCCCCGAGAACTGCCCCGGTCCTCGCGATTGCCACGAGAACTACCCCTCTCCTCCACCATCTTCCGTACTTCCCTTTGCGTTACTGCATTCTTGCACAGCAGACTTCCGTGTCAATCATGAGTCGTAGAAAGCAACAGCATATAATCAATATCCTGACAACTAATATGTGCTACTTACCAGATGCGTCAACTTGATTGGATGTCACTTGGTTACTGATGCCCCAGGGCCTGCTTGCAGCGCCTAGAACGTTTGAGCCTCCTGCCATGATCAGAAATACGAAATGTTTCAAAATATCAAAATTCACATACTCTCAAATCATCAACACCTAACAACCAGTTCCAAATTATGAACACTTTACAGCCCCTCCAAGGTGCTAGAAATATTTGTCACTTCCTCATCTTCAACACTGACAGAATGCAACTTGAATTTCTGCCACTTCCTCCGAGCTTGGAGCGGCTCCACTTTGTCACCACCAACTCCGTCAACATACTCTAATGCGCCTTCGACCGCTCAATCTGCTTCTTAAAACTAACATCCTCACTCTTTTCCACCTCCACTATGCTCTCACGCTCTGCAAATGAAAACAACAAGAACATGGTGTACTAATCAATCTCACTCACTTGACAACATCTTTGACTGATCACTTGCGAAACCAGATTCCATTTCTCCTTCGTAGATAAGACTTGTAAAACCAGCTTTCATTTCTCCTCTGTGCAGATCACTTGCTGAACCATCGTTTGGGGAACCAGCTTTTCCTTTGCTTTTGTATAAACTGGCGTTGGCAGACCTCCATACAGCTCCATCCCCTGAAATGTGGAGCAAATTATCATGGCATGGCACTGCGTGAGTCACTGACATTTCAATTTTTCAAGAACAAAAAATATGAGTTATGGGATGGGCACTGGGAAGCTTGCCAGCAAGTTCAACAGAGAGGCACAAAGATCGGCATGAAGGCAAACGTGATATGTCATGACACGAAGGTAAAGTTAGAGAGGCACCTTGCAGTATGTTACATATGGCAGAGACGGTAGGTCTGCTCACAGGGTCAGATCGCAAGCATGAAGCAATCATGGATTGGAGATAGTTTGGGCAGGTTGCAGGCAACAAATCGGAGATTCGTTCGAAATCGTGCATTCGTTGTGCTCGTAACTTGGTCAAGCTCAGCTCCGGAAACACTACTTTCGCACCCAAGATATAAGAACATGTTAATCCGAAGCTGTAGACATCGGCCATTGCCAAGCTGTTTTCCAGGAAATCATCATATCTTCCAATATCGTCATCTGAGTCTATGTCGGAATCTGTGAATGGATGATCCGAATCCTCAGTCACCGGACCAAGCAATTCCTCGAAACGTTCTGGTGCCTTCCATGTCAAGATCTCAAAATGCCTAGTGCGTTTTGAAACCAATCTAATGAGTTTCTTAGTTCCTTGAAGACCGTAATCAGCTATCTTCACAGCTTTCGTCTTGCCTGACTCGTCCAAGAACAACAACACATTCTTCGGTTTCAGATCTCCATGGGCGATTTTCTTATCATGCAAGTACTTCATGCCTGCCGCAATCTGAGATACGATGTCCTCCGCCTCAAGCATTTCAAACTGAAGAGTATTCCAAGGCATGCCATCATCAAGTCCTGTAGTTGCCTTGCCTTTGCTTGACAACAAACTCTTAATCTCTTCAATGTCATCCACGACCCGCGAGTGGGAAGTTGAGTTCACTCGCTGTGCCTCAACCTTTCTTTGTACAACATTCTGAAGGTCGTCATCCACATATTCCTGAACAAGTGAACTGCTACTCTTTCCAAGAGTGTAGCCTAAGCACCTCACGAGATTGGGGTGATCGAGTTCGAATAGAACCTTTGCTTCTTCCTCAAAAGCACGACTGCGCTTCAATGATCTGAGAGGAAAGTCTTTTCTCGCGTACCTGCCTTGTCCCAACCATGTTGTTTCATATATAAAACCGGATAAGCCTTTGCCTAAAGACCGGACGTTGGGCAGAAGCTTCGGATCAAGCTTCCCTTGTGGAGGACCATGGGGCACTCCTTGATATGAAGTGAGATCCATGGCATAGCATCCTTCAAAACTGAATCATAGACAATGAAGTAGCCATGAGCAATCGCAATCGCAATCGCAAAAATGCACGCTTAGTTCACCATCTTTCAGTCCACGCCGTTCTTTCCAGGAGTAATATTTGGACCAACTGGCTTCCGTTTCACGTCTACAAAACGTACACAGTAGTTCTTAGCTCCAGGACATCATCCTTGACCGACACACAAACATTCAACCGAACTGACGATTGGTACTTTGCGAAAGAAACAACACAAATGTTTCCCCCTCGTAGAAAATGGACAGACATAAGATTATTGCACGAATCTGAACCCTCAAACTGAGCCACCCATTTGATGCATGTGCACCAGCCTCACATAGCCAAGAATCGACAAAGATCACGATACCATATGAGAGGAGATAGAAGGACCGTTACGTGCTTCGCTGCACAGATGTAGAACGTCAATTCCGCAGTAAACAAGTCGGAGCGTCCAAGATCGAATTGGGTTATGTTCTCAGCTCATGCAAGTTAACATGAAACGCGAAACGAGGCCTGCAAGAACACTGATGAGATGAGACCAGTAACGTACTTACTCCCGCTGCACAAAGAAGGCAGAAGCAAAACAAAAGCCCGGCACACAAGAAAACCAGTCAAAAAAACAAGCGAACGGGGAAGAAATTAGACCATGTCGCAACGAACCCAAAACCCCTGCATATCAGACTCTACAACGACAGAGACCAATTTCACCGTGTCTGTAAAGTCAAAAGTTGCGAGAGACAGGTGAACGAAAATTGTAGAGAAAGGCACAAACGTTCAGGTTGTTGGAAAGCGGAACGCGAATCAACGCCACAGCAAAACCCTTGATGAAACGCAGGGCTCCCAGAATGGATCTGCTGAAAGAATTCAGGTTGTAGAGCATCAACGAAATGAACAACGGTCAGAGGTCTCAACTAAACCTGGACACATTGACCAAAATACTGTAGACGAAGTTACTTGTGCTGCGGCTGCATATCGCAACAGAAGCTCCGATTTGACAGGACATCCCCCACTCTCAGACTTACTGGGTGGGGGACGAGGTGGTGGGGCCAAAACCTGGCCCCTATTTTGTTTTTGAATGACGACCTATTTTTAGCCGAACGATTTACCTGAAGACTAAATTGGGGCCATAGGCCCCAATTATGTTAAAAAAAGAGCCAAAAAAAGCCTCTGACCCCCCCAAAATGGGAGGGCCAGAAAAATGAGCGCATGCAATCAAGATGGGGCCCACCTTGGGTAAGTCCGAGCGTGGGGGATGTCCTGTCTGCGCCTAGAAGCTCAAGGCCCGTTCGCATTAGGCGGAAGAACTCATGTTCACCGCAAGTGCTGCAAGAATGTGCGTCATAAGGGTAAATGTAAAAAATCATTCAAAAAATTAATGAACTAAAATCCAAAAGTGAATAGTTCTTGCGGCCACTTGAATAGTACTTACTAACGCAAAATAATGGCTCATCTTGGCTTGCGTGCGGCAACCGTATGGAATAATGACTTGAGTTGGTGTGAGACAAGAGTCTACAGTGTTTTTGAATAAGAAAATGTTTTCTCAAATTACCCTAATGCGGAACGCAAGTCACCGCAAGTGCAAGTGCGAACGGGCCTTCAATCACCAAGTATTACTGTATAATCTGCATCCACAGGCGCACTGTTTCCCACCCTGAAAATATCCTCGCCCTTGATCATATTCCCACAAGGTTGCACTGTACCCCAAACCCTAACCGTACAGAATTCTCACATAATATCTTGTTTACGAGACCTTGGATTCCTTCTGCGGAGTGCATTCCGAAGTTCTCTCTCGAGTTCTGACGATGAATTCGGTGGAGACCGTCGACTTTGTGATCCAGAATCGTGCTTGTTTCCTCCAGATGCAGTGAGGTCGATGTCGTTGTCTAGAGTACTTACCCTGCTGCGAAGAAGTCTTCTTCAGTCTTCTTCACAAATTGCTTGCAATTTCAATTCATATTGCATCAACTATGAGATTGGCAAGCTCAGAGTCTAGGCTGGATCAGTTTCCATCTCGAGACTCTCCAGAATTACACACTTAAAAGTATGTCGTAGGGGTTCAATGGGGTTAACGCTGGAGCTTGCGCGGCTGATGCGAACCTCTGTGCCGTGGCTTGAGGAAGAGGAGGAGAGTTTGGTGAGTGGATTTGTTCTGCACACCGTGGAGCTTGAATTTCAACCGGACCCAAGTATTCGTCCCTGTCTTGATAAAATCGAGCTTGATGGTTCAAACGTGTTGTGGCGTCTGAGCTCCGAAGGGCCTTCGTGGGAGAGTATACTGTACTTCTGCAAGTTGGCTTACCTCTCGCAGAGCTTCTACAGATGTATTTCAACGGATCAGTGGGTTTGGACGGTCGTAAAACCGCAGCATCCCGACTTTGGAATCCGCAGCAATGTCGTTCCACGGCAAGCGTATTATATGCGGCTTCAAGGCACGAACGCCTTCTGCGCGCCTGATTGCCTAGGAGGGTTCGTCCCCGGAACAAGTGCACGAAGCATGGTCCCTTGTGAGAGCTGTGCGCTTGGGAAGCGGCTGATTGATGGAAATCGCACCAGCGTGCCAAGTCGAGGGGGTTTTTGGGAGTTAGCAGGTGTAGCATCGGTGCCGGACCATGACTCTTTGGGTAAGGGAAGCCAGGGAGAAGTGAAGAAGGTTTTGTGGCGGAAGGGCGTGTTTGCCAGGAAACGAGTTGGCCTTGCATCTAAGCCTATGGGGGAAAGCGAAGTTTTGACAAGAGAAGCCGACGTCGCATTGAACGTCACGCATCCCAACCTCGTGCACTGCTTCGGCTGCTCACGATTTGAGGCTGATCACTACTACTGCGACTTGTTCATGGAGCTGCTGGATGGCGATCTGGAGCGCCTGTTGAACGACGGTCGGCGGACGGGTGAGAGCGTGCTTTCGTTTCGCGATGTGCTGGATGTGTTGTTGCAAATTGCAGAGGCGATGAGACATCTGCACGAGCAGAATTTTGTCCATGGGGACTTGAAGCCGGGCAACATTTTCGTGAGTAAGCTACCGATGCCACACAACAAGGCGGAGCAGTTCTACCTTGTGAAGGTCGGCGACTTTGGATCCACGCAGCGTGTCGGTTCTGTCTTTGACTTTAGCATTGGTACGACCAAGTACCTCGCTCCGGAGGTTTTGGAGGGCCGCGTGAGCGAAGTCTGGAGGTCTTACCGGAACAGCGAAGGAGCGCCACCGCCACCTCCTGAGCATCCTCAAAAAATCGACGTTTACAGTTTCGGATCTGTAGCTTACCAGTTGATCACTGGAGAACCCGAAGTCTACGCCCTTGTGAAGATAAAGATTGCAAGCCAGATCGTTAAAGGTCTGAGACCGGACTTCAACTTAAACGATGGCAGTTTAGATGGCAATCGCTCGTCTTTGCTCCCTCTCATTCGGAGCTGTTGGTCTCCGGATCCTCAAGATCGACCCCCTTTCTCACAAATTTGTGCTCAGCTGAAAGGCCGCTTAGTGGAGTATGAGCAGAGACTCAGGCTCTAACAGAGCAGTACGTCCACCAACCACTTGTTTTCTAGTTTTTGTTCCACTAGAACTGCATTTATATCACATGATGGCTACGTTGGCGGTTTTTGGTACTTGCTTGATGCAAACTGTGAAAACATTTTCGGTTTTTTGTGCTCTAGAAAGGCTCTATTGTGTATATCGACGTAACGGCAAGTCACATGAGTAGAGAAAACAAATTCAAAGACAGCGAGAACAAATGTGAGAATTGACCTTCAGGACAGAGAGTCTGCATTGTTAGTATAATTTTAGGCAACCATCCGTACCGTATTACACAGTGGTCCATGGTTGCCATTTGCAGCAAAACGCATGCATCTTCAGAGATTGATCCGCTCGGGGACTGCACTATGTTGCCGCAACGAGTCTAGGGATCATGTTATCAGACGGCCTTAGGGGCTGAACTACTTCAGGCTTTAGTCAATTTACAAGCAACAAGGTCTACAGATGGTATTATCACTCAAGCTTGCTGGCTGAGCACTAGTTAGTAGCTGATGAAAATATATGGCATGGCGTAGAATTGGAAGTAGTGGTATGTTCGCACTTGTTATATGCATTTACAGAGACCGTTATTTCAAATTTAGTCAATGTACAGAGGTCATCCTACAGTTTTGTGGCAAACCATCTGGGCACCATCCAGTTTGGGTGACTTTCCAGATAACTCAAATATCGGCTGATTTTTGAGACCAAAATTAAGAGCAAGTAAATGCTCACCATCCACTACAGTAGTGCAAATGGGCTGCTTTTGACACTCTAAATTCATCACCTTTACAATATACACAAGTTTGCGACACTGTTTTCAACACGTCACCAAAAAAATGTCCAATTTAGAGTGTCGATAACAACCCCATTTTTTTCTTCTGATTGTGATGAGACTGGAAACTCCTTCCAACTTTCAAGCGTAATTCACGTCCATGGATCATGGTTACCATCTCAGCAAACCCCGGGTCAGTTGGGTACGATCATTTGCCGAAATGATCACTTCTAGGTTTAGGGCTTTGACGTGGGTTGGATTTGAATCTGGATGTTATAATTCTCATTTGGATTCTGGACATGAGCAGAGTACATAAACATGATTTCATGTCGCGACCATCATCACCATCGTCATCAGAACAATTATATCACTTCTGCATTCTCTTCTTGGCACTATGATGATCCGTATTCTCAAGAAAAAAGTTGGAACGCTTCTTGGAAAACCAGCGGTTGTGGAAAAAATCAGCTATTTAGTTGTTCGTAAATATGATGAAAGACTTGAAAGATTTTATGAATTTTGGTAAATTAGGGTTCGTGTCACCGAGATAAGAAGCGGCATTACTGATCATGTTCATGAGCGAGGTTGATGAACAACTCGTACTTCTGTTGAAGTATCACTGAATCTCTTCTGCTTAACTGCGTTGCAGTCTTAGATGAGGAGGATTTTATGAGGGGAAGATCATGTTGACCGCGAGCGTTTTTGGAGGTGCACAGGATGCAAAGATCACTTGATCGGCAGATGTTTTGAAGGATGTGCGTGCCATGAACCGTGTTGGTTGAGGAAGCGGTTTTGTCACGGAGAGAGATAGAGAAGATGACGGACACGACAGACGACATCGCGGAGGAGATCTCGTTTCAGGCCTTTGATGACGACTGTCACTTGCTCGGGAACCTGCTGAACGATTGTCTGCAGCGCGAGGTTGGCCAGGGTTTCACAGACAAAGTAGACAGAGTGCGCCTCTTAGCACAGAGCGCCTGCAACATGCGCATGGCGGGGGTGGACCACGCGGCGAAATGGCTCTCGAAGCAGCTGGAGAACGAGCTCACGGCGATGGACCTGGACGAGGCCGTCCCGCTCGCGCGCGCCTTCAGCCACTACCTGAACCTCATGGGAATCGCCGAGACGCACCACCGCGTGCGCAGGACCAAGATCGTCGGGCACGTCTCGAAGTCGTGCGACGACGTGTTCAATCGATTGATCCAGAGCGGGTACTCACAGGACGAAGTCTACAACGCGGTGTGCCAGCAGAAGGTGGAGATCGTGCTCACGGCGCACCCGACACAGATCAACCGGCGCACGCTCCAGTACAAGCACCTCCGGATCGCGCATCTGCTGGAGCGTAACGACCGGGGAGACCTCACGCACGAGGATAAGGACCAGCTCATCGAAGACATGGTGCGCGAGATCACGTCCTTGTGGCAAACCGACGAGATTCGGCGCCGCAAGCCGACTCCGGTGGATGAGGCGCGCGGCGGGCTGCATATCGTGGAGCAGACGCTCTGGAAGGCGGTGCCGCAGTACCTCCGCCGCGTGAGCAACGCGCTCAAGCGCCACACGGGGAAGCCGCTCCCGCTCACCGCCACGCCGATCAAGTTCGGGTCGTGGATCGGCGGCGACAGAGACGGAAACCCGAACGTCACCGCCAAGGTCACACGCGATGTGTGCTTCCTGGCGCGCTGGATCGCCGCGGATTTGTACCTAAGGGAGATCGACGGCCTGCGGTTTGAGCTCTCCATGATGAATTGTAGCCAGAAACTTGCGGATTACGCGTACAGCATCATTTCCAAGGAGCATGATCATGAGGAGCATCACCATATCAGCTGGAAGCCGCGGGATAAGTATGGTGAGTATCATGGCCCCACGTTGCCGACGCATCTGCCTGTTGGGGCGGATATGCCGGCGTTCACTGGTGCGGATGGCGAATCGGAGATGCCCATTTTAGAGCTTCCGGTGAAAGACGACATCGATATGCTGTCGACTTTTCAGGTGCCAAATTTTCTAACTTCATGCATGTATGTGCTTGTGATTTTTTATAAGTATGTGCACCGTATCTATGTTGACCGAACTTATGGACTTGGTTATGAATATTATCCTTTATTCTTTAATCATGGGCTGCTTGGACATTACCAGTAAGGTTATGTCGATGTTGGATCTTGCCAATCTTCGTCAGGGATGATGAATATGTATCAGTGTGTGAATCATCTATGTTGGCTGAAATATGGACTTGGTGATGCGCAAGCAGCCCTGGTTATGCGAACAATAATCTTCTTTCCATGGTCAGGAGCTGCTTGCACATTCCAAGGTTCAGTGATGATCGTATCTTGTCAATCTTCGTCAGTGATGATCAGAAAAGAACGGCATCCTTACTTCAGATTAAGCAGCCCTTGATTATGAGAACACTAACCTTCTCCTTCCTGATGAATGGCTGCCTGCAACTTCTTGAGTTATGAGCTGCATTGACGTTTGATGTACAACCATTACCATGAGAAGAAAGCAGTGTAGCTGCATGGACATATTATAGCTTGCCAGAAATGAGGCTCTTGTGTTGATAAAGGCACCTTTCTGGAGTATTTCTTCTACTCCAAGAAACTAACCGTCTTCTCATGCAGAGCACGTCGAGTGTAAACACGGCTCCGAGTTCGGCCATGCATTCCAAAGAAGGCTCACCAACAGCGTCCAAAGGAGCGGAGCACGCAGGATTGTTCAACTTGAAAGACATAGCCGATTCGCCCCAAGTCGCGGACGGGCACGGCACGCCCGTGACGCCGACCCAAGCTTCCATCGCCGCAGCCGTCGTGGGAGGGCTCTCCAAGTCAGGCTCCTATCGGAAGAAAACACTCCTCGAGTCGAACCTCAACAAGTCCAGCATGGACAAGCTGCTCAACCCCAGCATGATCGGGCGCCCCGACATTGCGCCCTACCGAGTGGTGCTCGGCCATGTCCGGCAGAAGCTGGTGAACACTCGGCGCAGGATGGAGGAGATGCTGGAGGGCTCGCCATGTGATTATGATCCGAATGATTACTATGAAACAGGCGAACAGCTCCTTGAGCCGCTGCTGCTGTGCCATGAATCTATGCAGTCATGTCGCTCGGAAATACTTGCTGATGGACGTCTCACCGACTTGATTCGCAGGTGCGCACTTCAAAATGACTTGTCACTTCGTTGTGGTCTACTTTTGGATTCCAAATGTATCTTTCTCACTGTGTTTGCTTGATGTAAACCACCCAAATAAGTGTCTCCATGTTAAATTCATCTCGTCTGTTGCAATTTGGTGACTTGTATTTTCAAAACTACAGTATGTTTTTCTAGTATCTTCAAGTATGAGATAGTGTTGTCTCTTTTAGAGTGGAAGCGCTTGTTGCGTGGTTTATGACGTACACAACGGTTTGTGTTTGTGGGTCCGGCTTTAAGAGTGGCTACTTTTGGAATGACGCTCATGAAGCTGGATGTGCGACAAGAAGCTGATCGGCACACTGAAGCACTGGACGCTATCACGGGGTGGTTAGAAATCGGGACTTACAGCCAATGGGACGAGGAGAAGAAACTGAAGTTTCTCACCACGGAGCTGAAGGGAAGGCGTCCCTTGGTTCCTCCAACGATTGCGGTGAAACCCGAAGTTCGGGAAGTGCTCAACACATTCCGCGTCACAGCCGAGCTGGGGACGAGCTCACTCGGAGCGTACGTCATCTCCATGGCGTCAGAGGCAAGCGACGTCCTCGCAGTGGAGCTTCTGCAGAAAGAGGCTTGTCTCGTGGTAGGCGGGGAGCTCGGCAAGACATGCTGCTCAGGCGAAACGCTCCGTGTCGTGCCCTTGTTCGAAACTGTTCAGGACCTGCAAGTGGCGGGGACCGTGATCCGGAAGCTCCTGAAAATCGATTGGTACCGGGAGCATTTGATCGCGAATCACCAGGGGCACCAGGAGGTGATGCTCGGGTACTCTGACTCTGGCAAAGACGCAGGCCGGTTCACTGCAGCTTGGGAGCTCTATAAAGCGCAGGAAGATGTGGTCGAAGCCTGCAAAGAGTTTGGGATCAAGATTACGTTGTTCCATGGGCGGGGAGGCAGCGTTGGTCGCGGTGGTGGTCCAACGTATCTGGCCATCCAATCACAACCTCCTGGTTCCGTGATGGGCACATTGAGGGTGACCGAACAGGGAGAAATGATCCAAGCAAAGTTCGGTCTCTCTCAAACCGCTGTCCGGCAGCTTGAGATATACTCAACTGCTGTGTTGCTGGCCACTTTACATCCCCCCGATCCTCCGAGGTCCACGAGCTGGCGCAACATCATGGACGAAATCTCGAAGAATTGCTGCAAGCACTACCGCGACATCGTGTTCCAGAACCCCGAGTTTCTGGAGTATTTTCACGAGGCCACACCGGAGGCCGAGCTTGGAAACCTCAACATCGGCAGCAGGCCAACACGGAGGAAAAAAACCGGTGGAATTTCCCAGCTCCGAGCCATCCCATGGATCTTCGCGTGGACGCAGACACGCCTCGTGCTCCCAGCTTGGCTTGGAGTGGGCAAAGGACTTGAGGCGGCGTTTGCGCGTGGGCACAAGGAAGAGCTGCAAGCCATGTACCGAGAGTGGCCGTTTTTCCAGTCCACCATCGATCTCATAGAAATGGTGCTTGCCAAGGCTGACATTCCCATCGCTAAGCACTATGACGAGGTGCTGGTGTCGCCGTCGAGGCAGCAGCTCGGGGAGGAGCTGCGAGCGGAGTTTCACACCACGCAGACCACTGTTCTGGATGTCAGCGGCCACCAGAAGCTCTCGGAGAACAACAAGACCTTGCAGAGGCTCATTGAGAGTCGCCTGGCCTATCTTGACCCCATCAGCATGCTTCAGGTAAGTCTATTCTATCATGGTGCTTTCGTTGGTCTAGCACAACTTTTCCTTGTCAATGAAGTGAGCATAGGCCTGTATCACCTTCCGTTGGACCACACTCGCTTATTTTGAAGATTCTAATACCTATTTCCACTTCTAGTAAGACTTTACAAACTACTTTTTCGTACATGAACATTTGATTTACCACTATTTGACATCTTGAGCGTTTCGATTCAATTTTAGATGACTTGATCATCTATGATTGCAAATCACACCATGGAAGACTCTCTCTCTCTCTCTCTCCAAAGATTAATGGTGAATGTTGGTAATCCTCCAGGTGGAGATTCTCCGCCGCTTGCGTCAAGATGTATCAAACATGAAGCTGAGAGATGCTCTGTTGATTACTATCAATGGAATAGCAGCCGGCATGCGCAACACTGGCTAGTGATTTACCTTGGATGGAATCCGTCACCTTCCACAAAATAGTAGTTGACATGCAACACTAGTGAATGATTCAGAAATAAGTTCAACATTTCTTTGGAACAACTCCCTAATACAATATGATGTGTTGAGAAAGCTTTTCTCCGTTGAATTAGTGTAAGAAGCAAACATGTCCATTTGTTACAAAGCATTGTATTAGACTTGGACGAGTCGTAAAATAACAAACAATTTCATTATTGCTTTTTAATGAAATTGCATTGAAACTTGCAATGTTGTTATAGGGTACACCTTTCATTCTATGGAACCCCAAAAGGACGAGGCCTTGTGCTTCACCAAAACCACCCCAAAACTACCACTTTAAGATGAGATATTATTAGACTTATTCAAACATATTTTTACTATTTTCAACCGTTGGATCTTTAAGCTAACTACTATGAAAAGACACCCAAAATTTTTCATAAACTTTGACCGTACATATTGAAAGGTTTATGCATTTGAAGAGTGCAAAATTGTTTTTTTCTACTATGCAAGGACAAATTCAACGTACTTTGACTCACGATAATGGCATATTTTTCCATTACACATTGTATAAACTCTATATAATGGATCTATGTTCTACCTTGTGTTAAGTCATCGCACACCAAAAATCACAAGTAGTGGAGGTATATCATGTGACATCATCAATGACGGCACACCTTAATTAAAAAATGGCAAAGTCAATTTTCAGGGAATGGAACGCTCACTAGGGATTTCAAAAGATGAAAGCCAAGAGGTGCGCCCATCCCAACTCCAATCGTAGTCTACAAGGTCATCAGAGAACTCAAGGCTAACATCTCACTACAATCGTGATGCCAGTCAACACTATCATCTAACTCCAAACTCGTTCCTCCCCAGCCCCCCCCCCCCGGACTACCTCGGCCATCATTGGTCGTAACACTATAGAGGTCAATAGACTCTAAATTGTGCTTAGTAGATTGATTGCCGAGGATATCCTTCAACCTCAAAAAGTCACTACGTTAAACCATGCTTGGCACATGCACGTTTTTCAAATCTTAAACCACTTTTACTTGTTGCTCCACAACTTGCACATAAGATTTTTGGTTTAATACCTGAGGCGAGATAGTGGTGGGCTCGTAGGGGCAAAGAGACGCTCGGGGGGACAAATTCAAATCGTGTATGGGTACAGAATATTCACGCCCTTCCAATGGTAAGAAGGAGGTAATCAGTTGGATGACAGACTATCCAAAGGGGTGTTGTGGCCGAATGTAGAGTACATGACATCCCTTTAGGGAAGGGTGCCCGGCCATAGACTTTTTGACAATCAGCACCTTAGCAGAGTAAATGCGACCCACAAAAAATTGTGGATTGGCTTTTCCTGCAAGCTCCTCCAAAGATGAGCCTCTGTCCATTGACCTATAAATGGATACACAACACAAGGTCAATCACCAAATCAAATGCAAAACACTATATTCAAACTAGAATGGGTTATGAATATTGTATTTTGCCATACACATGAAATTTCAACGCAACAAACAATAAGATAAGCATGTAAAGACTTGAACTCAACGTACCTTCATATAAATGCCCAAATATAATATTAGAAACAACATGCAAGATAGTAGGGAGCGAGATGAACAAAAAGATCTCTTAGGAATGTGAAGATGAACGTATAAACATAATAGCGCACACTAAAGAGTGTACTACTAGTGTCCAGAAACAAGGATAATAAAAGAAAGTATACAAATCTTATCAACACTTGAACTTTCTACTTGACCTCTAGATTGGTTGTCAAGAACCATAGTGGGGATCCAATCATCTAGGAGCACACCCTTGGCTCTATTTGTGAATGTGCTACAGCTTGAGAATTTACACCTAAGAGAGGATTTGCAACAAATCTCTTGTTTTCATAACCTGACACTCTTTTAGAGATTTATCAGAAACACAAAAGAACCATCAATCTTGTACAATAGGGTGACATTCAAATTGGCCGTTTAGTAGTTCCAAGGATAGTGTCCTACAATGCTGCCAACTTTGACACCCTCCCCAAAGCTGAGAAATTGTTATTTTACCATGAAAATTTGGGGACAACATCATCTTTACGTTGAAAACATGCATACCAAATTTCAAGTCCAGGAGACTTATACAAAAAAACTTATGCAAGATCTACCAACATGGGATAGCTGTGAGAAAAGTGTCACAGCTGCCAACTTTGACACCCTCCCAAGAATTGAGGAAATTTTTTTTGCCCATGAAATTTTTGGAGAAAAAACATTTTTATGTTTTTTGCATGTGTGGAAAATTTCAAGTCCAAAAGACCCATACAAAAAATAATATTCCAAATCTACCAACATGTGTAGTTTTGAGAAACAAAGGGGAAAACCATTTTACTACTTCCAACTTTGACGCCCTCCTTAGGATTGAGTTTTTGTTGATACATAATGAAATTTTTGGCACAAGATCATCTCTACGCTGGTAACATGTGGGATAAATTTCAAAGCCAAAAGACATACATAAAAAAAGTTATTCCATATCTATCAACATGTGTAACTATGATAAACAATTTGAAGGTCATATTGAAAATGTCAAAATATCTTTGACACCTCATGCTTTTTCATTGAACTCAATCATGTGAGTAAGCCACCAAACATAAATGCTTCTCAAAAAGATCAATAACATCTAAATGAAGAAGTGAAGAGGTGTTCCATGCAGAAGAATCCACTTAGCCATAAAGTGTGCATTAGACACATGACAAATTTTTTCTTCTAAATATCTATTGAACACTATGTAAAGGGAATGATGTGTGTGATTTGTCATAGACTAAATGTTGAGACAATCCTCAAAACAGAGAGTGTTGTATTGTGGGATGTATGAGTGTTGATTCACATTGGGCATACATGATGAGTGATTAAGAGCAAAACGATTTTTCATATATGCATATGGGCTTGTGTTTTGGCAACCTTTCTCTCTCCTCTCTGCTCCAGCGCCTTGGCTCCCTTCTCTCCCCCTTGCTCTGCTCTAGCCATGTTCTCCTTCCTCTGCCAATTGTCACGTGTCAATCCTGCAACCCCCTTTACTTTGCTCTAGCCCCTTGGCCCCCTTCTCTCCCCCTTGCTCTGCTCTAACCCCTACTCTACTGCTGTAGCTAGCATCACGCACTCTATAAGTTTATGATGGCAATTTCAGATGAAATTCGTGCTCGCATCATAGGTTTGAGTGAGGGAGGATTTACAGGAGTTCAAATTGCAGCTACTTTTGGAGTTCCTATTAGAACAGTTACAAGGTTAGTAAAAACATTTAGAGAAGATGGAACCTACAAGCGCAAACCTTGCGGTGGAAGTCACGCTAAAAAGCTTAGTGATAGAGATGTTCGTAGTATTGTGCATTACTCAAAAATTCATCGTTACTCTTCACTCTCAGAGATTACCAATGCATGTCCTACTCAAGTGTGTAGACGTACTATTCAAAGGGTCTTACATAAAAATGGCATTTTTAGTCGAATTGCAGTCAAAAAACCTTTTTTGACACCTCGTCACATGTCTCAACGATTAGCTTTTGCTCAGAAGTACCGTGGATGGAGTGCAAAAGAGTGGGAGCGTGTTGTTTGGACAAATGAATCTACTTTTGAAATTGGAAAAAATTCTCGGCAAATTCATGTTTGGAGAAGTGCATACGAGCGTTATTCATCAAGTTGTCTAGCTCCTACTTTTAAAAGTGGAAGGACTTCTTTAATGATTTGGGGCGCATTTGCCGGAGGACAAAAGTCAGAACTTGTCTTTATGCCTAAAGGTCAACGTTCTGCTAAGGATTTTATAGAAGTGGTTTACGATGCCAAATTGGTTCATTTCATGGGTCAAATTCCACAAGGAGTGCTTATGGAAGATGGGGCACCCGTCCATAGGAGCAAAATATGTGAAGAATGGAGACAAAGCCACCTTCTCGAAAAGCTCAACTGGCCTGCAAACTCTCCCGATCTCAATCCAATCGAGAACGTTTGGAGGATGTTAAAAGATGTTGTGCAACATGGCAAACAATGCCCTAGAAGCTTAGATGTGTTGAAGGTAGTTCTTGAAAGAGAGTGGAAGTTAGTCAATGGTACAAAGCTCCTTCAACTATGTCATTCTATGCCCTCTAGGTTACTAGCAGTGATTGACGCTAATGGAGGACATACACGTTGGTAGATATGGAATAACTTTTTTGTGTACATCTTTTGGCTTTGAAATTTATCTCACATGTTACCAGCGTAGAGATGATCTTGTGCCAAAAATTTCACTATGTATCAACAAAAACTCAATCCTAAGGAGGGCGTCAAAGTTGGAAGTAGTAAAATGGTTTTCCCCTTTGTTTCTCAAAACTACACATGTTGGTAGATTTGGAATATTATTTTTTGTATGGGTCTTTTGGACTTGAAATTTTCCACACATGCAAACAACATAAAAATGTTTTTGCTCCAAAAATTTCATGGGCAAAAAAAATTTCCTCAATTCTTGGGAGGGTGTCAAAGTTGGCAGCTGTGACACTTTTCTCACAGCTATCCCATGTTGGTAGATCTTGCATAAGTTTTTTTGTATAAGTCTCCTGGACTTGAAATTTGGTATGCATGTTTTCAACATAAAGATGATGCTGTCCCCAAATTTTCATGGTAAAATAACAATTTCTCAGCTTTGGGGAGGGTGTCAAAGTTGGCAGCATTGTAGGACACTATCCCTGGAACTACTAAACGGCCAATTTGAATGTCACCCTATTGTACATCAAAAAGGCTTCCTATCAACGCTCACAATCCATGACTAATAGAAGGATATGAACAGATAACATAACCATCACATCTTAAGCCCGAAAGAAGTGAAAATTTGCGAAGAAGAACAAAAAAACAAAATTGCAAAAGCCAACCAAGAAACATCAAAAACAATACTTTCCACTTTGGATAAAGAGATCTTTTAATTTTTAAACTCTCTTCTATCTCATGATTAAAAACCTAGAAGCCGCGATTCAATTGCTAGAGGCAAGAAATAACCTACAAATTTGGATTGTCATCAACGGATGAACAAGTCGTGTCTCTACCTCAAAAATTGCACTCTAACTTGCGACCAAAGACCAAGGTTCACCAGAGATGACAAAAACCCGAGCTCCAGAACTCAAAAATAACCGCGTATGCAGCTAAACTCCAACAATAAATTGGTGAGGGCGATAGCGATGGCAAAGCGTAGGGGAGGCGACAAAGCGTGAGAGAGGAGCAACTTGGTGAGGCTAATATTATTGAACCTATAATTATATACTACATAATTATAAATATATTATTATAATTATTACTAGTGGAACCTTGTTATCCCGGACAGATGTTGGGCATATATATTATTATTTTTACTTTAATTATACTACTAAAACCATAATCTACGTAGTGAACCACGCAGCGATCAACCACGCAGTCCACCGTGCCGTGAACTACAAAAACGTTGCAGTCAAATGCGCAATTAATTGCGCAGTCAACCATGTAGTGAATCATGATCCTTTTTTTTTTAATAGTTTGTAATATTAAAACTACATTAAAATGGTTTGGACTAATGCGTTGCAAAGCAAGCGCCAATTGCTAGTATATAACAAAAGTGTAAAAGCATAAAATCTTCCCAAATCATAGATGAGCTTGACCGCACGCACGTAGACAGGCACGGAATCCAATTCTATTATTCATATAGATATGTATTTTGTTAATATATACTATGGGTTGGTACGTGTCGTTCCGACGGGGAGAGCGGAGGGTGGTGTGTCAAATTTACGTTTGTATGTTTTGTATTTTAAAACCTATAAGCTCAAATCGAATCTAAATCGAATCAAGTACATTCCCCGTTGTCATCAACTGACCGGGGCAATCCCATGTTAAATAAACATATGTAAATGAAAAATTAAAATTTACCCATTATATATGCATTATATACTATATATACCTACTATTCACTTGAAATACCCATTATATATGCATTATATACTATATATACCTACTATTCACTTGAAATACCCATTATTTATTTCATATACGTATTATTGTCTTTAGATAACTATCATTTATTTTATGTACCCGAGGTAGTATATTGTGTAGTTTCAATATCATAATGTTGGAAATTATGGTTTTATTTTTTTATTTTTGATACATAATACAATTTTAAAACTCAATAAGCCAAATTTGAATAAAACGGCACTATAAAGGATTCCTCCAAAGGGCACTATAAAGGATTCTTTCAAAGTTCACATTCAATTCATAAGGCACATTTGATTCAAATGGCAATTCCAAAGGTCACGTGACCGGGAGCGGTGGACGGACAGATTGTCGCTTATTATATAGGTAGATTATATAGGTATCATAATTATATATAATTAATACGTAATACAATATTAAGGATGTTAATTATATAATTAATATACGAATTACATGTATAATTAATATATGAATTATATAAGCAAGGCATTGTAAGCCAATGTTAGCGACGACAAGTTGGCGATAGCTAATAAGTCGGCTGGAATAGGCCTTGTGAGGAAATGACCACTTCAGTACAAGAGCAACATTTTGTCAAGAGTCTTCAAGGAGGGAGAAATCATACCAATGAAGCTACTATATTGCATGTCTAGAATAGTAGGGATATCCGATTTCCAAGTCATGAAGGAATTTCATTGGA
Organism: Bryoerythrophyllum caledonicum; assembly: GCA_963971425.1. Classification (NCBI taxonomy): domain Eukaryota; kingdom Viridiplantae; phylum Streptophyta; class Bryopsida; order Pottiales; family Pottiaceae; genus Bryoerythrophyllum; species Bryoerythrophyllum caledonicum. Next base: position 12,272,187 of record OZ020524.1, read on the forward strand.
GAAATTGTTGAAGCTTATATCATAATGCATACGCTTCAAATTCTTGGATATGGCGTGAGATATGGTCCTTGAGAGTGAGTTGTTCCAAACCACAAATTCTTCAAGGCTATCACAATTGCCAATCTCAGGATGAATTTTGCTAGTCAAATTATTGAAGGTTAGTGAGAGTACCCTCATGCTTGCCATGTTCCAAAGCTCACGGGGAATGGTCCCCATTAACCAATTACAATCGACAAACTTAACCCCTAAAGTTCCTTGACAATTTTTGTCCAAAACTAGTCCAAAACTGCCATAGTCAAACATGGCCGCAATAATCACATTTTTTAGAAGAATTCTCAACTTTTAACCGTAAGATCTAAAACTAGACTCATGTATAATAATCTTGTAAAATTTTAGTTGCAATCCACCGCACGGATGTGAAGATTATAGTGTTTGAAGTGCAAGAAGTAGTTATTTTTCCCTCTTGCCCGACAAAGTCAGCTCACTTTGACTAAGCCTGTCTTCTAGTATTTATAGTACATTGTGTTGGAAACCATTACCAATGTAAAGAATATGATGTTAGCTAAGTGTGTGAAAAATTTGAGGTCATTTCGAGGGGTACATCATGCTCAAATAAATACTTTAGTGAAAGGGGGTATAAAACAATGCAAATGACTACAAATGAAGTGAGAAATTATTTGCTAAATATGAATTTACAAATTTGGAAATCCGTACGGTTGAAATGTGGAATTTAATTTATTACTTATTTTAGAGATTTTTTTTCTTCTAAAACGGGTAAAATCTCTAATTTTAATGAGTTTATTGAATTATTCAAATATTATAGGTGAGGGCACGGCTTCAAAATGGGGACCCTTCAAGAAATGAAAGGCCACGTCATTCACCCACTCCCCTGTGCGGGACCGTGCAGCTCCTCGGGGGTGGCCCGCCACTGCAAAGCGGCGTTTTTTGTTTTTTTCTTTCTTTCACACGTGCCATCTCTTTTAGTATCCGGGCCCCGCCACAGCCCATGCCATGCACCACTGTAGGGTATATATTTTTAATTTCTATTTATCCCTTTTCTTGGAATTTGTAGGGTCTTCCCTTCCACTATTCTTTCCCTTGATTTGGGCTGCCCCACCCTTTCTCCACCCTTTGTGCCCCTACTTACTGCCCCTCTTTCGTACGTGTGTTTCATTGGTTCCCAGGGGTGCCCAGGTTGCCCATCCTCCCCATTTTTGACAATAGGTGGTACTAACTTTCAAAAC